>BSBK01005470.1:250000-396636 GCA_027943335.1 Chamaecyparis obtusa
AGATATAAAAATATATATACATTTAATTATATATATTTGTATATCTTACAATATGTATATATATATACATATCTATATATCTATATCTATGCATGTATATATGTATATGTACATATTTTCATACATATATCTATACATATACATACATACATACATATATATATATATATATATATATATATATATATATATATAGATAGATAGATAGATAGATAGATAGATAGATAGATAGATATAGATATAGATATAGATATAGATATAGATATAGATATAGATATAGATATAGATATAGATATAGATATAGATATAGATATAGATATAGATATAGATATAGATATAGATATAGATATAGATATAGATATAGATGTGTGTGTGTGTGTGTGTGTGTGTGACACATTTTTGAGTTGACATGCCAAAAATTTGCCTAGGTTGACTCGTCAATTTTTTTCCTACATTGGTTCATCAAGTATTTTTGGGATTAACTTGTTAACCAGCATTAGTCTTGTTATTGTAGACACCTAAATCTGATTACACAATTAAGTAATTCTTTTCAATTTTCTGTTAAGGCATTCTATTAATTAAATATTATTATTTAGTGAATTTATGTCATCTGCTAGTTAATTAATTTAATTAATTAATTATCTTAATGACAAAGATATATTTCTAATGATTAATTAAATCCTCATTCCTCTATTAATTTAAATGGATACATATACCTATCTAAATTAATTCACAAAACCTCATTTTCCTCCCACTTGGAATTAAATAATGTATTTAATCTAATTTGAGCACATGGCTGCTAACTTTAACCCTTAACCAAACCCATCTCAAAATCCTAACATGGAATTCATACTTAACCCAACCCATTCACATACTAATCTCCCTTAATTAGATAATGACCCATGATTAGCTAAATCAACCCTCTACTCAGTCTCTCTCCCCCCCATCACATCCTCCTAAACTTCCCACTTTCCCCCTAATCCAAGCCTAATCACCTCCTAAACATTTGAACAATCATAATCCATGGATTAAGAAATCCTAACCCAACCCAAGTCAACTCCATGTGACATCCTCACATCCCCCAATTCCCTCACCTCATGTCAACCTTAAATTCTCTTACACATGCCTTACACACTCCACCCTTCTCTTATACATTTTTCCCCTCTCACATCTCCCAAAATGGTCACATTCTCCCATTCCTTCCAACCTCTCCCATTGTGACACTTGTCACAAGGAGATGCATTTGAGAAAGCACAATCCGTGTGCTCTCTCTCAAATGCATCTTGGGCCCTTCCTCAAGTTTTCATCTTGACCGTTCATTCATGCCTCTTCTTGCCTATAAATTGAGCCCTCATCTCCTTCATTTTCATCCACCATTTAGGAAAATTTATCATGCCCATTTGATAGCCAAAAAAATCAAAAGAAACCTTATAATTCCAAATTTCCTCCACACTTGATGAAGCTTGAGCATAATTCATGAGCACACATATCCATCTAGGACAAATCCTCTACACTTTGGAGGCTTAGTGGGATTTTAAGGTTTGCATTCCCTTTTGATTTTTTTATTTCATTTTGTAGTGTCTAATCTTAATGGGTAGTAATATAATTTGTTTGTTGAATGTTTAGCTTGCTTCATATTCATAACAACTAGGTTTTATTGCTCACATTTTAGCACACCTAGTAGAAACCCACTTCTAGGGTCATTTCTTCATTTTTTTTCTCTATTTTACTTTGTAAAAACTAACCAAAAAACTAACATTTTTTTTTGTTTGAGTATTTTTGCAAGTGTTTTGTAGGTTTGGAAGGAAAGAAATAGAATTTGCACTATCATTCTCATTCTTAGTTTTCACATAGCAAAAAACACATAGTTTTGTGGGAACTTGAGTATGGTCGATGGGATCGACAGTATGGTCGGAGGGGTCACATTCCTGTGAAGGATCTTTCTCTTCTATCTAAAATATTTCTCTATTTCCCAAAACTTAACTAGTCTTTTCCTAACTGTGATATCATGAACCTGCAATGCGCGAACACAAGTAGTTATTGCGGGATCACACTTGTTAAACTTGTAATCCATAAGAAATTTTT
Organism: Chamaecyparis obtusa; assembly: GCA_027943335.1. NCBI lineage: Eukaryota > Viridiplantae > Streptophyta > Pinopsida > Cupressales > Cupressaceae > Chamaecyparis > Chamaecyparis obtusa. The sequence continues at coordinate 252,086 of BSBK01005470.1, forward strand.
AAGTCTCAAAATTTGTGCCTTGATACCCGCAATGTAGGATCGATAGTTGACTTTACGGGATTGTGTGTTACCCTTGTTGGATCACGGCCGTAGGTATCACATTAAACTAGGCCTTTATTGTTTTGTGTGATTTTTTTTTTTTTGACAGACCCATGGGATCATGGATACAGTCTGGGGGATCATGATATTGTTGTTTGCAGGATTTCAAGAATGATTGGCAGGAACATGGATTAATTTTAAAAAAACCAAATGCACACATTTTCATTTATTGCACTAAAAAGAATAGTTAATGCATGAACAACACCTCACACTCTTCATTTGGGCTTAACAAGAACAAGAGGCTAAAATGAACAATCAAACACTTCAACTTTTGGTTTAAAATGAACAAAATCAAATCTTGAATACCTAAAGGACAAACATGTGCAATCAAAACACTTCAAATTGGTGCTGAAAAAGAACAAAACAAATTCTGAGTTCTTAAAAGGGAGTAAAAACATTTTGCAAATATTCACCTTTCAAGTACCTTTATTTTTCAAAAGAATATTGCATGCTAAAAATGAGTGTTTGATATTCTAGGATAGGAAAAAATTTAGTCTAAATTTAGGGTCAATTTGGAATGAACTCTTCTTGGCGTGTTTGAAGGAGTTTTTTTCAACACTTCCTTAGAGCTTCTTAATTTTTGCAAAATCCTTGATAATGTAAGTGACATGAAATAAATTCACTTGTATATGTATCCTCTCCTCTCACCTTTGTCTATATTTGGTGAAGAGAAAGATCAAGTCTAATTGAATTCACTTCTAGTGAGCCATGTCTAGAGAGAAGCGCTTCCTCTTTAGAGAATGACCTCAAACTAGTAATTTCATGATTGGTATATGTATCATCTTAAAATGGAAGCACTTCCATGATAAGAGCATTTAGCCCTCTGAGTAGATGGTTTGGGTTCATGTTAAGTTCCTTGACTAGGTCTTTGCATGTATTTGGCTTTCTCCCCCACTTTCCACTTCTTCTCTACACTTGATTTCTTCATTCTAGGTGAAATTAGGGTTAGGATCCTGAGGATTCCCCTTAATTTCCCTCTTCCATGGCTCTATTTTCTAGGTAAGATTTAGAAATAGGTCCTCATGGCTTTCATCAAAGTAATCATAGGATTTTATGTCTATCCCTAGCATTCTATCCTAATCTGATTTCATTTCTAGGTTTCTAGGCATCCCCGGGACCGCCTGACCTGGCTCTGATTGAATCCGGGCCTGGGGTCAAATTCAAGGTTGATCCCGACTAGGTCAGGATCGAGCTCAAACTTGACTAGGTTAGGATCAAGGTCAAACTTGAATAGGTCAGGTCCAACCTCAATTTTTGCCCACTCATTCAAATTTCTAGAATCCGAGATTTTCAGGCATCAGGCTTTCAGGATATTTATTTTCCCACCTCCAGGTTAACCATTTTGGGTTTCAAGATGGTAAATCCTTTAATTTCATTTAATCTAGGTATATTTTCTAAAGGTTAGGACCTAATTGGGATTTAATTCTCCAAGGTGGCCCCTCTAGAGGATTGTACCCTAGTTCACTATAAGAGGAGGCCTTCCTCTCTCATTTTATCATCCATTATTTTCACATCTCTTCATCAAGTTTTGTGAGAACATCCATAATCAAACAATTTCTCTCAAGCTTTCAAGGTGATTAAGCAAGCATCCATTCAAGAATTCAAGTCCTCTTCTCCATCCAAGTTCTCCATTAAAGATCAAGGATTCAAGCATTTAAGCCATTGAAGGGATTTGGTTCAAGCATTCAAGATTCATCATTTAAATCCTAGATCTAGCCATCATAATGGTGTGATCTTCCTTCAAGATCCTTTGTTCATCTTAAAGATCCATTTCATTCTTCCCTCAAGATGGATTCCAAGCATACAATCATGGAGGTTTTGATTTACATTTATTGATGTTATGTTCAAGCTTTCATATCAATATACTCGTTTACCTTCAAAATACAATTACATATCTATTGAATTGCATAGCTTCATTGTTAGATCCTTTTCTACTACTTGCTAGCATTCTTGTTTCAATTTCAATATTAAGTTTGATTCCAAACTGGGGTTTGACCAAGCACAACCCCTCAAATAAACAACAAAAACCCCTATTTTCTTGCAGGTACAGGTGCAAAATTTTAGATCTGAGAGTGAATTTGGATGTCATTTTCGGAAAACTTTTGAGATCTGCGAACAGAATTCAAATCGGACTTCAAATAAAGAATGCAGTATTTGACCTTTTATGAGGGTCAAACCCAACCTGAGCTCATCTTGGAGAAATATTTTTGAGTTTCTCTGTCTCATCATGTCTAGTCAGAAACAGGTTTCAAAATTGCTTGAAAGTACACATAGACATTAGAAATTAACATTTTTCGTATCTGCCCTAATTTGAAGTTAGTATTTGTATTTCAATTATTCTATATTTCATCCATAATTTCCTTCAATAGGGAAATATTAGATTTACTCTCTCTCTCCTCTCTCTCCTCTCTCTCTCTCTCTCTCTCCTCTCTCTCTCTCTCTCTCTCTCTCTCTCTCTCTCTCTCTCCTCTCTCTCTCTCTCTCTCTCTCTCTCTCTCTCTCTCTTCCATATTCTCCATAAATTGATTCGATTGTGTATTAACCTCTTGGTTGATCAAATTGGATCTCTTCTTTGGGAATGTGGGTTACGGGAATAGATCTCATATTTCCCCCCTTCCCTTTCATTGAATAGAGTTGAATCCATTTTAACCCTATTCATTTTGGTGAGCCCAAAAAACTTACTCTCCTTCATTTTGTGGAATTAGGTGCCCTATTGTGTTAGATTTTAGATCCGTTCTTACATTTAGATTAGATCTAGTTTTTGCTCTTTCATTTTAAAATTTAAAAATATAAAAATAAAATCTATATAATCAATAAAATCCAAACATATTTCTTCCATTTCATATTCTATAGAGGACTATTAAGATTCTTTGGTGTGTAGTTATGTTCTTCATTACTCTTCTTTTATCATCTCTTTATCATACCTATGATGTTTATGAAAGTATCATTCACTTCATTATGTTGATGACCCTTCACTTTTCTCTTGCTTATGCTTTTGTGAAATTGACTGACACTAGTCTGCCTACATTTAAAACTTTTGTTAGAGATTTATGTGGTAGCCTTATTCATCTTTTGTATTATGTGAAGAATTGGGTAGATGACACATCATCTCCTAATATTCCTAATCCTATCAATCCTAATCCTAATCCCAATCTTATCAATTCTAATCTTAATCCTAATCTTCCTATTCTGATACCCAATTCTCCATCTGTTAATCCTTGCTCTTCCCATACTTATGATGGGATTCAAGCTATAGTTCAGGATGCAGATGTGCAAGATTTCTTTGATTTACCTTCTCCTCTGATTCATGATAATATTAAAGGAAAGGGTAAAGAAACTTCTTCAAAACCTATTATCCCACCTTATGCAACCTTTACTCATGAGAATGATAAACAATCACCTCCTATAGAAGCTTTACATAATATGTATACTACTAGATATAATATGGTAACTAAACAAGGTTATAAAGGTTTAGGGCTTGGATTTAATGAGCATGGTATTAGGTTTCCAGTTCATATACCCCTAAAACTGAATAGGTATGGTGTTGGTTGTTCGAAATCTCAAGTTAAGGTAGGTGATGCTAAACATCATCCTCCTCTCCCCACACCTGTCTTAGATAACTCTACTACTCGTCAAGAAATTGCTAAAAAGGTATATGTTGAGCTAATGAATTCCAAGAAAGAAATCTCTAGACCTATGTTGATAGATGCTCTATACAAATATAAATGTCCTTTTCATTATAGTAACAAACATTTACTTACTAATTGTAAACATTTCAAGTTATATGTTAGAGAAAGAGCTTCTTTAAGAATTATATCTCACTCTCGTGCAGTTTTACAATTCCTTCATAATTTTGATATAGGGGATTCTCCTCCTTTAGATATAATGTAGATTTTCTTTCCCTCTTGTCTCATGACTGGGGGGAAAGAGGTGTATCTTCATCCAATCTCCTAGGATCCATTTGGTCTTTTATTAGGGCTTAATTGGTATTCTTTCTCTCCTATTTTTCTATGGTTTTGTATTATGTCTTTAATCATCCATAGAATCTTTCAAGATATCTTTTCTAAGACATTTATTTTGAAAAGGTATCCCTTGTCTTTATCTCTGGGGGGCAAGGTACCTCTTTATTTCTCTTTTTCTAGGGAATTGCTTTCCTTAGCTTAGTGGTATTTGTTTATATGGCAATATCATTTCATCATATTGATAGATGTTTTGACTATGGATAACCTTCTTATATGAGAAGTTTTTGTCCTAGGTTGTCACTTCTTCTCTATGTTGCAAATTATGTTCTTTATAAACTCTCACCCTTGCTTTGGTGTTATAGTTGTTTCCCTCATTCCAAAGATTCCTCTTCCTCTTATTTGCAGGGGGGCTTGATGATTGAATCTTTGTTCCCGCTTATCTTTAAATGATGATATTTTATCTAAAGAACTTCTCTTTGGTGGGGGGTCTTGTTGATAAGATCTCTTTCTTTGAGGATCCTTTTCCATGAGTGACATATCCTTTTCACAATTATCTATATTCTTGGATGTAGGGGTCAATATCCCTCACTCAGGATATGGTGTACATTGTTGCTAAATAGGATATCTCCTTGCATTGTGAAGTAGGCATCCTCTTCCATCTTTGTTCCTACACTTGGGGGGAAAGGATGCCAACTCCTTTTCTGCCTTTCTGGAATGTACCTCTTTCCTTGGGTAAGTAGTATTTATCTATTATGTGATATCCAGTCATACATGAAAATTATGGTTTGCATTAAGGATCTATGTCCTTGATAATAACCTCTTTTGTTGTTTGACATTGGGTTTCCATGGTTGATATATCTCTCACCTTGGAAACTAAACAGTGTGCTATCCCTCATAAGGGTTACTTTCTTTTCACTTCTTGCATGATATCTCTTTACATTCATCCCTTCCATGGCCTCATAGGAGTTGTGACCTTCTTGGCTTGGACTGGGTGTTGATTGAGGATATTGTCTTGATGTTGAAGAAGGCTTTATCATTGTTCCTTTCTTTCCTTAACATGTCAAAATAGTATGTTTTTTTCCATATTAAGGAGGGGTGCATTTATAGGGTCTCCCTTGTACTATAGTTTTTTATTTTTACATGCTAAATCTTGGAAGGTAATGCACATAAGTTCCTAAATCCTAAAAAGACATGCATTCATATGCTAAATCTTCTGATGGTAACACACATAAGTTCCTAAATCCTGAGGAGACACGCATTTTTCAAAATTTTCAATATGCTAAATCCTCTGAAGGTAACGCAGATAAGTTTCTAAATCCTAAAGGGAAACACATTTCCAATTTCAAATATGCTAAATCTTGGAAGGTAACACACATAAGTTTCTAATTCCTGAAAAGACATGCACCTATATGCTAAATCTTCTGAAGGTAATGCACATAAGTTGCTAAATCCTAAGGAGACACATTTTATATTCATAGTGATACAAGCAGGTGGATCTATGGATGTTCTAGAAGCCATCAGAAGAAGCATTACAATTGCAAGCATAGTTTATGGGTGAACCTGTTGGGCTCTCCCTCCAGGGTGATTCACGGTAAGGTGGGCATCTTACTAGGTGAGGTAATCACTTTCTCTTTTCTCTCTTTTTTCTTTCATGCTAATAGGATGGGATCATGAAGCTATGTTATTTATAGTGTTGCTCTTGTCTTTCTTATGTAAACATTTATGCTTTTATGATAGCTTTCCAAATATGATATTAGTATGAGAAATATTTGTTAGTGAAGTTTCTTATGCTAATTGATTTGGGTTGTTTAGTACTAATCCTTGTTCTTTTGACTCCCTCATGCATGTATGTCGAGTTATAATCCTTAGTCTAGGGGCTCATTTCCTTAGCTAAGTGTTATTTTATCTCTTTATGAATCCACTAGGATCTTCTCTTTCATCTCCTTTACCAAGAGTTTGCATCGAGTCCATACTCTTGCTAAAGTGGGGGCTTAATGTATCATCTTAAAATGGAAGCACTTCCATGATAAGAGTATTTATCCCTCTGAGTAGGTGGTTTTGGGTCATGTTAAGCACCTTGATCAGGTCTTTGCATGTATTTGGCTTTCTCTCTGCTTTCCACTTCTTCTCTGCACTTGATTTCTTCATTCTAGGTGAAATTAGGGTTAGGATCCTGAGGATTCTCCTTAATTTCCCTCTGCCATGGCTCTATTTTCTAGGTAGGATTTATAAATAGGTCCTCCTAGCATTCATCATAGTAATCATAGGATTTTATGTCTATCTCTGGCATTCTATCCTGATCTAATTTCATTTCTAGGTTTCTGGGCATCCCCGGGACCTTTTGACCTGGCTCTGACTGAATTTGGGCCCAGGGTCAAATTCAAGGTTGATGTTGACTAGGTCAGGATTGAGCTTGAACCTAACTAGGTCAAGATTGAGTTCAAACTTGATTAGGTCAGGTCCAACCTCAATTTTTCCCCCCTCATTCAAATTTCCAGAATCCTGGATTTTTGGGCATCGGGCTTTCGGGATATTTATTTTCCCACCTTTGGGTTAACCATTTCGGGTTTCAAGATGGTAAATCCTTTAATTGAATTTAATCTAGGTATATTTTCTAAAGGTTAGGACCTAATTGGGATTTAATTCTCCAAGGTGGCCCCTCTAGAGGATTGTGCCCTAGTTCACTATGAAAGGAGGCCTTCCTCTCTCATTTTATCATCCATTATTTTCACATCTCTTCATCAAGTTTTGTGAGAACATCCAAAATCAAGAAATTTTTGTCAATCTTTCAAGGTGATTAAGAAAGCATCCATTAAAGCATTCAAGTCCTCTTCTCCATCCAAGTTCTCCATTGAAGATAAAGGATTCAAGCATTCAAGCCATTGAAGGGATTTGGTTCAAGTATTCAAGATTCATCATTAAACCCTAGATCTAGCCATCATAATGGTGTGATCTTCCTTCAAGATCCTTTGTTCATCTTCAAGATCCATTTCATTCTTCCCTCAAGGTGGATTCCAAGCATACAATCATGGAGGTTTGATATAAATTTATTAATGTTATGTTCAAGCTTTCATATCAATATACTTGTTTACATTCAAAGTATTTAAGAGACTCAAATAGTATCAACTGAAAATATAAATAGTAAACAACAGTGCTAAGTTATGCAAGACTAGGGTAGACGCTACATCCACCCCCTCTAGGCATGAACATCCTCCTAGATTTCATCAAAGAGGTGAGGTTATAATAACTCATCTGAGCTGCACCCTCCCAAAAGATTTCACCCTTCCATTTCAATTTCACTAAATCTTAACCTGGTCCATCTTTTTCTTTAAAGGATTAGGGTCCATTATGCCAAAATATAGATGGATTCCTGAGCTTACTATCCATCCTACTCTACCTGTGACCTCTGTGACCGAAGCTTGATGCTCTTTGTGGCCATCATCAACCCCTATAAACACTTTATGAGACTTTCCCATATATTCAATTATAGGCCCAATCATTGCTTCTTGTTGACTTCCTCCTTGAAGACACTCTCGAGCAATGTGCCCCATGTCTCTACATATGTAGCAAGGCCCTCTTAACCAAATCTGCACTTCTTGAGGCTTGGAGTACTAAAATCCTTTTGTCCTATTGGCCCTATTGTAACCACCCCTTAAGGACTGATGAGCCTGTACGAGAGGTGTAATAGATTCATTGTGTCTTTGGTTCCTCCTAGGACCATGTGATTGCCATGGTTTGGACTTAAAGCCTTGTCGTCCATGTGGTGGCCTTTGTTTCAAGTTTTGTTGAGTCTGGGGATCTCTAAATATCCCTAATGAATTCTTTTGATCTTCTCTCCAAGGGGCTATTAGACATCCTGATGGATGAGGTACAATATTATGGTTCTGAGGCCTATCATAAAGTCCTCCCTTTAATTCCTTAGCGATTACCGGCCTCTCATCCACATGAGCCTCTAAACTTGGTGGATACTTGGGAAAATTTATAGAGTCAATGTCGTGATCTTCCTAACTTGCTACAATTTTTGGAGGACTCCTACTCCATTTCCTAGATGGTTCCCTAAGCTCCTCGACATCATGGTGTCATTCCTGTTGTGCTACAGGTGGCAACCTTTCCAGAATGATTTCGGCTAGCTTCTGCAAAGCCAACAGGATGGCATGGGTTGATTTAGGGGATGGTTTGAGAGAGAGATTCTGATGCCCTCTAGGAACCTCTGACTCCTTCCTAATCTCCTTATGAATAGAAGTGGTATGCCTATGAACTCACCCATGTGCATGAGCCTGGCATGAAACCGGTGTCATCCTTAAAGTTTTAAAAAGGTTTAAAGAGTTAGATTCATAAGAAGATCATTAATCTTCATATTTTCTATAATAATCAGTTAACCAATTAGTCTTAATTAATCTCCTTGTTCCAAAATATTAACAACATGACTAAGGAAAAACATATAGATTATTTCTAAATCTAGTCTAATCATATAATTATGAAACACAAGCACAACATAGTATGTTCTCTCTGGTGCTCCCCTTTTATGTACTATCATTTGTCCATAATGTTAGAGTCACAAACATAAGACTAGCTAGGAATATAAGAATAAGGACATTTGAGACAGTCACCAAGATAAAAATAATAAACCCAAATGGGGAAATTGTTAATTTCATCAGTAAATAAAAAAAATAAGATCTCAATTCAACAATAAATTTATCATGTCAACTGACACATAGAGACAAGTTTTGGTGACCAATTCCCATACAAAGGAAATAACCAAATAAATAAATTACTAGCCAACACAACATGTGGAAATATCCACCTTGAAGGAAACTAAAAGAACCATTCATGAACATTGTGACATAACTTAGTCACGTAAGAGGGAGAAACCACCACTGATTACTAAGGACACCAGTCCTCACCAAACTTAGAGAACATACCCAACATACACTAATCAAACAACTTTCTATCATAGTTCATTACTAAGCATTATAATAATTTTTGTAACTCAAACAATGTCCTTTTTATTGCAAATCCTATTACAGCTAAACTTAAAAGTTCAAAGGGAAACATAATTGTTCAATGTCTTAAGTGTCGAAACCGTGCTCTGATACCAAAATGTCATGCCCAAAAGTTGAGCAAAACACAACTAAAAATTTTTTCTACAACCTACTGTTAAACTATAAGAACACATACATATGTAACTAAGTTTGCTAAAGTCAAAAAAAATCTGGCACAAGCATTCCAACAACATGCAAAAATGATGGAGAAGGAAAATGGCTTACCAATTTGGTCAAGTGTTTAAAAACATCATCGGGGTCCAAAACAGATGAAGGTTGACCAAGTTTGCCCAAATTTGACCTAAAGTCAAACTTCACAATATTGCTCCCAAATAAACCTTAAGGGTTCCCTAAGACACACACTTCAATCAGCGCATAAAATGAGGTAGTTGACTAAAGTCAACCAAAGTTGACCAAAAAGTCAACCATGCATCGATAGATGTGTAAATAGGTTAAAATGATACTAAAATCAACATGGAAGGTCTAGGAATGCAAACCGAGAAGAATTACCTAGGTTTGACTAATAGTTGACCCAAAGTCAACAGTACCTAATTTTGGTCAACGAGTCACTATAAAAATAAAACTCTATACTTGACGATATGAAAGCTTCGTTACAATCTTAACAATATAATTATGTTCACTTTATGATTATAATATTAATTTAATAATCTAAAACCCAATACTAAATAATTACGTTACCCTAGTGTAACCCATTTAATCTATAGATATGACCTTAACTAAAAGAAACAATTCTTTTATATCTATTTATATAAATTATAACTTACTTTACAAATATAAAAAAAATATTAGTCAACAATTTCTATTTACGTTAATTTAAATAACAATTAACTAACATTCTAGAAGTTTCTTAACCAAAGTAAATATGACAAATAATTTCTAAGTTTTATTTGAAACATAAAACATGAATTAAGAAATCAAGCCTAGAATCTTCTAGATAAATTCCTTGAGTAAAACTACTACGCAATCAACTAAAATCTATATAGTTTTGAATTCCATTATTTATAATAAACATTAACTTTAATTTCATAAGATATTCTCTTCTATAATTTCCTAGAAGAATAATATCTTCCATATTTATCCTAAGATATTATTTGATTTTTAAATAACTTTTAAAGTGAAATTAGAAACTATAAACAATGCTATGATAAAGTTCTAGATTTTTCTATCCACAAAGTCTACATAAAACACTTTAATAACTACCTAAAATCTATAAATCAAATACATTTCTAAAACTTCAAGATAAACTTGTTGGGATATTAATCTCATCTATAAATCAAAATATATTTATTTTTGAAATCCATCTCTTATAATATTCATTTAATTTTAAAACTCAATCCTATAAATACTCCACTTATATGAGATATAAAATTGGGTTAAAAAAAACCCATATGATTTCTTAGTTTAAATTTTGGATTAAAATTATTATTATTATTTTTTTTAATAATTTATAATCCTTATCATACTGTTTTATATCTAAGTTTAAAATATTACCTCTAATATTTAGTCTCTGTTCTAAAAATATTTTGCTGCATGCAAACTGACAGAAAAGGCAGAGAAGGCCTGAGTAGAAATGCAAACTGACAGCATGAAAAGTGGAAAAGGGTTGAGAAAAATTTCTACTATGAGATTTGATCTCATGACCACTAACTTACTAGCCTATGTTCAAACCACTATACCACGATAAGCATTGTGTTACTATTCTGCTCCCTCAGTATCATAATCACCGCGTCAGTGGCCAGGGAGTGAAATCAGTAGATTTTTGGCCACCCCCTTTTCCATACTGCCGAACAAAACATGGTGACTTTTCTTTAATTTAATTATATAATCTTTTTAAATTTGATTTATATATATATATAAAACATTTATATATTTAGGGTAGAATATATTGTTAAAAAGAAATATTTACAAGTTATTTTTAATCAGAATATCTCTGAAATAGTATAATGAAAGATAATTTAATTTGTTGAATATATGTCTGTGTGTATTTTTTTTTATAAATACTTTTATATAATTTAATCTATATGTAGTTCTCAATACTAGGTATTTATGACTTCCTAAATTTAAATTTTCTATAAGAAGTAAAAGAAATGGATTAAATGAAGTATTAATCTATATATAAACATTATATAAATATAAATTTCAATACCCATCTAACATCTATATTTTCTTTGTTTAATTTTATTTAAATGTTTCAAGTCTAACAACAATAGATAACTAGATTTTATGTCTTATTATTGCAAACATGAATATTACTAAAATGAAATTTAAAAGGTCATAATATTACTCCACTAAACAATATAATTATAATTATAATTCCTTTGAGAAAATTCAATTTAAAATTCTACAAATCCAAGTTTAAAATTTCATTCAATAATTTAATTACCAAAAGATTAATCAAATATCTTTTGAGAGATGACACTTTTAAATTACCATTTAAGAATTAAATAACTTTGCAAATGATCTTTACATACGAAGGGTAAATTATTGATTATAAATCTTGATAACTTAATTATGGAAAAGCTTAAATAAATGAACTAACTAATAAGAAAATATGTATTTAATTTCTTTCCCAAGCTTTATATACAGTTCAAATTTGCAAGTTTTACAACTTTGAATAAATTACAAATTTCTTCTTCCTCATTGTAGGAAGATAACATCATTAATACATCTAGACAATTGGCATATTTTACTTGCACAATATATTGAGATTTCACAACTTAAATGAAATACCATTTCTCCTTTCACATCACAAGAGAATTACAACATTAATGCAACTTTCATAAATCAAATATTTCAAGTAGTTACAACTTTCTCCTCATACAAATTTCAAGATAAATCAATGAAACAACTTGTAGATACAAATCCTCCTAGGCAAGTTTGTTCCTTCCAAAAACTTCATAGAACCTATAAATAAAACTTGTAGGTTGACCATGGAGACTCACCTCCCAACCTAGGCCTTTTAGGCCACCCCTGAGGTAGGGGTTTCAAACACCAACAGGTACAAACATACTCAAAACAACAACATGTAGACAAACACAACAAACTCCCAACCAAGGTTGTACACATAAGTCTCCTAAAGACTATATAACATGGGGTGAAAGTGGACCAAGAACCCAAAGTAGACAGTCAAGGTAATAGTAAGGAAACTATGTGCCACACATGGACACAAAATTCCTTTTCAAAATTCTCTTTATTCCATCCCTTGCCCTTAGACAAACTTGACCACATGGAGCCCATAACATCCATGCTTATACTTCCCACACATGGAGAAGCTCTACTTTAAAAGGGCTGCCCAATATTCTTTCCCCCTCAAGGTTACCCAATCCTCCCAAAGATGAGTGCACCTTGAAAAATCCCTTAACATCACAATATAAATCAACACTAAAATAAACACAATATTTTGCTTCACAAAATAAGATACAACACTTGCAAACCTGCATGGAAACCCATGGAGTTGAAAATAAATTACATAGAACTCCATTAAACTACCTTAAGATTTCACATATATGAAACATGAATATGCTACTAGTTCTAGAGTATATCCAACCTTAAGTCCAAAGCTGAAGAGGAACTATGAAGCTTTCTCCTCCTTAAGCCTTTCCTTCCTTCTCCAATTCTAATGGTCTCTAAGAGTAGAGAGTGGGTGAACAACCTACTTTCCTCTTACCATCTCCTTAAGAAGGCTTTAGCCAAGAAATATCTGATTCCTGCATTAATGAGGAATCCTCTAAACACTTCCCCTTCCTTCCTACATCAAGGTCCTAATAAATGACCTTAATGGCTCACATGGGATGGGTTGAATATGTTACCCAAAATTCTCCAACTCTTCAATTTTCGTCACTTTGAAGAGGAGATATTGTAGGGGTGTCATAAATGAGTCCCAAGGCTCTTAATGGGTTGAAAATGACTCCTAACCCCTAAGGTACCAAGTAGGGTGGTCAAAACTAACCCTAACTACCTTCTAGAAGCCTATTTGGTCCTCTTAAACTCCACTTGAAGTTTACATCCGAATTTCAACTCTCTTGACCCAATCTAATCTTCCTAATTCTAGGGTTTGCATAGGTACTACACTAGGTAACCCTTGGTTCATGAATAGGTCTCCTTAATTACATTTACTAGTCATGCCAACACATTAAGACATAGGTGTCAAGTGACACATAAATTGCATTAGGCATGACCTATTTAACTTTTAACAAAATAATTTAAATACAATCATACAACATACACTTAAACAAATAAAATACATAACAACGAGGTCTATGTCTCTTCATAGACATGACCTTAGCATCACATAGGATATACATAGGTTAGCGTTTGAAACCCTAAGTTTATTACCATGGTCAACTACCTGTACACTCAATGCACACATCAGTAGATCCAATAAAATCCACATATAAACATAATATAATATGTAACATAACAAACATACCACTTACTCCTACATTCATTTACACATTGGAAAAACAATATCTACATTTTGATATATCCTAACTTGTATATCTCACAAAATGCATCATAAACTAAACCATAAAGATTAACTGCATAATTATCCATAGGATATTACCTGAATAGGTTCACATCAATATAATGCTTAATAACATGGTATGAAATCTTACAGATCTACAAAAATAACTTATGTTTCAAAGTATTTAAGAGACTCAAATAGTATCAACTGAAAATATAAATAGTAAACAACAATGCTAAGTTATGAAAGACTGGGGTAGACCCTACACATTAACACAGTTCAATTCAAGAACCTTGTAGGACACCTATCCATGTCCACCACCCTCTCTTTCAAAGCCTCTAATATACCACCAGTAGAGCCAAATCAAAATCTCCCACTCTGCATCATTGTCATGGTCGATGACTTCACCATCAAATGGGTCATGATAGATAATTGTTCATCCCTAAATCTTTGTACAATGAAGTTTATCAAGTGAGTTGGTTTCAAGAAATCAGACATATCTCATGAGGTAATCACCATTAAGGCCTATGATAATTAGGATCATTCCTCTAAAGGTACCATTTTGTTACCTATCAAGATAGGGCCCCCAGTCCAAGAAATTGTGTGCCTCATTATTGATCTTTATCTCCTTTACAAAATTCTCTTTGACTGCCAGTGGATCCACTCCATTAAAGTCATCCCTTCCACCTGTCATTAGTGCATCAAGTTCCCATATAAGTTACTAAAATCAACATCCATGTAGATCCCCAACCCTTCACATACTATCATGCATTGGAAGCATCCTCCCCCATTACACTCAATGTCATGGAATCAACATCGGCACTTCTATCGCTAGTTCATCCTGGTCCCACTATGACCTAGAGACAATCTTAGCCTCCACCCTCTCCTCTGTCAAGATCAATAACAAGAGCTATGATGAATACAACCTCACTAATGCATTTTATAGTGGGGGCTCTCCCTTTAGACCCACAAACTCAGGGACACCCGTGTGATCAAACTCAGGTCCCACAGGAGGACCTCAAGATCAAATAATTGGAAACATTTGTGGTCATCTCCCAGGGAATTTTGAATGGTCAAGAATTGGAGTAGGATATCAATCAGTGGCTATACAAGGACCATCCACCTTCTACCACTGAGCTTCTTGGATACTTGAAAGACAAGTACCCTACGTCTTATAAATGGGCAACACAGCAATAGAATTATCAAGGTGGTGGCCTTGGACCCATAGAGGCTGGAAAGAAAGAACCTATGGAAGCATCCAAAAACCCACAACATCAAGGTTTTGGTTTTAATACCCCTCTCCTACACATACAAGGATGTAATGTCATGACTTGGGGCACTACTTCACCTAACGTGACCCTCCTGAACATTAAAAAAAATTCATTAGAGTCGAAGACATTCCAGAAGAGGAGGAAAAATGATCATATGACAATATCATCAATGATGAAATCATCCTGGGAAACTTTGTCCTCTATCAAATCGCCATCAATCTCATTGACCTCCCACTCCTCCATCCCGATCTCATAGACTAGGACCAACCGAGTGTGGTACACACTAATGAGTTCTGAAGCAAGGAAGTGCTCCTAAACTTCATGGGGGCCACTGATCAGAAATCCAATTGGGGGTAGGAATCAACAAGTGTTTATCAACTCAACCCAAAGGGATATTTGGGGAAGAGGAAGTATTTAGCCACAAAATCAAAAATAAAAAATAAAATAAAGAATCCCTATGTAAAAACCCTCTGGAGTATATACTGATTTGAAAATAGTAAAAATAAAGGTCGTATCCTCTAGAAAAAATCTCTCGAAGGTGCTAGAGGATGGAGACTTACCTCTTCCCCCCATTCAAGATTATAGACCTAAAATAATTCATCAATCCTCATTGAGGAAACCAAATGAGTCAACTTGGGCACTTTGGAATACCCGAGGATCACCTACATCGTAGCATCCTTGATAGAAAGTGAAGACGCGGCTTTTACAAAACTCCTCAATGAGGCCACAACTAATTTTGCATGGTCCTACACACAAATGTTAGGCCTTGATCCTACTCTTATTGTCCACCATCTAGCAGTATATCCAATCGCCAAACTGGTCAAAAAGAAGCTAGGAAAGATGCATCCCAAAGTAGCCCTTTTGGTAAAAATAAAACTAGAAAAACTCTTTGATGCTAAGATCATTAGAGCTATAGATTACTCAGAATGGATCTCCAATATGGTTGTAGACACTAAAAGATGGGCAAGTGCTTTAAATAAATAAAATGGCTCAAAAACATCAAAATGCACTAATTCTCATTAAAAAAGGATCAAATTCTCATCAAAATGGACATTATTAAATCAAAATTGGACAAAATCATCAAGTCAAAGGAAAAATCAAATAATGATGTTAAATAATTAAATCAAAGCTTAAAGGGGTGAAAAGTACTATATAATTGATTTTAATCAATTAATTGTATAGTTGTTAAATCAAAAATCAAAATGAACCTATTCCTTACATGGCTAAATTTAATTAATTAATTGGATTTAATAAATCCTAATATCTTTCAACAAAGTTGAGCAACCAATGAAAATTGAGGACAAAAGGACACAAATCACTAAAAAAGGATGAATCTCAATCACTCATTCCAAAGTTTTAATCTCAACCACTCAATTTTGTCCTTTTGTCTAAAGCTTTGAGACAAACATTTAAATTGTCCCCTCATTTATGAACATTGCAAATTTTTTGACTCAACCAAAGGTAAATCATGTATAATTCACTCTACCCCCTACCCTTGGGAATTTACTATAAATGAGAGGCATTTTGAGAGCAATAATCATCTTAGAAATTCATTTACAAAGCGTCCTTATTATAGACAATTTCATAGCAATCAAGAGCATTTGAGAGCATTTGAATTATATTTGTATCAATTTGGGAGTTAGTAAGCTAGATTAATCATTGTAGCATCATATTTTCTCATTTTAGAAGTGTCACTAGTGGAGATTGAGCTGAGAGCTTCACTTACCACATCTGATTAGAGAACCATGAGATGTTATGGATTTTAGTTTCAATTCTTATTTAAATTTGTATTTTATTTGCTTTGATTTGATAGTTGAATATCCTAATTTCATGAAGGTGTTAAACATACACACACAAATGGTGCCCACCGTGGGACTCTAAGCCTCATTTATAATGTTTCTATCATTTATTTTGTGTTGTATCTTCACTTTTACATGAAATTTTTGCAGAAAATAGGTAAAATGATGCATACAAAGAATTAACTAATGCCTATGCCTACTATTCTGCCACTTAGTAGTAGTTATATGATGTCTGCTAGATAAATTGTTGCACCTGGGAGATAAATTGTCACACTTAGGACTACAAAGCAATGCTTGCTACTAGAGAAGTGTCACGGGTTAGCTGACTTCTACCACCTATCATAGTCTTTATGACACAATTTACACAAACAATCATGCCTAGTATATTCTAACCGACCCTTATTTTTTGTGAATTGCCGCTTTTAATAGCTTATCTTACATGTTTTACATTAATTTTTATGCTTAGTAAATAAATTGTCACACTTGAGTAACATTAAATAATGCTTGGGCCATTGGAAAGTGATGCTCGCTATTGTTAAAGTTATGCCTGCTAATAGTTTAATTATGCGTATTAGCTGGATAATGACACCTACTGTTCGTTGTTTTAATTTGTTGTCAGATTGATAAATTCAATTATCTTACTCTTTGTCTGTATGTTTTTACTATAAATGAGCAAATGTAGAAAAGTGCAAAAGCCAAAGAGTAGAGTTACACAACCAAGAAAAGAGGTAAGAATACAAGCTAAACGTGAAAAGGAATTGCATAGTGCTTTAATCTTAGAGAGTTTAAGCTTAGAAGAGAGGTTGTATAATCATTACATCAAGGTGTTAGAGGCTTACAAGCTTAAATTTCCTACTTTAAATTGAAATTTGTGTACATTAAGTTGTTGGAATTTTCATTGAAAAATCTTGTGAAAACACTTAATTGTACTTCAAATTGTTCCTATTTTTGTTTCCCTCATTTTGTATGGATGTGTTGGACTAACTTGTTAGAGGAGGGAGTGGGAATGATCACCAATAGGTGAGTGAACAAATCAAAAAGCCAAAAAACTCATAAAAATGCCTAGCCTTTGCTAGCTACAAAAAAAAAGGTATTCATCCAATCAACCTTGCATTTTCTTAGATTGTGGCATTCATTGAATCTAGCTAATTAAAATAAGGTGTATTATCTTAAAATGGAATCATTTCCATGTAAAGAGCATTTAGCCCTCCGAGTAAGTGGTCTAGGTCATGTCAGACACCTAGACTCATCTCTTTGCTCAGATCATACTTGTTCTCCTCATTCTGCTTCTATTTGTACCTGATTTTCACTCCAATCTGTATTTCCTAGCATTCTGGGTCTGGATCCTAAGGTTTTTGACCATAAGGTCAAAGTCAACCTTATGGGGTCAAAGTTGACCTTGACCATGACCTAGTTAGGATTGACCTTGACCCTAACCTAGTCAGTTCCAACCTTGTCCTTGACCCCCTGTCCAGATTTCAAATTTCCTTGATTTTTGGGTATCGGGTTTCAAGGATATTTGTCTTCTCGCCTCCGGATCGGCCATTTCGGATTTCGAAATGGTAAATCCTCAAATTGAATTTAATCTAGGTATAATTTATAAAGGTTAGGAACTAATTGGGATTTAATTCTCCAAGGTGTCCCCTCTAGAGGATTGTGCCCTAATTCTCTATAAAAGGAGGACTTCCTCTCTCATTTTCTTAATCAAGTTTTCACGCTCAAGCACTCTCAAGAAAGGTGATCAAGCAAGCATCCATTCAAGCATTCAAGTTCTCTTCTCCATCTAAGTTCTCCATTGAATATCAAGGATTCAAGCCATTGAAGGGATTTGGTCCAAGCATTCAAGATTCATCATTCAAACCCTAGATCTAGCCATCATGATGGTGTGATCTTCCTTCAAGATTCTTTTTTTCATCTTCAATATCCATTCATTCTTCCCTCAAGGTGTATTCCAAGAAAACAATCATGGAGATTTGATTTACATTTGTTGATGTTATGTTCAAGCTTTCATATTAATATACTTGATTGCATTTCAAATACAATTTTCATATCTATTGAATATTGTAGCTTCATTGTTAGATCTACTTCTACTACTTTCTAGCATTCTCCATTTCAATTTCAATATTAAGGTTAATTCCAAACTAGGGTTTGACCAAGGAAAACCCCTCAAACAAACAACAAAAACCCTCTTTTTCTTGTAGGTACAGATGCAAAATTTGGGATCTAAGAGTAGATTTGGATACCCTTTTTGGCGAACTTCTAAGATCTAGGAACAAGGTCAAAATTGACCTTCAAATAAAGAATGTAGCCATTGACCTCTTATGAGGGTCAAAGACTACCTACCGTTGGAAAGAAAAAAGATTTATGGGTTTTCTTCATCTTAGCATTTCTAGTCCGAATTAGGTTGTAGAATTTCCTGAAAGTACACACAAACACCAAAAAATAGGTATTTCCAAATTAATTTCATCATGAGGTATGTATCTTATTTTATCTAATTTCAAGTATTTTCCCTTACAATTCAAATATATGTGTAAAATATTAGCTTTGGGCTCTATTTTATGTGCAAACAAATGTCCTAGTACGCCATCCACATCTTACACTTTATATTTTGGTGAACCCGACATACTTACCCCTTTCTTTTTTAGATTTAGATGCCCAATTGTGTTAGATCTCCCTTTCTATTATCTTGTGTGTTCACCTTCACTTATACATTTTGGTGAATCTGAGATAGACAACTCTTTCTTTTTGGTGTTAGATTTGCATTTTATGTTAGATCTTACATGCTTATAAGAGTAGAATTCTTTTATGCTCTTGCATTTATATTTCAAAAATACAAAAAAATTGCAAAATTTCTTCAAAAATACAAAAACATTTACATTACTTTATGGAATGAGATGCTCTATTGTGTTTTATTTTCATTTGAATGCATTTGGATCTATTTTCTATGAATTTCTTTATTTATTATCATGTTGTGTAAGTTGTTTCAAATGTTGCATGGTGTTACTGTTATGTATGTGGAGCCTAATCAAACTTAGGTTCTTTCAGCATGGTTTCCCCCCTGACTTATCTATTGGGGATTGGAGGTAGTGCCCCCAAGCTCAGAGTCAAGGGGTAGAGGCCCTTGTGGGGTCCTGGGGTAGTGCCCCAGGTGGGTTTGAGTGGCAATGCCCCTCGATGCCAACATTGACTTAATAATATTATAAAGGGTCGGCCATCAATTTTTTATTAGTCAGAGTAATTTTTTGCCCTAATTAGGTGAAGTCAAAAATACTTTTAAAAAGGGCTTAGGGTTAGAGATTCATTGTATGAGGATTTTTTGTAGCTTCCTATGGTGGTATTGAGTTGTAGGTTTTAGATTGTAATCACTAGATAATAATAAAGATATTGGACTCGCTATTGGTGGACGTAGCCTAGGGATTGGGTGAACCACGTTAAATTTTGTCTTATTGTGTTCTCTTCTATGTGTTAATATTTGCATTTTTCTACTTATTATTCTAACAAGTGGTATCAGAGTGAGATTATTTCATTCATTCTTTCATCTATACTCTAAAGCAGGTCTCACGAGTCAGTGCGAGAGTCTCTCAGTTAAGTGGAAGAAATGGCAGATGATGGTAGGTTGAAGGTTGATAAGTTTAATGGTTAGAAATTCTAGTTATGGAAGATACAAATGGAGGACTATCTCTATCAGAAGGATCTATGCTGGCCATTAGAGGGAATAGCCAAGAAAGAGGCAACAATGTCTTAGGAAGATTGGGATATTTTGGATAGGAAGGCACTGGGGAGTATTCATTTATGCCTAGCAAAATCAGTGGTATTGAATATTACTAGAGCAATGATAGCTAAAGCTCTGATGGAAACCCTAGCGAAGTTGTATGAAAAGCCTTTAGCTTCAAACAAGGTATTTCTTATGAAGCGTTTATTTAATATGAAAATGGTAGAAGGTGGATTAGTCACTAATCATTTGAATCAGTTTAATATAGTTACAAGTCAGTTAGCGTGAGTTAAAATTACTTTTGATGAAGAGGTTAGGACTCTCTTGATTTTGTGTTCTTTTCCAGAAAGCTAGAATGGCTTGGTAATGGCTGTTAGTAATTCTATTTCTGGTTCTAATACCCTAAATTTTAATGATGTTATTGGTGTTATATTGAGTGAGGAAATTCATAGGAAAAGCTCAGGGGCATCCACATTAGATAGTGTATTGAATGCAAAAAGTAGAGGGAGAACAAGAGATAGAGGAAACAACTCTAGAAATCATGGAAAATCATAAGGGAAGTCAAAGGGAAAGAGGTCTTAGTCAAAAGGACCTAGCGACTACTGGTACTGTGGAAAAATAGGACATAAGAAGAAATATTTTTGGTATCAGAAGAAAGATCAAGGAGACAAACATGATGGAAACAAGGAGGAAAATGTGGTAAGTAACAAATCTGAAGAGGATGCTTTGCTCTTGTCTTTAGAAAATGTTGATGATTCATGGGTGTTAGATTCAGGGGCTTCATTTCATGCTACACCCCATAGAGGTTATTTTGTTGATTGGGTTAGAATAACTAACAGGAGGGTGAATCAGTTATCTAGTGTCCCAAAACAATATGTAAAATCCAAACAAAATTCTTCAACTTCTGCTACTTGGTAAACATAAAATATTTTTAGTATCTATATTTTTACTGATTGTCAGTCTAAAACTTATAGCAATTACTAATTAAATCTAACATGTAATATGAAAAGTGTGATAAAAAACAAATATCACAATCGACACATAACACAAGAGATTTAACATGGAAACCCTGTGAAGGGAAAAACCACCTGGGACCGACAACCCAAAAAAGTTCACTCTTTTGAAGTGAGGTCGGTGAAGACCCAACCCTGTTAAAGGTTACAAACACACTGTTAGGTGTGACAATGTTAGAGGATTTTAGACCAGAAGTTATCATCCAACTAGCAATCACTCTAGGGTTGATAGGATAACAATGTTCATTCTATGAATGAAGACATCAAAAACACTTTCATAGTCTATTTAGTTAAGAGATTTGATTGTGTACGATGGTTAAATATGTAACAGTAGATGATCTACCTAGAAACAACTTCAATTATAGTTTACAGATCAATATTTAGCTCATTCAAATCTTTCTGATTCAATACTATATCAACTTACTATCCATTGGGAATTACTCTCTGTAGCTCGGTAATTATTCTATAGCTCAGTTCTCATTAACCAGTATGATTAGAATGCATGACAACTTGTTCACATGATAATTCTATAGTATCTTCTTTCTTTTCAGCTCTCTTCAACAATGAAATCAATGTCTCTTATATAGATGAGTAAATTGTTTTGTTTTCCTCCATCAAATTTTCCTGCTTAATCTTATTCATAGATTTTGTCACTTTAACCTTCTTCAGTTGATGTGTCAGTAACACATTTCATTCTATTCCATTAGATCTTCCTTGAATTATGTTAGCTATCGATATTCATAAAAAACCTTATCTATTACCCTAATTTCATACACTTTACAGCTCATCACTTTATCAGCTAAACTGATCATTTAATTCCTTTATGTTTTTCTTGGCTAACAAAGAAATGCATCGATGAACACAAGCTTGGTTAACACTACACTCGGTATACACTACATTCTGTCAGTGTATAGTGGAATGCTTTATTTACCGACAACATTTCTTTGTGTCTTTTAGCTCTATTCTTCATCATAGATGATTGAAACATAATTAAGTCAATATCATAAGGTCATAGACTCATCAACAAGTTACTCAATGTATTCCTTATCCTCATCTGATATTTCTATTCTTCATCTCTTTCTCCTTTCTTCAGATGTGTCGGTATAGTAACTTACAAGATAAGTATTATCAAGCTAGTTGACATCAATGACAACATAACACTGATTTAATCATCTCACATTATCTAATCAGAAACTTTGTAGTAATCTTGAATTACAGATTCTCCATTTAGTGTTCTAAATTAGTTGTAACTCATCAATCTATCCCTTTGGCATTGATGGAAACTCAAGTAATATGAACTGTACCATACACATACCAAACATTTAATCACAACCTTGAACAATATCCAAAGTGTGAACTATACTGCATCAACATCTGTCATCATCTAATAAGTGTAAGCTGATGCAACATCCTGATCACATTAGTGACCGATAGATAGGGGACGTACCCCTAGTCTAATCCTCAAGTATTCAAATGTGTCCTTTGGTAGAGGCTTTGTAAAGATATCTGCAAGTTGTTCTTTAGATGTAACAAATTCTAACTTCACTTTCTTCTCTTGCACTTGTTCTCTTAAGTAGTGATACTTAATTGATCTATTTTTTTCTTAGAGTGTATCACTGGATTCTTTGAAATATTGATAGCACTTGTGTTGTCATAGTATATAATCACTGGGTAAGTGATTACCTCATTCATTCCTTCCAGCACTTGTTTGATATATGCAATGTTTGAGCAATTAGTAGTAGCAGCAACATACTCTACTTCAGCTATAGACTGAGAAACACAAGCTTGATTTTTACTTGTCTAGGTTACAAGTCTTTCACCAAAGAAGAACGCTCCTCTGATGGTACTTTTTCTATCATCCACATTTCCAGCCCAATCAGCATCAATATGGACCTTCAACTCAAACTTACCTTCCTTAGGATACCATAATCTATAATCCTCTATCTTTTTTAGGTATCTTAAGATCCTTTTAGTAGCAATCATGTGTGATTCTCTAGGATTAGCAAAAAATCTAGCAATAATTCCCATAGCATGTACTATATCTGGTCTATTGTGAACTACATACATTAGCTTACCAATCATGGATTGATAAAGTGTTTGGTTTACCTCTGTAGTTTCATCTTCCTTAGTCAATTTACATCCAGTAGCCATTGGTGTTCCCACAAGTTTAGCATCTTCCATGCCAAATGTCTTCAAGACTTCCTTTATGTACTTGGACTGTATGATGAATATCCCATCACTCTGCTAAATCACTTGTAATCTGAGAAAGAATTTAATCTCTCCAAACATAGACCTTTCAAACTCATTCCTCATGTCATTAGAAAAAGATTTACATACATGATCTTGACCTCCAAAAATAATATCATCAACAAAAATTTCAGCAATAAGAATAGTGTCATCAATATCACCTTTCATGTACAAATTATTGTTTTCACTGGTTCTTAGAAATACAATACTTAACAAGTATGAAGCCTTTCATACTGTGCTCTCGGTGCTTGCTTCAAACCATATAAGGATTTGTGTAATCTACATACCATGTTTCTATTATCTGGATCAATAAATCCTTCAGGTTGTTCTATGTAGACCTCTTCATCAAGTATACCATTTAGAAATGCTGACTTCACCTCCATTTGATAAACATTAAATTTCTTGTGTGTAGCATATGCAAGTAGCATTCAAACTCCTTCCAATCTAGCATTAGGTGCAAAAGTCTCACCATAGTCAATGCCTTCTTCTTGTGCATATCCCTTGCATACCGATCTCGCTTTATTTCTTATCACTTCACCATTTTCATTTAGTTTGTTTTTGAATATCCATTTAGTACCAATAACATTCTTATCTTTAGGTCAGGGTACTAAGGACCAAGTTTTTTTTTTCTCTGTTTGTTCTATTTCCTCTTTCATTGCATTAACCCATTCTTCATTCTCTAATGCAACTTTCACATTCTTTGGTTCAAATTCACAAACTAGACATGTACCTTGTCTTTTTTTGCTTCTAGTATGCATGATAGCTTGTCTGTCTCCAATAATTTGTGTGTCAGGATGATGTCTTCTAAAACAACTAGTCAGTACTTAGTTTCTTCTTTCTTGTTCATCCTTTTCAGGTTCACGTTCTTGCTCGGTAGCACCATCTTTTTTGTCAGTTTCCCTTTCCTGTTCCTCGGGGTTATTTTCCTGTTGACTGGTTATCATAGGCTGCGACTTTGGTAGATAATTAGGAAGTTCAATGTAAGTAATCTACCATAGTCTTCCAGTTCCTTTCTTTCTTATGTGTTCTTGTCATCAAACTCATCAACATGGACATTAGTACATTCAATCATCTTATTTGTAACCTTATTTAGACATTTGTATGCTTTACTATTAGTAGAGTATCATAAGAATATTCCCTCATCACCTTTAGAATCAAATCTCCCATTTCTCTCATCTTTCAGAATAAAACATTTGCTTCCAAAAATCTTGAAATAACTTATAGTAGGTTTCTGTCCAAACCATAGCTCATTAGGTGTCTGATTGGTGGCCTTCTTTAGTTGTACTCAGTTAAGCACATATACAGCTATAGTGACAACTTCTCTCCAATATGCCTAAGCAACATTCTTTTGTATCATCAGTGTTCTAGCATAATCAATTATTAACCTATTCCTTCTTTCATCAATCTCATTCTACTAATGTGTTCTCGGTGCAGAGACTTGTTTCTTAATACCATGCTCATTACATAAATTAGTAAATTCATTAGAGATAGATTCACCTCCTCTATCAGATCTTAAACACTTAATTTCTTTACCAGTCTCTTTTTCTACCTTTTCCTTATACCACTTAAACATCTTAAATGCTTTAGATTTCTCTTTCAAGAACATAACAATCATCAGTCTAGTATATTCATCAACAAAAAGAATAAAATATCTATCACCATAATAGCTCTGAGTTCTCATAGGACCACATAGGTCGATATGAACCAACTCAAGTATCTTCTTTTTTGAGTAGTCTTTTCTCTTAAAACTAGACTTAGTCATATTACCTTTCTGACATTCATGACACATTGCATGATCTAGTTTTGACAAGTTAGGCAACCCTCTAACTCTTTTCCTCTTGCTAATCTTGATCATGTTATCAAAGTTCACATGAGATAACCTCTTATGCCACAACCATGCATCTTCATCCTTCATTAATAAACAAGAATACTGATCAATATCAAGATAAAATAGATTACCTCTAGATTGTGTACCAGTCCTGACAAGTCTTCCTCCATCATCATAGATTCTTACCTTTCTACTCTCAAAAGCAAGTCAGTGGTCTGAGTTATTCAGTTGTGCCACACTTAAAAAATTATAGTTTAGTCCATCTACCCAGTATGTATTTTCACATTTTATTCTATCATTAATCATCAGTGAACCTTTATCTCTTACCATATAGGGTGCATCATTTCCCATCCTTACAGATCCTCCATCATATTCATCAAGTAGATCAAATTTCTCTATATCACTAGTCATATGATGTGTACAACCACTATCTATGATCCATGTATCATTTCTACTTATTTTAGAGATTAGTACTATTTCTTCATGTTTCTCTTCTTCCTCTGAATCATCTTTCATAGAAACAAATACTACTTCTACATCATCATCAGTGTCAGATTCAGATTCAAATTCAAATAGACTTACCAATCTTCAAAGAGGACATGAAAGTAGATTCAACAGAAGGTAGAACACTATCATCAAAGTTATTCAATTCAAAGGTTGTAAGCTTACCAATCAGTGTGTCAAGAGTAAGGTTGGATGTAGCTCTTGTTTCATGAATTGTAGAGATCCTAATCGCATAAACTAGTAGCAAAGTTCTAAGAATCTTTCTTATCACTGTTTCATCATCAATAAATCCATTGGATGCTCTAATAGCATGTACTACCTCTTTCAGTCTATTTGTGTACTACACAATGTTCTCACCTTCTTTCATCTTCATATCATCAAATTGATCTCTTAGGCTTTCTACTCTGGCTCCCTTAACATTCACATATCCACTGTATATTAGAGTTAGTTTATCCCACATGGATGGGCAATTGTGCATCCCTTAATGTCTTCAAACTCAGCATCAGTAGAGGTAGCAACAAGTTCCATCATAGTAATATTGTGTTCATCCCTATCCTTTAGTTGATCAAGTATCAGGGGACCTGGTGTTGGTTCAATCTAGTCATTCTCCATCAGTTCTAATGCAGAATTCCCAATTCTAGATATGTGCAACTTCATCTGGCTTTACCATACTATGAAGTTCTCTTTATTCAGCTTTGAAACTTCCCTCTTATACATCTTGTGACCTTTTTGCTGGAGTCCTTAAAAATTTGTTCAAAGAAACCATAGCTTTGATACCAATTGTTAGAATAACTGAGAGGGGTTTCAATCATTTATCCATTGTCCCAAAACAATATGTATAATTCAAAACAAATTCTTCAACTTTTGCTACTTGGTAAACATAAAATATTTTCAATGTCTATGTTTTTACCAATTATTAGTCTAAAACTTATAGCAGTTACCGATTAAATCTAACATGTAATATGTAAAGTATGATAAAAAACAAATATCAAAATCAACATATAACACAAGAGATTTAACGTGGAAACATTGTGAAGGGAAAAACCACCTGCGACCGGCAACCCAAAAATGTTCACTCTTTTGAAGTGAGGTTGGTGAAGACCCAACCCTATTAAAGGTTACAAACACACTATTAGGTGTGACCTTGTTAGAGGATTTTAGATCAGAAGTTATCATCCAACCAATAGTCACTTTGGGGTTGACAAGATAACAATGTTCATTCTATGAATGAAGACATCAAAAAGACTTTCATAGTCTACTCGGTTAAGAGATTTAACTGTGTATAATGGTTAAATATGTAACAGTAGATGATCTCCCTAGAAACAACTTCAATTGCAGTTTACAAATCAATATTTAGCTCATTCAAATCTTTCTAATCAATATACCACTTCAAATTCAATACTATATCAACTTACTGTCCATCGGTAATTACTCTCTATAGCTTGGTAATTGTTCTACAACTCGGTTCTCATTAACCAGTATGATCAGAATGCATGACAACTTGTTCACATGATAATTTTGTAGTATCTTTCTTTTCTTCGGCTCTTTTCAACAATGAAATCAATGTCTCTTATATAGATGAGTAAATAATTTTATTTTCCTCCATCAAATTTTGCCGCTTAATCTTATTCATAGATTTTGCCGCTTTAACCTTCTTCAGCTGATGTGTCAGTAACACGTTTCAATTTGTTCCATTAGATATTCCTTGAATTATGTTAGCCATTGATCTTCATAACAAACCTTATCTGTTATGTTGATTTCATACACTTTACAACTCATCACTTTATCAGCTAAACTGATCATTTAATTCCTTTTTATTTTCCTCAATTAACAAATAAATGCGTCGGTGAACACAAGCTCAGTTAACAATATGCTCAGTATACACTACATCCCGTCGGTGTATACTGGAATGCTTTATTTATCGACAACACTGCTTTGTGTCTTTCAGCTCTATTCTTCATCATAGATGAATGAAACATAATTAAGTCAATATCATAAGGTCATAGACTCATCAACAAGTTACTCAGTGTATTCCTTATCCTCATCTAATATTTTTGTTCTTCATCTCTTTCTCCTTTCTTCATATGTGTCGATATAGTAACTTACAAGATAAGTATTGTCAAGCTAGTTGACATCAATGCCAACATAATATTGATTTAATCATCTTGCATTATCTAATCAACAACTCCATAATAATCTTGAATTACATATTCTCCATTCAGTGTTCTAAATCAGTTGTAGTTCATCAGATTATGTCTAAGGGGATTTTCGGCTAGTTTATTTGGGAGATAATGAATCATGTCAAATTTTTGGAAAAGGTAAAATCAAGATTAAGTTTCACAATGGGAATCATTGGCTACTACAAGAGGTAAGACATGTTCCAAGGCTGAGTAGGAATTTAATTTCAGTAGGGTGACTCACTGATGAGGGTTGCATAGTTACTTTTAATGATAAAAATTGGAAGGTTTCAAAAGGTTCCTTAGTAATAGAAAAAGGTGTGAAAGTAGACACCTTATATCTTTGTACAGGTCATATTGCTCTCTCTACTTTAATTGTTTCAGAAAAAAATGAATGTTTAGGAAAAGTTGTTGCAGTTGAGCAGGTAGAACAAGAGACAGTAGCTGGAGATTCTAAAACAATATTGTGGCACAACAGACTTGTACACATGAGTGAAAAAGGTATGAAATTGCTTCATTCAAAAAAAGTTCTACCAAGTCTGAAATGTGTTAATATGGATTTCTATGAAAGTTGTGTGTATGGAAAGAAAAAGAGAGTTAGTTTTGTAGAGAGTGGGAAGGAAAAGAAAGATGAAAAATTAGAGCTTGTGCATATAGATGTATGGGGTCTAGCTCAGGTATCTTCCCTTGGTGGCTCTCATTATTATATTACATTCATTGATGATGCAACTAGGAAAGTATGGATATATTTCATTAGATAGAAATATGATGTATTTGAAACTTTTAAGAAATGGAAAAGCTTGGTTGAAAATGAGACTGGAAAAAGATTAAAATGTCTTAGATCTAATAATGGTGGTGAGTATTGCAAGAAAGAATTTGAAGATTATTGTGCCTCTACTAGTATTTGTAGACATAAAATAGTTCCAAGGACTCCACAGGAAAATGGAGTGGCTGAATGCATGAATAGAACAATAATGGAGTGTGCTAGGAGCATAAGGTTGCATGATGGGCTCCCCCTAAACATGTGGGAAGAGGCTATAAATACTACTGTATATTTGATAAATAGAGGTCCCTCTACTCCCTTGGGTTGTGGTATTCCAAAGGAAGCATGGACAGGTAAGAACGTGAGTTATTCTTTTCTCAAAACCTTCGGTTGTGAAGCATTTGCACATGTAGATTCTGAAAATAGAACCAAGCTGGACGCTAAATCTAAGAAATGTATATTTGTTGGATATGGCATTGATGAATTTGGTTATAGGCTTTGGGATTTTGAAAATCATAAAATTGTAAGAAGCAGGGATGTCATATTCAATGAGAAAGTGTTGTACAAAGATCTGTTGCAGCAACATGAGAAGAAAGAAAATGATTATGCAGTACTGGATGATATTCCAAATGATAATGTTCCAGAAATTCCTTATGCTCTACAACAATAGTAACAACAAATACCACACACCCCAGTGAATGTTAGATGGTCAACAAGGCTAAGTAGATGTCTAAATAGATTTTCACCTTCTTTGTATTCTATCTTATTAACTGATGTTGGTGAACCTGAATGTTATAATGAAACTATGTAGGTGGATACAAAACTTCAGTGAGAGTCTACAATGATAGATGAAGTGGACTCCTTGCTTAAAAATTAGACTTGGGATTTATGTAAGTTATCTACAGGTAAACGAGCTTTACAAAATAAATGGCTTTATAGGTTGAAAGAAGAAGATGGAGGTAAGAAAAGATTTAAAGCCAGATTATTCATAAAAGAATTTGCATAGAAAAATGGTATTGATTTTGATGAGATTTTCTCTCCAGTTGTTAAAATGACTTCTATTCATACTTTTTTAAGTATTGTGGCTATTGAAGATTTGCATTTAGAGTAGCTTGATGTTAAAACTACCTTTCTTCATGGTGATTTGAATGAAGAAATATATATGGTACAACCACAGGGATTTGAGGTCAAGGGTAAGGAGAGTTTATTGTGAAAATTGCAAAAAATTTTATATGGCTTGAAGCAAGCACCTTGACAATGGTATATAAAATTTGATACTTTTATGAATGAGAATGGATACACTCAATGTAACCCTGGCCATTGTGTTTATTTCAAGAGGTTAAATAATGACAACTACATTATTCTATGTTTATATGTTGATGATATGCTTGTAGCTGGATCTAGCATGGATCATATTAAGGGGTTGAAACAATAGTTAGCAAAATCTTTTGCTATGAAGGATTTGGGGGCAGAAAAATAAATCCTTGGCATGAAAATTTGTAGAGATAGGAAGAACAAAAAATTAACTCTATCTCGGGCTGATTATGTTGAAAAGGTGTTGCAAAGATTCTACATGAAGGATGCCAAAGCTGTCACTGCACCTTTGCCTAGTCATTTGAAATTGGCCAAAGAAATGTGTCCAAAGACACTAGAAGAAGAGGAAAAAATGTCCAAGATACATTATGCTTCAGATGTAGGGAGCTTAATGTATGCTATGGTATGTACTAGGCCAGATATTGCACATGCAGTGGGAGTGGTTAGCCAGTATATAAGTGACCCTGGGATTGATCATTGGAATGCAGTCAAATGGATTCTCAGATATTTGAGAGGTACATCAAATAAGTGTTTACACTTTGGGGGCTCTTCTACTACTGTTCATGGCTATGTTGACTTAGATTTGGTAGGAGATATTGATACTAGATGGAGTACTATAGGTTATGTATTTGTTGTTGGTGGGACAACAGTGAGTTGGATTTCTTGGTTACAAAAGGTGAATGCTTTATCCACTATAGAGGCAAAGTATGTTGTTGCTACAAAGGAAACCAAGGAGATGATATGGCTTGAATTCTTCATGGAAGAATTGGGACATCCACAGGTAGATAATTACTTGTATTTAGATAGTCAGAGTGCCATTCATCATGCAAAGAATTATGCTTTGCACTATAAAAAAAAAAGAACATATAATTGTGATATCATTTAATTTGGTCAGTTTTGGATAATGGATAGTTAAAGTTGGAGAAGATACATACAGATGATAATCTAATAGATATTTTTACAAAGGTAGTGATAAGGGAGAAGTTGAATTCCTATTCAGCTTTGGTTGGTCTTCTAGACTAAATAGAATAAAAGAACAGTTGAGTCTAGGGTGGTTTCTTTATTCCAGTGGGAGCTACAGGTTTGGTCAATCAGTCTCCAAGTGGGAGGATATTATTGTGGAGTTTGATCAGTCTCCAAGTGGGAGATTGTTATGTATGTGGAGCCTAATCAGACTCAGGTTCTTTCAACATGGTTTCCCTCTAGACTTATCTACGGGGGATTGGGGGCAGCGCCCCCTAGCTCGAGTCAAGGGGCAGAGCCCCTGATAGGGTCAAGGTGTAGTGCCCCTTGTAGGGCCCTTGACTTAATAATATTGTAAAGGGTCGGCCATCAATTTTCTATTAGTTGGAGTATTTTTTTCCCTAATTAGATGAAGTAAAAAATACTTGTGAAATGGCTTAGGGTTAGAGATTCATTGTATGAGGGGTTTTTGTAGCTTCTTTTGGCAGTAATGAGTTGCAAGTTTCAGATTGTAATCATTGGATAATAATAAAGATATTAGACTCATTGTTGGTGGACATAGCCTAGGGATTGGGTGAACCACATTAAATTTTGTGTTATTGTGTTCTCTCTATGTGTTAATATTTGCATTTTTCTGCTTATTATTCTAACAGTTACACCTAGAAAGACTTCATTTATTACATGTGATCTCTATCATATTTCTCTTTATGGAGAGGAGTCAAGGATTGATGTTACTTCTTCTCCTACTAGATGTCCTTCTTCCCCCTCTAGGGATCAAGATTTAGTGTTTTATGGCAACCCTACAATGTTCTTTATTGGTAGGGATGATAATCCTCCTATTTGGGTTGAACCTTTGGATTTGGATGTTGATTATTCTCTTCCTCGTGACACCATTGTAGATGATCCCTTGGATAACAACATTGATTTATCCCATCCTCGCAAAGAAACTTTGATACAAGAGGGTGATTTATTAATGGATGACATATCTATACATGATGATAACTCTTATTCTAAAACACATATAGACATTTTAGTGAAAGAAGATGATAGTATAGATCCTTTACCTCCATTTGAGATTCCTTCTAGTGATGAGGCATTAGTGGAGAATGATATGAATTCCCTTAATGCTCTCCCTTTTAGTGATGATCCTATAGAGTATCAAGATCTTACCTCATCTCCTCCTAGGATGTCCTTTTTTCTTCCTTCTTGTGAATCTATTTGTAGTGTTGAGATAACTAAAATGTTTTATCCTAAACCATTGTTAATTGTCAAAGGTGTTCCCCACATTACTATCAAAGGTAAACCTATGGATTCTTTCAATGATCAAGATTCTATAACTCACACTTATCATACAAGGAATAACCCTCAACCTAATCCATTGGTTTCTACTTCTTTTCCACCTTCTCAACCTATTCTTCCTCTTCCACCCCATCTTCCCAGAAAGGAGTATTGTTTGATAACCCAATTGCAAAATACTCTTGCCAAGATTTCTTTATGGGAGCTTCTTCAAACTTCACCTACCTACTATGAAGCCTTTCAAAAAGCTCTAGCAACTCTTTCTACTCCACCTCCTAATAAAGAGAACATCAATAAATTCTTATAATGCATGTATGCTACCCCGAGTCCTCCTGACATTGTATTTACTCAAAAGGATTTACCTTCTAAAGAAGTTCAAAATCAATATGATGCTCTTATGGTTTCTATTTCTATCAATAAAAGTATCATTCATAGGACCTTGATTGATAATGGATCTGGGCTTAATGTTTGTATCATGGACATGCTCAAAGCAATTAACACCAATCTTTCGACTATTCAGCCTGACAATGTTCCTATACGTGGATTTGATAACATTGCTAAGAATACTTTAGGCATCATTACCTTAACTGTCAAAGAAGGACTGATCATTCTGAATACACCTATTTATGTTATGCCTAGACCTCTCAATTATAACCTTCTTTTGGGTAGACCTTGGTTTCATGTGATGCATGTTGTTCCTTCCACCCTTCACCGTAAAGTCAAGTTTATACATAATAACAAGATGTATTCTCTTCATACGGATGATGCACCTAATACTTGTTTGAATATTAAATCCCACACTACTGCTATTCCTAATACTAATCCTTCCTCCTCTAATGGTCTTCCTATAGATGATTGGGGATCCTTGGATTTTACTCCTACCTTTATTAGAGAGTATAAGGTTAATGATTTTGATTTTATGAAGAAATAAAGAGAGTTTGAACAACGAGTTTTTACTTCTACTTCTAATACTCTTCATAATAACTTTGTCACTACTTCTACCCACAATGAGCCTATCAAACCTACTAATGATGACATAGTGACTACTAAAGTGCCATTGACTCCTTCTAATATGGCTTCTTGTTATGATCCTGGTTATCAATTCCTTGTTAAACAAGGATTCAATAGTCAAGCATGTGGTAAACATAAACATGGAATCCAAATGCCCTTACACACTAGAGGGCATGAGCATTCTTATGGATTGGGATTTAGTCCTCAACAACAAATCAATGTTAACAACATCTCGAATAACACTTTAAAACATGATGAAACTATGAATGAATTTGACCAAGAAGTTCTTTTACCTAAAATCCTTCATGCTAAGATGATTACTAGACCTAAACGCAAAAGGAAATGTAGTCCACACTTGAAGACTCTTCCTTTTTGTTTATATCATATATTACATGATCACTCTACTAATGAATTTCAAGCTTTACATTATAAGATTAGGTAGCTCATTGATAGTAACATTATTTATATATCATGTGGCAATAAGTTGTATTTCAATCCTATTTTATCTAAATAACATTTATGTTCCTATTATGGAGCTCCACATTATGTAAACAATTGGAGCCTAATAATTTGGGGCTCATTGTCTTGCATAGTGTTGTGAATGATATAATAGGTCCCCTTTCATCTTTGTTCCTACACTTGGGGGGCAAGGATGTCATCTCCTTCTTTTCTATCTTTTTAGGATTCACCTCTTTCCTTGGTTAAGTAGTATCTATCTACTATGTGATATCTAATCATACATGAAAATTTTGGTTTGCATTGACGATCTTTTTCCTTGATCACAACCGATTTAATTGTTTGACATTGGTTTTCCATGGTTGATATATATCTCACCTTGGAAACTAAATAGTGTGTTATCCCTCACAAGAGTTCCTTTTTCACTTCTTGCATGATATCATTTTACATTAGTCCCTTCCATGGCCTCATAGAAGTTGTGACCTACTTGGCTTGGACAGGGTGTTGTCTAAAGGATATTGTCTTGATTTTGAAGAGGGCTTTATCCTTGTTCTTTTATTTCATTAACATGTCAAAATAGTATGTTTTTGCCATCTTAAGGAGGGGGGCATATATACAACATCCCTCATTATATATTATGTATTTTTTTTCTAACCTTTTGTTTTCTAGCATGCTAAATCTCGAAAGGTAACGCACATAAGTTGCTAAATCCTAAAGAGACATGTATTTTTCAATTTTCAATATGCTAAATCTTCTGAAGGTAATGCACATAACTTGCTAAACCCTAAGGAGACATGCCTTTTTCAAAAATTTCAATATGCTAAATCTTGGAATATAACACACATAAGTTGCTAAATCCTGAAGGGACATGCATTTCCAATTTGAAATATGCTAAATCTTGGAAGGTAACACACATAAGTTGCTAAATCCTAAAAAGACAGGCATTCATATGCTAAATCTTCTGAAGGTAATCCACATAAGTTGCTAAATACTGAGGAGACATGCATTTCATATTCATAGTGATACAAGAAGGTGGATCTATGACTATTCCAGAAGCTGTCAGAAGATGCATTACAGTTGCAAGCACAGTTTAAGGGTGAACTTGTTGGGCTCTCCCTCTGGGGTGATTCACGGTAAGGTGGGCATCTTATTCGGTGAGGTAATTGTTGGCAATTCAGCTGAGTTAGTTACATATAAGTTGTCATTATAGAAACATATGATCTACATGAAGATCACATAGGTCAAAGAGCTAGTATGTCAAAGCGCAATGTGAAATTATCTAAGTATGAGACAGTTCATTTTTACCAGTAAACCTGAAGACAATTTTTATTTGTGATGTCAACTTGAGTAAGTTCAGTGCTTGCACACTTGAACATAGACTCTATGGTGACTATTGAAGACTCATCTTAGAGTGCAAGTTAGTACGACATGTACGAATGAAGTTATGACAATTTTTCTAAAGACAGTGTTAAGCCGACAGGACAGAATATGAAGACAGAATTGGTAAAGAGTTAAGGGATTATTTTATTTATCAAAATAATGAATTAACAATATAAAGGGACAAAATCCTAGATTTTAACACTTAGATAAAGTTATTTTGTAATATGGTAGCCAACTGGAATGTTATTAATCCTAATAACTTGTATAAATGTAATTGTAAATTGTAAGAAGAAAAAATAAAAGGAAGAAGGAACAAATGTATGTAATAGAGATAGTGAAAGAGAAGAGAAAATATATTGATGCAAGTAGTATAAGGTTATGTACCTTGACCTATTTTTTTAATCAATAAATATTATACATTACTTGTTTCGGTAGTGGGCTCATCTGGTAATCACTTTTTGTACTGCCAACTCCTAACAGGGTTGAGCCTTCTAACAAGGCCTATAGTCCCTTAATTAGGATTGAGACACTATATGCATGTAATAGAGTCCTAACAAGGTCAACATCCTTAATAGGATACTTTTGATTAGTGGATCTTTTTGGGTACCATCCCCACCAGGGTTTTCCCTTGGCCAGGGTTTCCTTGAGAACAAATAATGTGTTATGAGTTTTTTAGTTTTATTGCTATGCATGTTGTTTAGCTTCTTATATAATGCATGTGTAAAGATAATCTATTATATCCATAATTGGGAAAAAGATAAAGTTTGTAGAATATTGATTCACCGCCCCCTCTCAGTATTCCCTATTTCTAACAATTGGTATCAGAGCTTAGTTACTAAGAAAAGAATCATTCAAGGAAATCCTAACAGCTTGAGTAAGATCTCTATGGATATGGATCAACTAAAAAAGAATCTTGAAGAATCTCTTGAATAGATTGATATGCTTATTGATGAAAGGGATATTTTGAAAAGAAAATATGATGATGCAAAGAATCTCATTGATAAACTGAAAAACTAGTTGGAAGATCTAAAATCTATAGAGGAATCTGAAGTTTTCTTTGAAGATTGTGATGACAATTTACAAAAATAAAATGAGATCTTTAAGCATGAACTAAAGATAGAAAATCTAAAGCTTAGTTTGAAAGATGGCAATAGCAAGAATGAAGCAAATTTGAAATCTGAGAATGAAAGTCTAAAGACTGAAAATGAACGACTAAAATCTAAACTTGGTAAAGTAACATCTAAACTTGAGAAAGTCAATTTGCAGTATGTTGAACTTGAGAAATACAATACAATTGTGAAAGGTGAACTGACTCAATCTAAACAACAACTTGAAAGGCTATATTCAACTAGTGAGAAGATTGAGGAACAAATATCTTATCAAAAACCATTCTATGATAAGACTGGTCTTAGATTCAACACTTTTAAAGCAAATGAAGAAAGAAAGTAACCAGATCTAAAAATATCTAAAAGCATAGATGAGAAGAAGTCTGATGAGATTAACAAATTCAAAGATACACCTAAGGAAAAAGAATCACCTAAGCAAGAGGAATCACACAAAGGTATGCAAAGAGAATTATAAGGTAGATGTTTCTCTTGTAATACTATTGGTCATATGAAGAGAGATTGCATAGGTAAGAAATTCAAACCTCTTAATGGTTATTGTTATAATTGTCATGGTTTTGGACATAGAGATATTGAATGTAGGAAACCTAAATTTATTGAGAATAATAATAATAGTAGAATGTTTTGGAATACTAAAAATGCAGATAAGAAACCTACTGAAGATATGAACAGAAGAAATGGAGTAATATGTTATAGATGCACCAAGGTTGGACACATTGCTAGAAATTGTAGATCATAGATCAATCGGCCTGGACCAAGATATGGGAACAATGGAATAGTTTGTTAGTTATGCAACAAGATTGGACAAAGAACAAGGTTTTGTAGAATGAACAATAGACTTTTTCATAAAAATCCTAACCGTAGAAGTCATGCAAGAAGAAATGAAGATGCAAGTAATAGTCAGAAAGGATGTTGTAGTCATTCAAATGAAGTGAAGTTTAACAAAATCATAGATCAAGGAGACATATTCAACATTGAAGGTAATCAGGAAGGTGAAGTATTAAAAGGTAAGAATGAATCTTTACCTGACCCATCTCAAAGTACTTAATTTATGAAAATTGTAGTAGAATAGGAACTTAGACTAGTGTAGAAGTAGTTATATGATGAATTGAATCTTGTGGGGGTAATACAAGGTAGTACATGATGTTCTAATGCTATGGTTAAGAGTGCAAAGAAAAATATTAAGTTTTGTGAGATAGCAAGAAGTTTTAAGTTTTACAGGTTAGCAGAATCAACTTTTTGGAAACAAGTGACAAAAGAATTGAATGCAATGTTAGATCTAAGTGAGATTGAATTAATAAAAGGTGATGATCAGTATTATTTGATCATCAAAGAAAATTCAATTGTTAAAGAGATCAAAGAGCAGTAATTCAAAGCATTTTGCAAGGATTTGGAGAAGAATTTTGTGCTGAATCTACGCAAGCCCTAAATCATCAAATCGAGATATTTTACTTGGTAGATCTTTAAATCAGTAAAGGAATTAGAGGAAATAATGGATTTTTCTTTAATTCACAATGTCAGAGATAAAAATATAACTAAGATGAAAAGGGAACTAGTAGAACCCTGGGAAGATGATCCTGGGTTAGCTTTATCATCCATACCGAACAAAGTTTTACATCTAGAGAATGTTAGAAGTTATCTTGGATGCAAACTAGAGAATATTAGTGATAGTGATTTCACCAAGGAATATCAAAAGATCTACAATCAGGACATCACATTGAAAGAAGGATTTGAATATTTGAAAGAAAATGAGATCATTAAGTATGCATTACAATATGAATTTGATAATGAAGAATGTACTAAGATAATTCTAAGTAGAATTCATAATGGGAAGTTTTGGTTAGAAGATAGAGTGATGGATATCATAGCTGATTTGATTCATGAAGTTACTAGACTATCTAAAATTGGATCCATTCCTTTAAATTAGAAGAACATGAGGAAAATAGTCATAGACAACACAAATTCATCCTATAATGGTAGATAAATTGTGATTAGTAAGATTCAACAAGATGATGTCAGATACTTATGTAAGATCCTAACCACTAAGTTTTGTGAAAACTCAAGAGAGGATGACATGGTAGCTAGAAAGATACATGCAGCTTATCTGATGTGTGTTAATAAAGTGCAAGTTGATATGTGTGAGATTCTGAGAATTCAACTATTTGAGAATTTGGAAAAGATTAAGAAAACTAAGTATGCACAGTTTAGATTCTCATCCTTAATCACCTATATGTTTTTTCATCTATTGAGAAGATTTCCTTACACCATTGGAAATGACTAGAATGATGGCCAAACTACAATGGAAAGGATTAACCTAGTGTACAAAAGGCATGTTATTGATAAAGTGAATGAGAGTGCAGTATTGGTAATCAAGACATTTCAGGATATAGTGTCTAGCAGATCAAGGATCCCATAGTCTCTTGTGGAGAAGTATAAAAATGAGATATGTTTTATGGTTGAAACTGACTTTAACTACATTGAAGTAGTAGAACCTAGAATAGAGTTCAAAGACCCTCTTGGCTATGAGATATCTAAGGTAGAGATAGAAGAGTGTGTGAGTAGGTTACTTAAGTGCAATTTGGACACTCACTGTAATAGGTTTGGAACCTTTGAGGAGAACTTCAACTCTACAAAGACCTAACTTGAAGAGAAGTAGTCAAAGAAAAGATTTGACAGTATTATGAAGAAAATCCTAAAAGATATAGGGATGACTGAGCATGAATTCTTGGTATCAAAGCAAATAGCAGTAGTAATTAGAGATATTGGACAAAAAGAAGTTTTGTCTGTTCCACCTCTATCATCAATTATAGCACAGTAAGAAGAATCACAAGTTAAGGTGAAAGTGGAAGAAATTGAGAAGGATCAAGAAGCAAAGATATACACTAGAACCACTTCCTCCACACCTAGCAAAAGAGTAAAAGAGAGTGCTACTAGACCAGGTAAAAGGCATAAAACTTTAGTGCAACCAGTTCCAAGGAAAATTGTAGAAATCAAAGATGATGTCACTTATATTAACAAGAAAACTTGGAAACCTAGAGTGAAGAAGCTTAATGAGTAGATGATTGAAGATGGAGACTTTACAAGAATGAATAAGTATTACGATCTCTATGATTATGCAGAGAGATTAAATCTAGAAAATGCAGTGGTAAAGCATATGATTTTTTCTAATAAGAAGTTTGATACAATTCAAGGTAAGATACCTGATGATTTGTACAATAAACTTGTGAATAGGAAGAAGAGAGCATCAAAAGAAGATACATCTATTAGAGAAAAGCTTGTAAGAAATCTTTGTGTTATAAAATATGAAGCACACTTTAGTCAAATTATGAAAGCTTTAAGCACCCATTTGAGAACCAAGAAGAGAACCATTCAGATTATGGGAGGCAGATATGAAGAAGTTAATGCAGAAATAGAGCAAGCAATCATCAAAGTTATGTCAAAAAATGTTGGAGAACCATCAGTTGCAGCAGAGCAAGCAGGTCAAACACAACAAGGGTACATTCCATCTCCACTAGCCATAAATATTGAAGATGAAGTCATGAATGTAGAAGGAACTAAGATCACCTTGGATATTGATGATAATGTATTCAATAATCTAGAAAACATTGTTGACAATTTGGCTTTTGAAGAGCAGGAGACTACCAAAGGAGAAGAGAAAATAGTGACCACAATTGTAGAACCTAGAGTGATAGAAAAACCAATACCTGATTCCACTAAAGAAGATATCAGTCTTACTCATGAGACTAAAAATAAGAATCAGATTGGATCTATGATTGAAAATTTGGGAAAGGAAGTAGATGATGATGATTAGATGGAATTGATCACATCCTTGAACAAGATCATTGGAAAGGATAAGAAAGTAAAAATTCTTGAAGGATGCTAGAAGGAGCTTACTAAGAAGTTACAAGGCATTGTAACTACACAAATTGCAGAAGATGGCCCTCTGGAGAAAGAAAAGAAAGTGATGAACACTTTTGATAGTGAGTTCACAAATTTAACTAATATACAAAAAGTGAAAGCTCAAGCAGCCTATGAAGCCAAAACACTTTTGAACATTAGCCAGAATATTAGGAATGATATCAACAATCTTGATATCTGCATAAAGGACTTGAGAAAGGATATGGAAAGAGGAAAATCCTTGTACATCCAGCATACAAAATTAGAGACCTTGACAATAGAAGA
This sequence comes from Chamaecyparis obtusa, assembly GCA_027943335.1. Taxonomy (NCBI): domain Eukaryota; kingdom Viridiplantae; phylum Streptophyta; class Pinopsida; order Cupressales; family Cupressaceae; genus Chamaecyparis; species Chamaecyparis obtusa. Next base: position 292,715 of record BSBK01005470.1, read on the forward strand.
ATATTAGAAGATGAAGATGAAGGAAGTAGAAATTTAGAATGAAACTAACTTTCTTTCAAGCCCCAATGTAAAGGTATCTGATGTTGAGAAGAAAATTCATAAGATATATGATGAAATCAGAATTTTGCAAGATGAAAAGGATGGGAAAATGAAAATATTCACTCTTTTAAGAGAGAACACTTCTATGAAGTTAAGTATTATTGAAGGGCAATTGGAAGAATGTCTTTCAGCTAAGACATCTTTTCAAAACTTTAGCTTTGAGAACCTCCAAGCATGTGAGATAGCATCTTATGGATTATGCGCACTACTCAGTGTGGTAGATTCTATTAAGAAATCATGGGAGAAGGAGTTAGAGGCTATAAATATTGATTTTGTAGATTGTGTTGCAAGCCTACCAACTTTGCAATATTGAATTAAGGTATAACTTTTTGTGAATACAATTTTGTAACCCTCCTTACCTTTATTTTGTCATTGTTGTCAAAGGGGGAGAGATATATAGTAGAAAATTGATAAGAAAATGATAAGGATTGATACTCTTAGGGGGAGTACTATATTAGAGATGAGATTTTTTGGAGTTATAAGGATAGTATATATATTTTATACTATGGCCACAATTATGAGATTTTGAAGTTGTAAGACTTGGCCAATTTTCTCATATGTTGCCACCAATGACAAAGGGGGAGATTGTTGGAAATTTGGCTGAGTTGGTTACATAGATGTTGTCATTATGGAAATATATGATCTATATGAAGATTGCACAGGTCAGAGATCTAGTATGTCAGAGCGCAATGCGAAATTGTCTAAGTATGAGACAGTGTGTTATTACCAGTGAACCTAAAGAAAATTTTTGTTTGTGATGTTAACTGGAGTAAGTTCAATGCTTACACACTTGAAGATAGACTCTATGGTGACTATTGAAGACTCATATCAGAGTGCAAGTCAGTATGGCATGTACAAAAGAAGTTATGATAGTTTTTCTAAAGATAGTGTTAAGCCGACAGGATAGAATATGATGAAAGAATTGGTAAAGAGATAAGGGATTATTTTGTTTATCAAAATAATTAATTAACATATAAAGGGATGACATCCTAGATGTTAAACCTTATATAAAGTTATTTTTTAATATGATAGCCGACTGGAAAGTTATTAATCCTAATAACTTGTATAAATGTAATTGTAAATTGTAAGAAGAAAAAATAAAAGGAAGAAGGAATGAATGTATGTAATAGCGATAGTGAAAGAGAAGTGAAAATATATTGATGCAAGTAGTATAAGGTTATGTACCTTGACCTATTTGTGTAATTAGTAAATATTTTACATTAATTGTTTGGGCAATGGGCTCATCTGGTAATCACTTTTTGTACTGCCAACTCCTAACAGGGTTGAGGCTTCTAACAAGGCCTATAGTCCCTTAATCAAGATTGAGACACTATATGCATGTAATAGAATCCTAAAAGGGTCAACATCCTTAATAGGATACTTTTTATTAGTGGAGCTTTGTGGGTACCATCCCCATCGAGATTTTCCCTTGGCTAGGGTTTCCTCAAGAACAAATAATGTGTTATGAGTTCTTTAGTTTTATTGCTATGCATGTTGTTTAGCTTCTTATGTTATGCATGTGTAAAGATAATCTATTATATCCATAATTGGGCAAAAGATAAAGTTTTTAGAATACTGATTCACACCACCCCCTCTCTGTATTCCCTATTTCTAACAGTAATCACTTTCTCCTTTCTCTCTTTTTGCTTTCATGCTAGTAGGACGGGATCATGAAGCTATGATATTTATAGTGTTTCTCATGTCTTTATTATGTAATCATTTATGATTTTATCTTATTTTTCCAAATATGATCTTAGTATAAGAAATGTTTCTTAGCAAGGTTTCTTATGCTAGTTGATCTGGGTTTGTTTTAGTACTAACCCCTCTTTTCTGTCCTATCATTTTTCGCACCCTCATGAGCATATGTTGAGTTATAATCTTTACCCTAGGGGCTTGTGTCCCTAACTAAGTGTCATTTTATCTCATTTTTAATACATTTGGATCTCTTCTTCCTTCTCCTTTACCAAGATTTTGCATCGAATCCATACTCTTGCTAAAGTGGGGGCTTAATGTATCATCTTAAAATGGAAGCACTTCCATGTTAAGAGTGTTTATCCCTCTAGGTGAGTGGTCTGGGTCATGTTAGGAACCTAGAATCATCTCTTTTCTTGGATCATAGTTTTTCTCCTCATTCTGCTTCTATGTGTCCCTAATTTTCACTCTAATCTACATTTCCTAGCATTCTAGGTCCGGATCCTGAGGTTTTAGACCATCAGGTCAAAGTCGACATTATGGGTTCAAAGTTGACCTTGACCCTGACCTAGTTAGGATCAACCTTGACCCTAACCTAGTTAGTTCCAACCTCATCCTTGACCCCCTATCTAGATTTCAAATATCCTTGATTTTCGGGTGTTGGGTTTTGGGGATATTTGGTTTCCCCCCTCCGGGTCAGCCATTTTGGGTTTCAGAATGATAAATCTTCAAATTGCATTTAATATAGATATATTTTCTAAAGGTTAGGACCTAATTGGGATTTAATTCTCCAAGGTGGCCTCTCTAGAGGATTATGCTCTAGTTCGCTATAAAAGGAGGCCTTCCTCTCTCATTTTCTTAATCAAGTTTTCATGCTCAAGAACTCTCAAGCAAGGTGATCAAGAAAGCATCCATTCAAGCATTCAAGTTATCTTCTCCATCCAAGTTCTCCATTGAAGATCAAGGATTCAAGTATTCAAGTCATTGAAGGGATTTGATTCAAGCATTCAAGATCCATCATTCAAACCCTAGATCTAGCCATCATGATGGTGTGATCTTCCTTCAAGATCCTTTTGTCCATCTTCAAGATCCATTCATTCTTCCTTCAAGGTGGATTCTAAGAATACAATCATGGAGATTTGATTTACATTTTTTGATGTTACATTCAAGCTTTCATATTAATATACTTGATTACATTTCAAATACAATTTGCATATCTATTGATTATCATAGCTTTGTTGTTAGATCTACTTCTACTACTTGCTAGCATTCTCCATTTCAATTTCAATATTAAGGTTAATTTCAAACTGGGGTTTGACCAAGGAAAACCCCTCAAACAAACAACAAAAAACCTCTTTTTCTTGCAGGTATAGGTGTGGAATTTTAGATCTGAGAGTAGATTTGGATACCCTTTTTAGTGAACTTTCGAGATCTGCGAACAAGGTCAAAATTGACCTTTAAGTAAAGAATGTAGCCTTTGACCTTTTATGAGGGTCAAAGAGTACCTTCTATCAAAAAGATAAAATATTTCTAGGTTTTCTTCATCTCGACATTTCCAGTCTGAAATAGGTTACATAATTGCCTGAAAGTACACACAAACACCAAAAAATAGGTATTTCCAAATTAATTTCATCATGAGGTATGTATCTTATTTTATCTAATTTCAAGTATTTTCCCTTACAATTCAAATGTATGTGTAAAATATTGGCTTTGGGGTCTATTTTATGTGCAAACAAATTTCCTATGACCCCATCCACATCTTACCCTTTATATAAGGAATTAACACAAATACCTCAATTATAAGAATCTCATTGTCAAGAGATTGAAAAAGAACAATTGTTGCTTGAGTGTTTAGGAAACTAACAGAAAGTTAGGGATATGCTCTTCACCTTTTAGGTGAACCAAATTCCCAAAAACTTGCTCTTAATTCCATTTCCTTTCTTTATATGAACATGCTAGTTAAAATAGAGCAATAGAGGGCCTGCCTCCCAAGATTTTCCTTACAAGGATGGTAAGAGGGAATGACCCAAGTGGGAGACAACCACCTTTTCCATGGTAATATCCAACCCACTATAATAAAAATACACTTGTCCTTAAAAGGGAAGTGGCTAGATTGTGTAAAAGTTTCTTCACTTCCTCTAGTAGTCCTCGTGGATTGCACCAAATCATTCTTTTGTGCATGTGGGAAGCCCTCAAGTGGGTATAAGAACATGGCATAGTTTAGAATGGAATTGTTCAATAAAAAACTGATAAGTAGCAAGCTACCTCATAGAGCCAAAATGTTAAAAGCCAAATTTGACTATAGGTAGACTACTTGGAATTCTTTCTTGTGCAATACTTGTGGAAAATGATTGAGAATATACACTTTAGTGTGTTTTAGGGACATGATTAAAAATTTATGTGTGTGTTGTGATTGTCTTCCATTTTCAAACAAGAGAATTCTAGAAAATTGATCTTGCAATTTTTAAAATCCAAAATTTACAACCTAGACAGCAAAATGCCACCTATGCACAAAGAAATAATGCCTATCAGTAGTAAATTAATGCTTGTGACTATTCAAAAAACATGTATCAAACATAAAGTCACGCCCAAGATATATTAAGTGACACCTATAAAAATTGGCAAAAATGCCTATCAACAGTACAATGCTGCCTGCACACCTGTAGTGTGCCACCTAACTCAATTCCAGTCCACACGTACAATATTTTAAGTCATGCCTACACTCAAGCAAGTGACACCCAGAAACACAAAAGGACAAATAATGAGTATTTACAGAAGGGTTCAAAAAATTTTGATCACATATTCAGATACCCTTTTCCATGTACTTACTGTTCCAGCATCCAGCCTAGTCGTAAATCATGGTTCTATACAATTTTTGAAAATTTCACAAGGATTTAACCATGGGCATGATTGATTCTTATTCTCCAAGTGGTTTGTTCATGCCTACTTTTACTAGATCATACTATGTCAAGAAAACCTTGCATGTAGATGAGACTTATTTGAGACAAGAGATTCCTTACCTAGGTGACACTTCTACCACCCCAAGAGTGCCCCAAAAATCACTCAAGAAAGAAATGGAAGACAACATGATGTACTATGGTGGCTTGAGAAATAACAACAATAGTGGCATCGATCCAAACAATCAAGGTGATGCAAATAATGGAATTATTGACAGGAATAATCAGGGTAATGCCAATAGTGGAGGGGTGGATCAAAACACTCAAGGGATTGATACCACTAACCATAGAACTAATTCCAAACCAACTATTGATGATGAAACCAATGGCAAGGTTGATGAAGCCATTTAGTGCCCCTATTTCATAAAACTCATGGAAAAAGCAATGGCAAGAGATAAAGAAAAGTACTTTGTGGACCTAGCCTAGGCAGGTCTTAAGCTTCCCCGTGATTATGACGTTAATCAACTTAGACTGCCAAAAGTTGAAGAGAGTACCATTGACATCATGATCAAGTAGTTTAAGATATTTCAAATGCAAGTGGATATGATCAAGAAAAGTGGGGCTCCTAAACCCTTTTCTATCAAAGCATTGTGTCCATTTCTGTTTGATAAAAGTCTAGTCATGGTACCATTCTCAATAAATGTAGTATTTCCCAAGTATGATAAATATGAAGGAACATTGGATCCTCAAGATCACCTATGGTAATTTTGTGCATTGAGATTGGAGTTCATGTATGATACCACCTATTTAATGAGACTATTCCCAAGAAGCTTAAGAGGTATGGCCATGGAGTGGTTTTCTAAACTACCATCTGGCATTAAAACCTTTGAAGAACTAGCTTCAAATTTTTTGGCCCATTACTCATAAAAAATCAAGCATGAGGTCACCATGATAACTTTATGTAATACTAAACAAAAGGATGGAGAATAATTCCTTATTTTATTACAAAGATGGAGGATAGTATTTACTAGGTATCCTAGGAGTGTGCCCAAAAAGGAGAAGATGGATATATTCATCAATAGATTGAGAAACAAGATGAACTACCAATTGAGAATGCAATGTCCCAAGACCTTCCAAGACCTCATAAAAAATGGAGTGACCATGGAAGAAGTGTTGGTTAAGAGTGGATAGTTGAAATTGTATAAAGATAACAAGAATAACTCCAACAACAATAACTCTAAGAATAACAACAATCAGAATAAAAATTGGTCCAATAGATATAATAGGTATGGATTGAAGAACAACAATAAGGGAGTAGTCAATGATGGGGTTGTGGATTCTAGTAATTTGAGGGTGACTCCATTTTCTCTCACAAGAACACCTAATCAGGTGAACAATGCAAATCAGGCCTCCAAGTCACCTTTCAACAACAATACTAATGGTGGAAATCAAGGAAATAATCAAAGGAGTAACAAATCTAATAAATTCTTGGTACCAAATCCTAAGATGAACTTCACACCTTTGGGTGAACCTCTTATAAAATAATTTAAGACCCTCATGGCTAACAACATCATTACTTTACCTAGCATTCAACCCTATGAGCCACATAACAAGCTTAGCTAGTGGAGTGAAAATAACCATTATGAATACCATAGAATTTGAGAGAACGTGACAAATGATTTCTTGCAGCTAAAGAATGTGGTGCAAGACTTGATTGATAATGGTATGATCACCATTGATAGACCTCAAAGCAATGAAGACCACATGGCTTTCAAAAAACTCTTCTATAAACATGACAAAGGTGAATCATCCAATGGTAAGAAACAAAGTAGCAATAACGTCAATTTTGCGCCACCCTATGATAATGTTGTGAATGCTATAGTGATCAAAGAACAACCCCAAAAAGAGACATCTAATGTTATCACCAGTGGGAAGACTTCAAGGATTACCCTACAAGGGGTTGATCCTAAACCTATTGGCCCTCTCCAATCCAACATTGAGATCTTGAAAACATCTACAACAATAAAACCATATAGCTTGGTAGATTAGCTACAAATGACTCCAACACAAATCTCTATCTTGGAGCTATTAAAGTTACCTTCCAACCACAAGGAAATTTTAAAGAAAGCTCTAGTAGAGACTAATCTTCCTACTAACTTAGAAGAGGAGAAGTTTCAAAACATGGTAAGGCATCTCATTGCACCTCATTGCCTTTCATTTTCAGACCCTGATGACATGTATATTACTCATCCCCAAAATCTACCATTGCGTATAGAGGTCTTGATTGAAATACATAGGGTCAAAAGAGCTCTCATAGATGGGGGAGCTGGTCTTAACATCTACACATTGAGTCTTGTCAAATCCCTAGGATTATCTGATTCCTACATTGATCCTATGAAAAGAATCACCATAAAGGTCTATGATGAAGTTGAAAGAGCCTCCAAAGGCATGATTGTATTGCCCATTCAAGTGGGACATGTCAAAAGTCACACAAATTTCCAAGTATTGGACATGAAACTAACTTATAATATTTTATTAGGGAGACCATGGATCCATGAGATGCAAGTGGTTTCATCCACGTACTATCAATCCATAAAAATTCCATACATGGGTGATGAAATCATGGTTGGTGGGAACTCAAATCTATTCCAATATTGTAATGCACTTAAACCCCTTCATGAGCTATTTAGTCCCAATAACAAAGAAGGAATTATCCAAAGAGCCACCATTGAAGATGTCAAAATGGATGAGCCTATGTGAACATTAAGTGCTACTTCAAACCCTCCTCAAGCTAGCTCAATGACATCAACTAAAGGAAAGGAAAAAGTGAGGTACGAGGGTCCAACTCCAAATAAAGATTCAAATCAAGCACCTAAATTAGAGATAATACTTTACAAACCCACTAGAGAAGAAAAGGATAAATCTAAAAAGCACAACTACAAAAAAATGAGTGAGATGATGGATACATTTGAAAAACAATGTAAAATCAATTCTAAAGGAGTAGGGGAATATTTCATTTCCCTATTTGAATTGCCCACATCTCCAAGAACACATGGGAAACCATCAAAAGAACATCTCCCTCATAATTATAACTCTTACTTCATGAGAGAAAGTGACAAAGCAGCATATGAAAAGGAGGAAGATAAAGTCCTTCAATGGCTTTATCATGATGAAGATGATACCTCAAGTACTCCTGTAGAAAGAATCCATCATATTAACATTCAAACTGATTAATATGGAAAAGGATTTGAGATAATGCAAAAAATGGGATACAAGGGAAGAGGACCTTACACTAAAGAAATAGAGGTTTACTAGAGCCCATTGAACCTTCTTGGAGTGAAAAAGAAGAAAGATCAGGGGTAGGATACCAATACAAAGGAGAAAGCTCCAGCCCCATGCATGATTTCTATCCTCAAGTGAACACATTGGAATCTGATGCAGATAGTGATGACTCCCTGGATTATGAGTAGGACACTCTATCCAAAGAATCATGTCATGATAAAGAAGTTGTCACCATACATACTTATGCTAAGGTTCCAAAGAAACAAGCTCCAAGGCATGAAGAGCCTATCATACAACAACTTAACATAGGAAAAGCACCCGTTAATTGACCATGGATAGATGAATTTTGGGAACCCTTAGAGGAAGATGATTTGAATGTTAGGATTAATCCCCAGGTTGTATTTCCCATGCTATTTCCCATAGAATTCCTTGAGGACTCAAGTGAAGAGGACTTTGATCCTTCTTCCATGGACCATCTCGAGGAAGCTCACATTATAGATCTAAATGATACAATGTATGAACCCTCCAATGAAGTCATGTCCATAAATCCAATTGATGATACTTTTCCAAATGGGAACTTATCTTTGATTAACCCTGACCTTATTGACTGGGACCTAAACAAACCAAGTGACTTACTCTATTTCCCAAATGGCCAAGCAATGAACCAATACTTTAATGTGGTTGAGCCCTCTTTCACCAATGAATTTGAACCAAACTTGATGGAAGGAGTGGGGGTCCAATCTCTTAATCCAAAGACAAAACTGAAAAAAAATTAAAAATTAAAAAGTTCTAGTGATGAAAACCACTATGTGGTAGTACTAGAACCAAAATAAGTAAAGATAAAGGATGTTTCCTATGGTGAAACCCAACTATGGAAACAAAGGAAGAGATATTGGATACCCTACCTAAACATGAGGAAGAAAGGTCACCTATTCTCATAGAACCAATAGAAAAGGTCAACATTGGGACATAATTGGATACAAAATTTATACACTTGGCCATATCACTTATACCTTTAGAAAGAAAGGATTTTATCAAGTTCTTCCAAGAACAACAACTAAACTTTGCATGGTCCTATGCCGACATGCCTGGATTGGATCCTGAGTTCATTATGCACCATTTGAATGTTAAACCAGGGGTTAAGATTGTCAAGAAAAAATTGAGAAAGATGTACCCACATGTAACTCTCCTAGTCAAGGCAAAATTAGAAAAATTGTTGAAGGTGGGATTTATAAGAGCAATAGCCTATGCTGAATGGATATCTAATATTGTACCAGTCACCAAGCATGAAAAATCCATTTGTTTATGCATGGATTTTAGAGACTTGAATCTTGCATGTCCTAAGGATGACTTCCCACTTCCGAGCATAGATGTGATAGTTGACTTGACAACGGGTCACTCCATGTACTCATTAATGGATGGTTTCAATAGATATAATCAGATAAAAATTGCACCCAAAGACCAAGAGAAGACAACATTTACATGCCCTTGGGGCACCTTTTGTTGGAACATCATGCCCTTCAGCCTTAAAAATGTTGGAGCCACATATCAAAGGGCAATGAGAACTATCTTCCATGATATGATGCACACCTTTCTAGAAGATTATGTGGATGACATATTGGCAAAGTCACACAAAAGAGATGATCACCTACAGATTCTAAAAAAGATATTCACCTGGTTGGAACAATTTAAAGTGAGGCTTAATCCAAAAAAATATTCCTTCGGTGTCCAATCTGGAAAATTGTTAGGCTATATAGTTTCAGCAAAAGGGATTGAAGTGGATCTAGAAAAAGTACAAGCAATAATGGATATGGAGATTCCAAAGAAGATAAGCCAAATGAGGTCTCTACAAGGCAAGATACAATCCATAAGAAGGTTCATTTCTCAATTGGCCAAAAAATGTCATTCATTCATAAAGTTTCTACACAAAGATACTATTTTCATGTGGGATGAAGAATGTGACCAAGCCTTCACTTTATTGAAGACTTATCTAATAAATTCACCAATTTTAATGCCACCAATCAAGGGAAAACCATTGCTTCTATACATATCCACTACCGAAAGGTCTCTAGGATTTTTTTTGGTGCAAGAAGATGAGCAAGGAAAAGAAAGAGAAATCTACTATTTGAGTAGAACATTGATCAAATATGAACTTAACTATACATTTATGGAAAGAGCATGTCTAGTAGTTGTCTTTGCATCACAAAAATTAAGACATTATATGTTGATGCACAAGGTGATACTAATTGCCAAAATTGATCCTCTAAAGTATTTGCTAAGCAAAACTACCTTAACAGGTAGGATAGCAAAATGGGTCATGATATTAAGTGAGTTCGACATTGAGTATGTGGATAGGAAGGCAATAAAAGGACAAGTGATAGAAGATCACTTAGCTGAAAACCCATTGACTTCTACACAAACCATTCAAGTGGAGTTTCTAGATTCCACCATTGTAAACATAGAAGCAAAGACATGGAAGTTGTACTTCGACAGCTCATATACCCAAGGAGGTTCCAGGGCCAGTATATTATTGATTACCCCTCAAGGGTAAACTATTCCCAAGTCCTAAAAGCTTTTGTTCCCATGCACAAACAATATATAAGAATATGAGGCTTTAGTCATTGGCATTAAGATGGCTTTAGAATGGAACATCACCGAGTTGCAAGTATATGGAGATTCTCAACTAATAATCAATCAAGTCAATGATGAATACAATACCAAAGATGAAAAATTAATGCCATACAAGGCTATGATTGATGCTTGGAAAAAGTACTTTGCTTTGATAACCTTTGAGAAAATTCCAAGAGAAAAGAATAGAGAAGGTGATGCAATGGCAACCTTGGCTTCCTTACTTCAAAAACCAGATCAAAATGAGAAGTACAAATTCTTGGTGGAAGAGTTAGCACAACCGACATTTGACCTTCCCAAAACCCAAATTGTTTCCCTAGTTCATGGACATGACTCACCTTGGTACGGCCCTATATATATCTATCCCAAAGACCAAGTGCTACCTTTAGACCAATCTTGAGCCCAAAAATGAAATTTCATATGCCAATCAGCCCATTACATAATCCTTTCTGAAACATTGTATCACAAGGGTCTTGACGGGACGTTACTTAGATGTCTAGAGGAAGAGGAGTCTAAGTTAGCTTTATGTGAGGTGCATGAGGGAATTTTTGGTTCACACTCAAGTGGTTTAAACCTAGCCAAGAAGATCCTTCACTTAGGGTACTTCTAGAATACTAATGCAAGAGCATCATGGGTGTAAGAGCAATCTTGCATCACCCTAAAATATTTCAGTTTGTTTTTCAATAAGGGCTATCTTGTGTTGAGTTTCTATTTATGGAAACATACTATTTTTAGTAAGTTGGTCATACAATGTTGGAATGTTTCAATTTCATAGGTGGAGGTTCATTTTGGTCGTATGAGCCTGCCAGTAAAGTTTCATTGCTAGATCAAGTCTAGTTTTGAAGATATTGAAAATTTTTGGTATTGGAAATAGGGTACAGAAACTTTGAACTTAGTTTTGAAGGCTTTAGAGGCCCCAGATGAGGTCAAATTTTCAGCTGAATGAAGTCTACTTGATTCAAGAGTTGTAGAGCACTTCACGCCCTTTTCGAAATGGGGTTATAATAGTCAATCAGGTCAACGGGTGATGACTTATGGTCTCCGGAAGTTGGGCCACCTGAAATGGAAGAAAATGAATTTCCTTCAAAATTTATGTTTGAGTTTCAAAAGTTATTTTGAGCCAACTTTGATGTAATAAATTGAAAAATAAAATAATTCTAAGTTTGGTTGGCGTTAAGGGCTAAATTTCTGAAACCTTCTCAGGTGGTGGAAATTGCCTATATAAAGAAGGCTTGTAGTGTTGTCTAGGATAGTTCTGGGTAGATCTGGATATTGATCTAAGGCTTTGTCCTACAAAATATTGTAAGGGAAATGCCCATGTGGCTTTGCATATTGTAATTTTGAAAATTTGTAACTCCACATTTGTGGAGATAATAAGAAGCCCATTTTTTGTTCTTGCAAATTGTTGTTGTTTCTCTATTTCTGTTATGTGTTTATGGTATTAAGGGGAGTACCCTTCATCAAGTAGTATCAGAGTGGGAGTTCTTGAGTGTGTAAATAGATTACTGACTGTGAGGCAGTTTTCACCAAGACCATAGTTAGGGTTTCAATGATAAATGCAAAAATGCCTCCACAAAGGGAATGTGGTGGAAGAGTTGGTGATGTAACACCTGAGGTTAGGGCACTGCAAAGACAACTCTGAGCATTGAAAGAGGAGATTCACAGATGAATGAATCTTAATGTCAAAGATGAAAGTGAGGATGAAGCCGAGGGAGAAGGAAATTATGATCAGGAAGGAGAAGTCAAAATTTTGAATCAAGAGGAAGAAAAACTTTTTCGGGCCATTTCCAAGATCGGGAAAAGACCTAAGATTGAGGTTCCTACATTTTCAAGAAATCTTAACCCAGAGGAATTGATTGACTAGATCAATGAATGTGAAGAATATTTTGAGTATGAAGATATTGAGGATCCTGATAGGGTCAAATTTGTGAAGGCCAGACTAAAGGGTCATGCAAAGATCTAGTGGCAAGAGATTCAATTGGAGTGAAATAGAAGGGGAAAGGATGAATCATAAGATGGGACCAGACTGTAGATAAATTGAAGCAAAAATTCATTCCTATTGATTATGAGATTGACCTATTGAATAAAATGCAAAGTTTGAAGCAAGCGGGAAGATCTGTTCAGGAGTATACAAAGGAGTTCTACCGAATCCTCATCAGAATAGGCCATGTAGAAGTGGATAAGGAGAAAGTTTCCCATTACCTTAATAGGTTGAGGCTGAGCATTCAGGAAGAGTTGAATCTAGTTTGAATGAATAGTATTGAAGAGGCATACCAGTTTTCCCTAAAAGTAGAGGAAAAGCTGAACAAGAAGTTTGAGAGGAAACAAAATGGAAGAAGTTGTGGTGGATGATCTGGTGGAAAGTCATATGGAGGCTGAAATGAAGATTAAAAAAATGGATGAGGTTAGTAGCCATTAGAATCAGAGAGGAAACAATTCCAATCATTTCCATGATCAGAATAATAGAGATAAAAAAGGAATAGGAAGAGGACAAGGATCTAGAAGAGGAGGCTTTCATGGAACATTTTTTCAGTGTGGAGAAGAAGGTCACAGGGCATTTGAATGTCCTCAATTCCAAGGAAGGATAGATAGGAGGAATGAAGGCTAGGATAGGGTTACACATGTAGATGAAGATGCCAGATCATCAAATTTTGAAGATGTTGAAAGAGGAAAAATGTTGATTAACAAAAGAGTCCAGTTGAGTGGTGAGAATGAACCTGAGCAAAGGAGGAGCTTGTTTCACACCAAGTGCAAGTGTGAAGGTAAATGTTGTGATGTGATTATTGATAGTGGAAGCACTAAAAATTTGGTGTCAGAAGAGATGGTGACAAATTTGAAGCTCAAGAGAGAAAAACACCCACATCCATACCAAATTGCCTACATGCAGGATGACCACAAGGTCATGGTCAGTTAATAGTGCCTAGTAAAGTTAAAGATTGGTGGGTACCATGATGAGGTGATTTGTGATATCATACGTATGGATGCATGTCATATGTTGTTGGGTAGACCTTGGTAGTTTGACAGATGTGTTGTACATGATGGTCATATGAATACCTATTCCCTAACAAAGGATGGAGTGTGACATAAGATAAAGTCATTGAAGGAGACTGAAGAAAATGTATGTGGTAATGCAAGAATAACTTTTGTTGATGGAAGAAAATTCCTAGATGGTATGAGGCATGAGCATGTGTGTTTTTCTTTAATTCCAAAAGGTGGTAAAGAGGAAGTAGAGGATGTACTTGTAGAGGTTGCAAATTTGTTGACTAAGTTTTAGGATATTATATCTAATAATGTACCTGGTGGATTACCACTGGTAAGGAAGATCAGTCATAAGATGGATTTGATTCCAAGAGCCATTTTTCCAAACAAGGCAGCACACAGAATGACACCAACAAAAAGTGAAGAGTTGGATAGATAGGTACATGAGTTATTATAGAAGGGATTGATTCAAGAGAGCCTAAGTCCATGTGCTATATGAGTAGTATTAGAACCAAAGAATAATTTAGAATGGAGGATGTGTATAGATTCCAAAGCAATAAACAAGATCACAATCAAGTATAAGTTTCCATTGCCACAAATGGATGATATTATGGACTGTTTGAGTGGAACTGTGTATTTTTCAAAGATAGATCTGAAGAGTGGATATCACCAGATTTAGATCAGAGAAGGAGATTAATGGAAGACTTCCTTCAAGACAAAGGAAGGATAGTATGAGTGGTTAGTCATGACTTTTGGGTTAACCAATGCATCAAGCACTTTCATGTGGCTCATGAATGAGGTTCTAAAAGAATTTCTAGGTAAGTTTGTCATTATTTACCTCGATGACATTTTGATCTTTAGTAAGACATTAGAGGAGCATATGATTCATATTCATATGGTGTTTGAGAATTTAACAGAAGAGAAATTGTTGATAAATTTGAAGAAGTGCAGTTTTGTGAAGAAGGAGTTAGTGTATCTGGGATTTGTAGTTTCATCAGAAGGTCTGAAAATGGACCTAGAGAAAGTGCAGGCTATCATTGAATGACCTACTCCAAGGAGTGCTACTGAGGTAAGATCTTTTCATGGTTTGGCTATCTTTTACAAAAAAATTATTAGAAATTTTAGCAGTATTTGTGGACCCTTGACTGAAATAATGAGAGGGGATAGAAAAGAGTTCAAGTGGACTAATGGGGCAGATAAAAGTTTTAAATTGTTGAAACAAAAAATTACAGAACAACCTATTTTAGCACTTCTAGATTTTAATAAGGTGTTTCAAGTAGACTGTGATGCTAGTGGTACTGTAATAGGAGCTATTATGAGCCAAGAAGGTAAACCTGTTGCTTATTTTAGTGAGAAGTTAAATGATGCCAAGAGAAAATATTCTGTTGATGATCAAGAGATTTATGCTATAGTTCAGGCATTGAAGAAATGTAGACACTATCTTCTTCCTAAGGAATTTGTTTTGTATATTGATCATCAAGCTTTACAATATTTGAATAGTCAAGGAAAGTTGAATCAAAGGCATTTGAAATGGGTTGAGTTTTTGCAGAGTTATACATTTGTTTTGAAACACAAGAGTGGAAAGTCAAACAGGGTTGCACAAGGAAACTATTATTGACAGAGATGCAGATTGAGGTGCTTTGTTGGAAATTTGGCTAAGTTGATTACATAGATGTTGTCATTATGGAAACATATGATCTACATGAAGATCACATAGGTCAGAGAGCTAGTATGTCAGAGTGCAATGCGAAATTGTCTAAGTATGAGACAGTGTTTTTACCAGTGAACCTGGAGACAATTTTTTTTGTGATGTCGAATGGATTAAGTTCAATTCTTGTGCACTTGAAAATAGAATCTATAATGACTATTGAAGACTCATCTCAGAGTACAAGTCATTACAACATGTATGGAAGAAGTTATGATAGTTTTACTAAAGATGGTGTGAAGCTGACATGATAGAATATGAAGATAGAATTGGTAAAGAGTTAAGGGATTATTTTGTTTATCAAAATAATGACTTAAAAATATAAAGGGATGACATCCTAGATTTTAACCCTTGGATAAAGTTATTTGTAATATGATAACCAAGTGGAAATTTATTAATCTTAATAACTTGTATAAATGTAATTATAAATTGTAAGAAGAAAACATATATCAAGAAGTGACATGATGCAAGATATATGATGCATATGTAATAGCAATAGTGAAAGAGAAGAAAATAGATATTGATGCAAGAAATATAAGGTTATGTACCTTGACCTACTTTTGTAATCAGTGTATATTATACATTACTTGTTTGGGCAGTGGGCTCATCTAGTAATCACATTTTGTACTGCCAACTCCTAACAGGGTTGAGGCTTCTAACAAGGCCTATAGTTGCTTAATCAGGACTAAGACACTATATGCATGTAATAGACTCCTAATAAGGTCAACATCCTTAACATGATACTTTTGATTAGTGGATCTTTGTGGGTACCATCCCCACGGAGGGTTTCCCTTGGCCAGGGTTTCCTCGAGAACAAATAATGTGTTATGAGTTCTTTAGTTTTATTGCTATGCATGTTGTTTAGCTTCTTATGTTATGCATGTGTAAAGATAATCTATTATATCCATAATTGGGAAAAAGATAAAGTTTGTAGAATATTGATTCACCCCCCCTCTCAGTATTCCCTATTTTTAACAATTGGTATCAGAGGTTAGTTACTCAGAAAAGAATCATTCAAGGAAAGCTTAGCAGCTTGAGTAAGATCTCTATGGATATGGATCAACTATAGAAGAATCTTGAAGAAGCTCTTGAATAGATTAACTTGCTTACTATTGAAAGAGACACTTTGAAAAGAAAATATGATGATGTAGAGAACCTCATTGTGATACTGAAAAACAAGTTGGAAGATCTGAGATTTGAAAAGGAATCCAAAGTTTTTATTAAAGATTGTGATGACAAATTAGAAAAATAAAATGAGATCCTTAAGCATGAACTGAAGATAGAAAATTTGAAGCTTAGTCTGAATAATGGAAACTGTAAGAATGAACCAAATGTGAAATTTGAGAATGAATGTCTAAAGACTAAAAATGAAGGACTAAAATCTAAACTTTGTAAAGTAACATCTGAACTTGAGAAAGTCAATTTGCAGTATGTTGAACTTGAGAAATACAATAAAATTGTGAAAGGTGAACTGACTCAATCCAAACAACAACTTGAAAGGCTATATTCAACTAGTGAGAAGATTGATGAACAAATATCTTATCAAAAACCATTCTATGATAAGACTGGTCTTGGATTCAACACTTTTAAATCAAATGAAGAAAGTAATGAACCAGATCTAAAAATATCTAAAAGCATAGATGAGAAGAAGTCTGATGAGATTAACAAATCTGAAGATAGACCTAAAGAAGAAGAATCACCTAAGCAAGAGGAATCAACCAAAGGTATGCAAAGAGAATTCAAAGGTAGATGTTTTTCTTCTAATACTATTGGTCATATGAAGAGAGATTGCAAAGGTAAGCAATTCAAACCTCTTAATGGTTATTGTTATAATTGTCATGGTTTTGGACATAGAGCTATTGAATGTAGGAAACCTAAATTTATTGAGAATAATGATGGTAGTAGAATGTTTAGGAATACTAACAATGCGGATAAGAAACCTACTGAAGATATGAATAGAAGAAATGGAGTAATATGTTATGGATGCAACAAGGTTGGACACATTGCTAGAAACTGTAGATCACAAATCAATCAGCCTGGACCAAGATATGGAAACAATGGAATTGTTTGTTAGATATGCAACAGGATTAGACATACAACAAGGTTTTGCAGAATGAACAATAGAGTTTTTCATCCTAATCCTAATCCTAATCCCAAAAATCATGCAAGAAGAAATGAAGATGCAAGTAACAGTCAGAAAGGATGCTGTAGCAATTTAGATGAAGTGAATTTTATCAAAATCATAGATCAAGGAGACATATTCAACATTGAAGGTAATCTAGAAGGTGAAGCATTAAAAGGTAAGAATGACTCTTTACCTGACCCATCTCAAAGTACTTAATTTATTAAAATTGTAGTAGAATAGGAACTTAGATTAATGTAGAAGTAGATATATGATCAATTATGTCTTGCAAAGTGAATGAAAGGTAGTATATGATGTTATAATGCTATGGTTAAGAGCACAAAGAAAAATATTATGTTTTACGAGATCGCAAGAAGTTTTAAGTTTTGCAAGTTAGCAGAAACAACTTTTTGGAAAGAAGCGGAAAAAGAATTGAATGCAAAGTCAGATCTAAGTGAGATTGAATTAATAAAAGGTCATGATCAGTATTATTTGATCATGAAAGTGAATTCAAGTGTTAATGAGATCAAAGGAGTAGTGATTGGAAGCATTTTGCAAGGATTTGGAGAAGAATTTTGTGTCGAATCTACGCGAGTCCTAAAATTGCAAAATTGAGGTATTTTACTTGACAGACCTTTAAATCAGTGAAGGAATTATAAGAAATCATGGATGTTTCTTTAGTTCACAATGCCAAAGATAAAAATAGACCTAAGTTGAGAAGGAAACCAGTAGTACCCTTGGAAGATGATCCTAGGTTAGCTTTATCATTCGTACGAGATGGATTTTTACATCTAGAGAATGTCAAAAGTTATCTTCAATGCAGACTAGAGACTATCAGTGATAGTGATTTCATGAATGAATATCAAAAGATCTACAATCAGGAAATGACACTAAAAGAAGGATTTGAACATTTGAAAGATAATGAAATCATTAAGTATGCATTAGAGCATGAATTTGACAATGAAGAATGTACTAAGGTAATCTTAAGCAGAATTCATAATGGCAAGTTTTGGTTAGAAGATAGAGTGATAGATATCACATCTGATTTGATTAATGAAGTTACTAGACTATCTAAAACTGGAGCCATTCCTTTAAATTAGAAGAACATGAGGAAAATAGTCATAGACAACACAAATTCATCCTATAATGGTAGAGGAATTATGATTAGTAAGTTCAAACAAGATGATGTCAGATACTTATGCAAGATCCTAACCACTAAGTTTTGTGCAAATTCAAGAGAGGATGACATGGTAGCTGGAATGATACATGAAGCTTATCTGATGTGTGTTGACAAAGTACAATTTGATATGTGTGAGATTCTGAGAATTCAACTGTTTGAGAATTTGGAAAAGATTACGAAAACTAAGTATGCATAGTTTAGATTCTCATCCTTAATCACCTATATGTTTTTTCATCTATTGAGAATATTTCCTTACAACATTGGAAATGACTAGAATGATGGCCAAAATACAATGGAAAGGATTAACCTAGTGTACAGAAGGCATTTTATTGACAAAGTAAATGAGAGTGCAATATTGGTAATCAAGACATTCCAGGATATAGTGTCTAGCAGATCAAGGATCCCACAGTCTCTTTTGGAGAAGTATAAAAATGAGATATGTTTCATGGTTGATACTGACTTTAACTACATTGAACTAGTAGAACCTAGAACAAAGTTCATAGACCCTCTTGGCTATGAGATATCTACATTAGAGATAGAAGAGTATGTGAGTGGGTTACTTAAGTGCAAGTTGGACACTCACTATAACAAGTTTGAAACCTCTGAGGAGAACTTCAACTCCACAAAGACCTTACTTGAAGAGAAAAAATCTAAGAAAAGAGTTGAGAGTACTATCAATAAAATCCTAAAAGATACAGGGATGACTGAGCATGAATTCTTGGTAGCAAAGCAAATAGCAGCAACAATCAGAGATATTGGACAAAAAGAAGTTTTGTCTATTCCACCTTTATCATCAATTGTACCACAACAAGAAGAAACACAAGTTAAGGTGAAAGTGGAAGAAATTGAGAAGGATCAAGAAGCAAAGATATCCACCAGATCCAGTTCCTCCACACCTAGAAAAAGAGTAAAGGAGAGTGCTATTGGACCTGGTAAAAGATAGAAAAAATTAGTGCAACCAGTTCCAAGGAAAATTGTAGAAATCAAAGATGATGGTAGTTCTATTAAGAAGAAAACTTGGAAACCTAAATTTGAGAAGCTTAATGAGAAGATCATTCAGGATGGAAGACTTTACAAGAATGAATAAGTATTATGATCTCTATGATTATGCAGAGAGATTAAATCTAGAAAATGCAATGGTAAAGCATATGATTTTGTCTAATAAGAAGTTTGATACAATTCAATGTAAGATACCTGATGCTTTGTACAATAAACTTGTGAATAGGAAGAAGAGAGCATCAGAGGAAGACACAACTAATAGAGAAAAGCTTGTAAGAAAGCTTTGTGTTATAAAAGATGAAGCACACTTTATTCAGATCATGGAAGCTTTAAGCACCCATTTGAGAACCAAGAAGAGAACCATTTAGATTATGGGAGGCAAATATGAAGAATTTAATTCAAAAACAAAGAAAGCAATTATGAAGGTTATGTCAAAAAATGTTGGAGAACCATCAGTTACAATAGAGAAAGTAGGTGAAATAGAACATGATGACATTCCCTCTCCAGTAGCCATAAACATTGAAGATGAAGCCATGAATGTAGAAGGAACAAAGATCACCTTGGATACTGATGATAATGTATTCAAGAATCTGGAAAACATTGTTGACAATTCAGATTTTGAAGAGCAGGAAACTACCAAAGGAGAAGAGAAAATAAAAATAATAGTTGTAGAACCTTCAGTGACAGAAAAACAAGTACCTATTCCCACTAAAGAAGATATCAATCTTACTCCTTGTGTGTGTGAATATTGTACCTGATCTGTAGACACAACACTTCAGTAAAACATTAGAGGTTAGCAAAAATCAAAATCATGCAAAATTGAAATCTAATTTAACCAAGCGATTTACTACCTTCTAGTAGGTGTGAGATTGATGTTCTTAGATTGTTATCGAGATTAGTGACCTAGATGACACCTAAATGAAGGATTTGAATGCAATTGATCTAGATATGAATTGAATGCAATTAAGCTATTTTTTGGGTATTTCTATGCAATAAGAATGATAAAAACTGATATGAATCTATGCTAATATGGAAATAGATATTCTAAAATGATCTAACAATGATACGAAAAAGAATCTAAATGAATGTAAAAAAAACAAATTGATCTCACAATAGCCTTGATTCGCAATAAGCTTTGATTCTCCCAATTCCAATTCTCCAACGTGATTGTGCAAAAATATGAGATTCTGTGGATGCAAATTTGAGAGATGAATTATGAAGAGTTGAGCCTTGTTTTTATAGAAATCCAAGGCTTTGGAGGTACATGGAAGAAAGCCATAAATCACTCAGATTAACTCAGCTTGATTTTTGAGTTATCTGATAATAAAGATAATTTAATTCACAAAAACATGCAAAAGCTAAGTTTTAACTCAAAATAGAGTTTAGCTTTAATTGATAATTGATGGTTGTCTGCTTTTATGATTGTGCATGTTTTATTTATGAATTAATTTAATAAATAAAGTGATTTATGCTCAAGTTAACTAATTTTTGAAAATAAATAATTGATTTATTGGTTAATCAATTATTTAATCAAACTTTTATTAAAAACTATATTATTAAATAATGACAACTTGCTTTAATTAATTAAATAAAAATTTAATCAATTATTCATAGGATATTGCATTTGTTGTCAAAATTAAATAATACAATTAATAATAGATAGAATTAAATTTAATTAAATAATTAAGTGGCAAATATTAAATCTAATTAATTAAATATGAAAATATTTAATTAATCAAACTTAGGATAAATGTGATTTATCGCCAAATAATCATTAAATTAAAGATAATTAGATAAATTAAGAATATTACTAGGAATATTCCCTGATGCAGAATTTAAGATAATCAATTATGATTCGATGATGTTCAGATGTGCCTTAGGTTAGGACTTTGATGTCGATTTCGTTCGATTTGATGATGTAGGAGATTAATGAACTTATAGCCCATTTTTGGGGTATTACATTTTGCCCCTCTTTGAATTGTTGTGTGAAGCACAGTGGTTCAA
This sequence comes from Chamaecyparis obtusa, assembly GCA_027943335.1. NCBI lineage: Eukaryota > Viridiplantae > Streptophyta > Pinopsida > Cupressales > Cupressaceae > Chamaecyparis > Chamaecyparis obtusa. The sequence goes on from BSBK01005470.1 coordinate 314,302, forward strand.
AGATAGTCTGTGTTTGATAAAGATATGAAACTGATTCAAAATTGATAATTGATATGAGACAGAAGCTGATTGATATTGATTTCATATGAAGATAATAGGTCTTGAATGACCAAAGATAATGTTCACTATAACAGAAAATGAACCTATGATTGTGAAAAAGTGTCAAAATGCCTAATTCCAAACCTTAGGATTGCAAAGAAGTGAGTGACCGGTTCTAGACTCGATTGTCTTAGCAGAACTAGCAGGTATCGCATCCGAATCCTTCAGTTGCTGAAGAACCAAGGAAAGAACACTATGATCTGATGGTTGCAAAAATTGATACAGTTTACAAGATTAAGAGAATACCATATTGATATGGATCTTGATGAATCTGATATGCCCCAAGTGATGATAGATTTTCCCCGAGCGATGAGGTCTTTTAATGAATCAATAACTAGACATGGTTGTTGTCTTGATTACTGAGGAAAGATTGATAGAATTTGATTTATAGACTTTGAATGATGTGCAATACAATGCCCCCTTCAAGATTAAAATTGAAATCTGACAAGAAAAGTCAGCATTGAGAGTTCAGAAGCATGTTAATTGATTGGAAAAGTGGTTATAAATGTTCAAGAATGCATTCTGCATCGTTGGAAGGTCCCAAAAGACCAAGTTTGACTAGGTTAAACCATGAGTTGACCATAGTTGACGAAGTTGAAATTTTGATAGTTTGATGTAAGATAATTAGTTAAGTTGAATGCTAGATTTTTGTGATGATCGAAGGTCGAATATGCAAGTAGTTAATAATATGAATGATCTCAGATTTGAATTTTGATCTCGAAAAAGGATTCTACTTGCTGTTTCATTGGAGGAACATTCATGTGAGATTCAACTCTTGTTAGATTTGAAGATGCAAGTGGAGAATTGTTTAAGCATTGAAGTTTGTTTAGCCATTGTGAGATCATGCAACATGAAAAATAAAATGAGACATGCAAAATGAAATGCAACCTAAGACCTAGGACCTAGTCACTGATCATGTGTCAATTTGTTATCATCATTGAACTTTTAGGTAATCGGATAAGTCAATACAATGCCCAACAGCTATGAAACCATAGACATATGAATATCAATTTGTATGCACAAGAATCAATACAACACCCACTGGTCAACAACCATGGATATATGAATATTGATTTTATTTTCAGAATGTCGAATTAGATATAAGCACCAAGGCACAAATGCCAGGATGACCTAAATATCATGTCCATTGTGATATAGCAATTTGTATAAGCATCAAAACATAAATGTCATGATGACCTAAATACGCCTTGCATTACAAACACATCAAATAGCTAAGAGATTATTCTAAATCCAATGTGAATTACCCGTAGTGACCCTTTATCGTTCACATCCTTAGGTAAGATCACGTTTCACAATAGGAGAAAGAACTCACTCAAAAAGATAATAGTTAGATCAAACTTCCTTGAATTTTTTGGGTATCAATGGTCGAGGTACACATGGCCATCCAATTCGAGATAGAGGCTCTTATAGTCTGACACCATGTCAATCCAGAATTTCCAAAGTTGTTAAATTTTCACATACAAGCAGAAAACAAAGAAAAGATTATGCCCCTAGTCATCACTCTCTAAATCCTGTAAAGGACATCATCGAAGGGCTCGAAGGGAAATAATATGAAAAAATCTCAATGTGAATCAGTAAGCATACAAGGAGAGAAAAGCATGTAAAAAAGCATAGATTGTTTTTAGTTTGTGTTTGATTGTGTTGTTGTAGATGCAAAATCCTTTCTGGAGACAAGACAGACTTGACTGACTCAACACGAAGCTTTAAAGGACTCTAAGCGGATATGACACATCTAAGATACATGGGAGACCATAGGATATGACATTGATTGCCCCTAAGTTTGAACATTGATAGGATACAGACACTTGAGCAGATTGGTGGACAAACCAACTTATTGAAAACTGGAAATGAAAAAACAAACTGGGAGATATGTACAAACTAAAGCAAAAATGAAAGCTGGGAAAGACCAGGATTGCGCTAATAGATCGAGCATTTTGAAATAAGTGGTGCCCGTTTGACAGATTTTCACCATCTTGGCAGAGATTCTATTTTTGCTACCAAGGCACTTGTTTCTAGGTTTTCACCAAGGCACTTTTTTTTTCTTTTTCATTTTTTTTTTTGTATTTTTCATTTTTTCAAATTTTTTTGTACTTTTGATATTTTTTGATTTTTTTTGTGAATCATCAAGGTGCCTATTGCTAGGTTTTCACCAAGATGTTCATTTTTTCAGGACTTTTTCTGATTTTTATAATTTTTTGAGGACATTTTACCATAGATTGAATGCCTTAGGCATAGAATTTCTTCAGATGGAGAACATTGATTAGTTCTCAGAGCTTTTCTCCTTCAGTCATTGAGAGTTGATAGTTACCAGAGCCAAAAGTAGTAGTGATGACAAAAGGGCCCAGCCAATTGGGTTCGAACTTCCCCTTGCATTCTCGATGGGATTGATTTTTAGGATTTTCTCTCAAGAATAGATCACCAACCTAAAATTCTTTGTGTCTGACTTTCTTGTTGTAGCCTCTAGACATTCTCTTCTAATATACTTTGAGGTGATCATACGCTGCTTGTTTGCACTCATCTAGTAGTTCTAGTTCTTGTAACCTAGACACTTTGTAGTCATCATCAGTTACTAGACCATGCATTATGATTCTTAGTGATGGGATTTCAACCTCAATAGGTAGTACCGCTTTAGACCCATAAACTATAGTAAAAGGTGTAGCCCCAATGGGCATTCTGATACTTGTTTTGATACTGGTTCTGATACTAATTCTGATACTTGTTCTGATACTAGTTCTTATACTTGTTTTGATACTTGTTCGGATACTTGGTATACTTGATAGCATCTTTTTCCATTGCAAACTCCCAAGCAAGATCATATCATGCAGTCCAAATGTCTAGCAAGGTGGAGAACAAAAGGGATTGACAAGCTGGTGGAAGAGATGGAAGACAAGAGAATGAAGGAGAATGAAGGGAAGAAATCTTCAAGGGAAAACTCCTCAAGAATACCTAAGCTAGGGAAAAATTTTCATGTAAAGTGCATTTGGACAAGCAATGAAAGGCTAGCATAGGATAATTCACAAAAGTGTAATGCCAGAGTAGGAAAGGATGCAGTCCAAAGGAGTAGACATGTCAAGAGGCTTCATAGCACTGTGTTTTAATATTTTTTTTTTTTAATTAGATCAAGAACAAAAGGGAAAATGATAGCAAAAGGCTAGAATGAATGGAGGAAAATAAATATGAAGGCTAAATAGGAAGGGAATGAAAGCAAGATCATCATAAGATAGCTCACAAAATAGCCAAATGTTCATGTGTACATCAACATTTTCAAGATCAAAGAGAGAAGATGGAATGGATGAAATATGTAGAAGAACTATGCATGATGCCTGATTGCCAAGTTTTCATCATGGTACTTATCCAAGGTGCCACAAGGGAGTGGTTTTCACCATAGGATGAATTTATTTCTTTTTACTTTTTCTACCAAGGTGCCTATTTCTAGGTTTTCACCAAGGCACATTTTCAATTTTTATATTTTTCTTTTATTTCTTTTTGAATTTTTGGAAGAAGGCAAGCTTTTTAGATAGTGCTCCTTGAAAGGATAAACCATGATATGCCAAGTAATCAAAATGATATGCTCAAAGATGTTGATAGGGAAAGGGATATGGAAGAGAAAAATGGAGGATAAGGTTTTATGTAAAGCGAGTGAGGTTGGAAGATAGGAGGAATAGGAAAATGAGAAAAAATGATAGAAGGTAGAAGGATAATGCATGGAAGGATTGTGAAAGGGTAGATGGAAAGGAAGGCAAGCTCAACATCAACACATACCTTGAAGGGTGGCGAGAGGGTGGAGGAAATGTGAATGAAGAAATACATGAAGGAATATGGTGAATAGATAGCAGAGGTTGTGGTTTAGGCACGTGGAATGGAAGAATATTTTTGGAGGGAGATGAAGTGGAAGTCTTTGGAAGCTTGAATGTCAACTTCACTTTTTGCTCAACACCAGACTCTTTCAAGAGATATTTTGGAATCCATATAATTGTAGGCTTTTTATTTCCTTTTGATGATCTAGAGAGAATATCTTTAATGATGAATTTTGGAACCCATACTTGTCTTGTAGTTTTTTTCTTAGATATCTCTTTGGACTTTATGCTTCCATGTCTATTAGAGGAGACATGGTGATCTTCTTTTTTTGATGAATTCTTGTATTGCTTTTTTTTCTTGTATTGAACATTCAAGTTACTTCCAAAGGACTTGGGATTTGTGGAAGAGGGAGGATATGACTGGTTTAGATGGGTGGATGGATGAAAAGGATTCAAGGGTATGCATCTATGTTGATCTTGAGGAAAGATGGGAGATGGAGAGATGTAAGGACCCAAGATGGATGGTGAATTAGGAGAGTTAGGAGGGGAAAGTGAAGGGACATAAGGACCCAAGATGGAAGGTAGATGTGAAGCCCTTAGTAGTGGTGGAAGAGGTCCAAGGATGGAAGTGGAAGATGCAAAAGGATAATCAACAAGTTCATCAACATCTATATGACAACCAAGGACATCAACATCTTTAGAGTGAGCATTAGGATTTTCAATAGAATCTTGGACATCTTGAATATGAGCACCTTCTTTGATAGGATTGTTCAAAGCTTGCAAAGACTTAGGAAGAGTAGAAAGTGAAACCGAACATGGAGTGGTAGAATAAGAAGATGGAAGACTTTGATCTTGACAAGGATCTTTCGATAGCATAAGCGCATAATTTTTCTTTTGATTTTTAATAGGCTTAACATTGGAAGTAACAACACCATTTTTACCAACCTTAATGGAAGTATCATCTTTGGAAAGCGCAAGTGTAGTAAGGTTATTTTGATTGTTAATAAGCTCGATAGTGTAAGTAGTAGCTTGATCTTGCTTAGGAGAAGACTTAAGACATGGTGGAATGCATGAGAAAGGGTGTACAAGATCAAAAGAACCATGAAGTAGATAAGAGACATTGGGAAAAGGAGTGGATGGCATGGAGGGTTCTTGATCTTGATCTTTCTTTATGTTCTTTTCTTCATCACTTTTAGAGTCCTCTTGACATGGAGCCACTTCTAAGGACAAGGAAGCATGTTGGGATTGTATGGATGACTTTGGAAGAGATGGTGGAGGACTAGCTGAAGTAGGGATTATAGCATATGAAGGCTTAGGCTCTTTAGGTTTATCATTATTGAAAGTATTTGCAGCCAATTGAAGGTTAGCTTGAGTTTCTTTAAGAGGTAGCCCTGGAGGATAACTATAGAGAACTGCATGAAAAGTATCAGGGCTTGTGTCGAATGAAGGTTCTGTAAAAGATTTGAAAGACTCAGCAGCTTTAGGAAATGTATGGGTATTGGAGGAAGTAGGGGATGGAAGGGAACCATCGCTAGACAAAGGTTCAACATTAAAATGATCTTGCTTGAGAGTGCAATCTTTATTTTCATCCTGAGAGTTCTTAGAGGAGAGATGCTTATAGTATTGATGTTTCAAATCAGCACTTTACATTTTATATTCCTCAATAGAAGTAGATGTATCATCTAGATATTGTCCACAAAAGCCATCAAAGTCTCTTTCAAAATTAGAATCATATGGATCACCATCACAATCTATCCAATGTGATGGCCCATTTGTAGTAAGTAAGGACACATGATGAGGAGGACTCTTAGGAACAAAGGTGTCATAGGTATCATTACATTGTTTGTCGTCATAGTCATCATAGTCTCCAAAGATGGATATGTCACTCTCCATGGAAGAGGTATCATAAGGGTTATCACATTGCTCAAATTCCATCTGGGGGCATGGTGACATGTACAAGTCTTTACCAAATGGAAAAGGGCATAGAGCTTTCCTGGAGAATTCCTTAGGTTCCTTTTCTTTCTCAAGTTTGTTAATTTTGACTTGCATAGCGTGCATCTATTTCATCATGGCCCTCATCAGAGTTTCTTCCTCATGTGTACTGATTCTTTGAGACATGTGTACTAATTCTCAATGGCTATTACTTTGTTCTTGACACAATGATTTGTATGATAGATTCTAGAAATAGGTTGTAAAAGCTAAAGTATCTGGCAATTCTAACAATTTTCTGACAACTTTTCAAAAATTTCCCAAATGACACTCTGCAAACTCATACGACAGTGGGTATGCTATGAAACAATAGTTGCAAAACTCATACGATAGTGGGTACTATATCAAATGATAGATGGGCAGTAATGAAATGACACTTGATAGAAACTTGTATGACTTTCTGACCTCCTGAGATGACTTTTGACTCCAGAAAAAGATTTTACTTTAGATTTTGCAAATTTAGGGTTTTCAGTTTCAGCTTGTTTGCAAATTGCAATGTCCAGATTTGAGGATTGTAATAGATTTGTCTATTTTCAATAACCAGATAGATAAACAAGCATGCAAAATAGCAAGCAAGTGATTTCAAGCATGTCTAAAAATAATGAACAAGGGAAAAAGCAACCTTGCGCATGAATAATCAAGTGACTTATTCATTCTAATCCTCAGAAGTGCTAATTGTGTATGTTCCAAAATGTTTTGCAATGACGCACATATACCCTAGAAAATAAAAATTTGGCCTCACTAGGGTTTTTAGTAATGGTTTGACTCTGCAACTTTTATGATCCAAAGGGGTGAACTCCAATCTCGGTGCACCAGGGTTTTGACATAGTCTGAAAAATTAATCTTCAAGAGCTGCTAGGGAGATCTGACAACCCAACAATGAACCATACCCATGGAGATTTCTTCCACAAGGACATTTATATAGCGACTATCACTACCATGGTGAAAATGGCTATTACCGCTTGAGGTTCCGTCAATGCAATTTTCCCTATGAAGGGATTGTCCGCTATGGTTAACCCTCTCTAAAGGTGACTCACAATAGTATACCACAAGGGTACTTGGCTCCAGATCCAAGGGTTTGACGCCTTTTCACTTTTAACCTAGACAAAGCAGATAGATAAATCTGACACACTAAGACAAAGTTTTGCTTCACCAAGGTCTATGATGTCAACTCCACATGATCTATCAACCTCTCCGGGGAGAGAATCTATCGATCAATAAGAGAAGGCGCACTAACCAATTTTGATTCACCAAAGCTTGTGATGTCAACCCCACGTGATCTATCAACCTCTCCTGGGAGAGAATGTATCGATCAATAAGAGAAGATGCACTAACCAAGTTGAATGTGAAATGCACTAAGTATCTTCCCTACCTACAAGGATTCTATCATCAAGAAAGATTTTGCTGGGAATCCAATCTCTCAAGAATCACGAATAGTGTTCATAGGGCCTAATTACTATGTGAGCACAGATGTATGTTTCCAAAAAGCAAATCTACCAAAAGTACCCAAAAAGTAGAAAGAGGAACACTTAACACTTAAAGTGAATATGAGATGAGTCCACAAGGTGGAACACTTAACACCTCACACAAGCTAAAAAAAAGTCCCCAACTTAGAAAACAAGTGAGTTCCTAAAAGTATAAATGGATTGCCAAGTGGAACACTTAACGCTTCTGTCCTGTTGACCCCTCCCCTTTAATGTGGCGCTGACCTTGCAACCACGGGGTGGAACGAGGGGTTGGCAGATTAGCAGGTCCACTCACCTAAGATAGCAATCAAGATCAATCACAAGTATCTAAGACTACTTAATGAATCCTTAAGGGGTCACAACCTAGTATCAATTATGCAAGTGTGTAGAAATAGACAAAAGCATGAAAAGATGCACACAAGCCAGACACATAAGAAATTTATTTTAAGTCCAAATCAAAATGTTATTAGATGAAGGAGAATACCTGGGATCCTCGCAATGTGCTTAGTAGATTTTACCTAATTTTTAGCAATTCTTGTTGACATTTTCCATGCAAGCAAGTGACAAAATCTCCAACAAGCAAACAAGAAAACAAGATATGCAACATATATTCAACTTATGAAAACCATAGGGTTAGCTCTAAAAATCAATTATTATCAGCAATAATAACCAGCAATTAACCCAAATGACAAATCATATCATTCATTGAACCATGTAAAAAAAATAAGTGCATACCCATCACAAAACTTTATTTTTTTTGCTGCATTTGACCTAGTCAACAAGATCTAATTTTTTATTTTTTTTATGATTTTGGCCACAAAAATAGAAATTTAAAATAGAGACCCCTACTAAAAAATAGAGAGCTTTTCAAAAATGTAAAATTTTTAGAAAAATCTCTTCATTTGTGCCCTAGAGACCCATTTTATCAAAATAGATCAGTTTTTTTAAATTGACGATTTGAGCTATTATATTGCGTTGAAATTTAAAACACAATGAATGGACCCCCTATCGAATTTAAAGAGATTTTCAAAAATATAAAAATTTCTGAAAAATATGCTGATTTGTGTCAGATATTAATTTTTTCTAGAATTTCAAGAAAAAAATTATTAAAAATTCACAACATCTCTGGAAATTTTGAATTTTTTACTGTAGCTTTCCTGATATGTTTCCAACCTACAAAAAAAAATTGAGAGAAAAAATCGAATCCGTTTGGGTTATAAAATTAAATATTTGACACTTTAGGGTTTTAGCTCCACAAAAAAATCAAAACTAGCATGTAAAGGTGGGTTGCCCCGCGGTGAGCGCCAGAAATGTGTGTGTTAAAATTTTACCTGATCTGTAGACACAACACTTTAGTAAAACATTAGAGGTTAGGAAAAATCAAAATCGAGCAAAATTGAAATCTAATTTAACCAAGCAATTTACTGCCTTCTAGTAAGTGCGAGATTGATGTTCTTAGATTGTTATTGAGATCAGTGACCTAGATGACACCTCAATGAAGGATTTGAATGCAATTTATCTAGATATGAATTGAATGCAATTAAGCTATTTTTTGGGTATTTCTATGCAATAAGAATGATAAAAACTGATATGAATCTATGCTAATATAGAAATTGATATGCTAAAATGATGTAACAATGATATGAAAAAGAATCTAAATGAATGTAAAAAAAACAAATTGATCTCACAATAGCCTTGATTCACAATAAGCTTTGATTCTCCCAATTCCAATTCTCCAACGTGATTGTGCGAAAATATGAGATTCTGTGGATGCAAATTTGAGAGATGAATTATGAAGAGCTAAGTCTTGTTTTTATAGAAATCCAAGGCTTTGGAGGTGCATGGAAGAAAGCCATAAATTACTCAGATTAACTCAGCTTGATTTTTGAGTTATCTGATAATAAAGATAATTTAATTCACAAAAACATGCAAAAGCTAAGTTTTAACTCAAAATAGAGTTTAGGTTTAATTGATAATTGATGGTTGTTTGCTTTTATGATTGTGCATGTTTTATTTATGAGTTAATTTAATAAATAAAGTCATTTATGCTCAACTTAACTAATTTTTGAAAATAAATAATTGATTTATGGGTTAATCAATTATTTAATCAAACTTTTATTAAAAACTATATTATTAAATAATGACAACTTACTTTAATTAATTAAATAAAAATTTAATCAATTATTCATAGGATATTGGATTTATTGTCAAAATTAAATAATACAATTAATAATAGATAGAATTAAATTTAATTAAATAATTAAGTGGCAAATATTAAATCTAATTAATTAAATATGAAAATATTCAATTAATCAAACTTATGATAAATGTGATTTATCGCCAAATAATCATTAAATTAAAGATAATTAGATAAATTAAGAATATTACTAGGAATATTTCCTGATGCAGAATTTAAGATAATCAATTATGATTTGATGATGTTCAAATGTGCCTTAGGTTAGGACTTTGATGTTGATTTCATTGGATTTGATGATGTAGGAGATTAATGAACTTATAGCCCATTTTTGGGGTATTACACTCTTGAAACTAGAAAGAAGAATCATATTGGATCTATGATTCAGCATTTGGGAAAGGAAGTAGATGATGATGATCAGATGGAATTGATCACATCCTTGAACAAGATCATTGGAAAGAACAAGAAAGTAAAAAGTCTTGAAGGATGCCCGAAGGAACTTACTAAGAAGTTACAAGGCATTGTAACTACACAAATTGTAGAAGTTGACCCTCTGGAGAAAGCAAAGAAAATGATGAACACTTTTGACAGTGAATTCACAAATTTAGCTGATATTGAAAAAGTGAAAGCTCAAGCAGCCTATGAGGCCAAAATGCTTTTGAACATTAGCCAGAATATTAGGAATGATATCAACAATCTTGATATTTGTATAAAGGACTTGAGGATGAATTTGGAAAGAAGAAAATCTTTGTACATCCAGTGTACAAAATCAAAGACCTTGACAGTAGAAGTAGACCAGAAGATGAAGATGAAGGAAGCAAAAATTTAGAATGAAACTAACTTTCTTTCAAGTCCCAATGTGAAGGTATTTGATGTTGAGAAGAAAATTCGTAAGATACATGATAAAATCAAAATTTTTCAAGATTAAAAGGATAGGAAAATGAAAATATTCACTCTTTTAAGAGAGCACACTTCTATTAAGTTAAGTATTTGTTGAAGGGCAATTGGAAGAATGTCTTTCAGCTAAGACATCTTTTCAAAAGTTTAAGTTTGAGAATCTCCAAGCATGTGAGATAGCATCTTATGGTTTGAGCGAACTACTCAGCATGGCATATTCTATTAAGAAATCATGGGAGGAGTTAGAAGCTATAAAGATTGATTTTGCAGATTGTGTTGCAAGCCTACCAGATTTAAAATATTGAATTAAGGTATAATCTTTTTGTGAATATTGTTTTGTAACCCTCCTTACCTTTATTTTGTCATTGTTGTCAAAGGGGGAGAGATATATAGTAGAAAATTCATAAGGAAATGATAAGGATTGATACCCTTAGGGGGATTACTATATTAGTAGATAAGTTTTTTTTTGGAGTTATAAGGATAGTATATATTTTATACTATGGCCACAATTTTGAGATTTTGAAGTTATAGACTTAGCCAATTTTCTCATATGTTGCCACCAATGACAAAGGGGGAGATTGTTGGCAATTTGGCTGAGTTGATTACATAGATGTTGTCATTATGGAAACATATGATCTACATGAATATCACATAGGTTAGAGAGCTAGTATGTCAGAGTGCAATATGAAATTGTCTAAGTATGAGACAATTTTTTTACTAGTGAACCTAGAGACAATTTTTGTTTGCAATGTCGACTAGAGTAAGTTTAGTGCTTGCACACTTGAACATAGACTCTATGATGACTATTGAAGACTCATTTTATAGTGCAAGTTAGTACGACATGTACGGAAGAAGTTATAATATTTTTACTAAAGAGAGTGTCAAGCCAACAAGATAGAATATGAAGACAAAATTGGTAAAGAGTTAAGGAATTATTTTGTTTATCAAAATAATGACTTAAAACTATAAAGGGATGACATCCTAGATGTTAAACCTTGGATAAAGTTATTTTTAATATGATAGTCAACTAGAAAGTTATTAATCTTAATAGCTTGTATAAATGTAATTGTAAATTGTAAGAAGAAAAAATATATCAAGAAGTGATATGATGCAAGATATATAATGCATATGTAATAGAAATAGTGAAAGAGAAGTGAAAAGATATTGATGCAAGTAGTATAAGGTTATGTACCTTGACCTACTTTTGTAATCAGTGTATATTGTACATTACTTGTTTGGGCAGTGGGCTCATCTGGGAATCATATTTTGTATTGCCAACTCCTAACAAGGTTGAGGCTTCTAACAAGGCCTATAGTCCCTTAATCAGGACTGAGACAATATATGCATGTAATAGACTCCTAATAGGGTCAAAATCCTTAACATGATACTTTTGATTAGTGGATCTTTGTGGGTATCATCCCCACTGGGGCTTTCCCTTGGCCAGGGTTTCCTTGAGAACAAATAATGTGTTATGAGTTCTTTAGTTTTATTGCTATGCATGTTGTTTAGCTTCTTATGTTATGCATGTGTAAAGATAATCTGTTATATCCATAATTGGGAAAAAGATAAGGTTTTTAGAATAATGATTGACCCCCCCTCTCAGTATTCCCTATTTTTAACATGGTTGGGTTCAAGGAACTCTAGAATTTGTATCTAGAGGATCCTGATTTTGGTGAAGCTTGGAAAGCTTGTAAAGAACCTGTTACTCTAGACAAAATGAAGTGGTTGGATTTCATCATTCAAGATGATATGTTATCCAGAGGGAGTCAATTGTGCATTCCATGAAGTTCTATGAGGGAGAATCTCATCAAGGAGAAACAGAGCAGATGATTGGCTGGATATTTTGGTCATGATAAAACCCTTTCTTTAGTTAGTGAGAATTATTATTGGCCACAGTTGTAGCAAGATGTCAAGAATTTTGTACATAGTTGCAGAGGATGTCAGATGGTGAAAGGAGTGAAGCAGAATACAGGGTTGTATCAGCCATTACCTGTACTAGACAAGCTGTGGGAGGATATCAGTATGGACTTTATTCTTGGTTTACCAAGGACTCAGTGGAGACATGATTCAATTTTTGTGGTAGTTGATAGATTTTCCAAGATGGCACATTTTATTCCATGCAAGAAGACTAATGATGATGTTCATGTAGAAGAATTGTTTTTTAGAGAAGTGGTGAGACTACATGGTTTGCCAAAGAGCATTGTTTTAGATCGAGACACCAAGTTTACTGGATATTTTTGGCACACATTGTGGAAGAAGTTGAAGATAGATTTGAAGTTCAGCTCATCACATCATCCACAGACTGATGGATAGGAAGAGGTGGTGAATAGGAGTTTGGGGAATTTGCTGAGATGTTTAGTTGGAGACAAGCCAACAAGATGTGATTTAATTTTACCACAAGAAGAATTTGGATACAATAATTTTGTCAACAAGAGCACTGGTAAATGACCATTCCATATTGTATATGGAAGTAGTCCCAAAAATGCATCTAAGTTGAGGAAGATAGATAAAGGAGAAATAAGTAGTGCTGAAGCTGAGGATTTTACAAAACATTTGAAGAACATCCATGAGGAGGTGAGGAAGCACATTACCAAGATGAAAGCACAATATAAGGCTAAAGTAGATGAGAAAAGAAGGCATAAGGAATTTTAGGTTGGAGATGAAGTAATGGTTCATTTTTGGAAGGAGCAATTTCCAGTTGGTACATATAACAAGCTGAAAATGAAGAAGTTTGGACCATGTAAGATACTAAAGAAGCATGATTCAAGAAATGCATATGAAGTAGAGTTTCCTATTGAGCTAATTATTTCACCAATATTTAACATTTTAGATTTGACAAAGTATCATGAAGGAGGTGTTGAAGATGATATCGCAGCAGCATAGTGGAGTATTTTGGCAACTAGTTCATCTATCAAGGAGATTGAGGACATACTGGATAGTTGTGTTGTTAGAAGCACAATGAATAGGGTATATGAAGAATATCTGGTCAAATGGAAAAGATGACTTGTTGAAGATTCATCATGGTTAACAAAGGAGGAGGTTAACCATCTTGGTTTTCCTCTGCACACCTAGGTCATGACACAGTCACTTTTCAAATTACCTCCAGTGTCTGATGCAGGAGCATCCTAGGTGTAAGAGCAATCTTGCATCACTCAAAAATATTTCTGTTTGTTTTTCAATAAGGGCTATCTTGTGTTGAGTTTCTATTTATGGGAACTTACTATTTTAAGTAAGTTGGTCATACGATCTCAGAATGTTTTGATTTCATAGGTGGAGGTTCATTTTGGTCGTATGAGCCTTCTAGTAAAGTTTCATTGCTAGATCAAGTCTAGTTTTGAAGATATTAAAAAATTTTGGTATTGGAAACAAGGTATAGAAACTTTGAACTCAATTTTGAAGGCTTTAGAGGCCCCAGATGAGGTCAAATTTTTGGTTAAATGAAGCTTGCTTGATTTAGGCATTGCAGAGCACTTCATGCCCTTTTTGAAATGGGGTTATAATAGTCAATCGGGTCAATGGGTGATGACTTATGGTTTCTAGAAGTTGGGCCTCCTGAAATGGTAGAAAATGAATTTCTTTCAAAAATTTTGTTCGGGTTTGAAAAGTTATTTTGAGTTGATTTTGATGTAATAAATTTAAAGATAAAGTAATTCTAAGTTTGGTTGGCCTTAAGGGCTAAATTTATGGAACCTTCTCGGGCGGTGGAAATTGCCTATATAAAGAAGGCCCATAGTGTTGTCTAGGGTAGTTCTTGGTAGATCTAGGTATTGATCTGAGGCTTTTTCCTACAGAATATTGTAAGGGAAATTCCCATGTGGCTTTGCATATTGTAATTCTAAAAATTTGTAATTCCACATTTGTGGAGATAATAAGAAGCCCATTTTCTGTTCTTGCAAATTGTTGTTGTTTCTTTGTTTTTGTTATGTATTTTTGGTATTAAGGGGAGTACCCTTCATCAAAAACTTTAGAGAAATATGCTTGTCACTTTGTCAAAACATGCAACAAATGTCAATACCATGGTGACATGATACATGCACCGACACAAGAATTGCACCCATTCGTTACACCATGGCCATTCTATCAATGGGGATTTGACTTGATCGACATCATATATCCACCATCTTTGAATGAGGACAAGTACATCATCACCACAATGGAGTATTTCACTAAGTGGGTAGAAGCGGTTCCTTTGATCACCGCTACAGGTAAACAAATTTCCATGTTCATCTTGAACCACATCATTTGTAGATATGGTATCCCTCATACCATAATCATAGAAAATGGAAAGCAATTCAAAAACAAAGATGTACATGAACTTTGCAGCACATTCCATAGAACAAATCACTCTTCATCCATTTATTATCCTCAAGGAAATGGACAAGGCGAAGCTACAAATAAGAACATTTTGAAAATTTGGAAGAGATCGGTAAATAAGTCAGGAAGAGATTGGCATGTGCAAATTAACCTAGCATTATGGGCCTATAGAAATAGCATTTGGACACCTACGGGAGCCACACCATTTTTAGTAGTCTATGGAGCCGAAGCTGTTCTACCATTGGAGGTTGAAATCCCATCTTTACGAGTATCATCGAAAGGGTTGATAACAAATGAAGACTATAGAGTTGTTAGACTTCAACAATTAGAGTTTCTAGAAGAACACCAAATGCAAGCCTATGAACACTTGAAAGTATATCAGAACAAAATTTGAAGAAACTATAATAAGCATATCAAACTGAGAATCTTTCAAGTAGGAGACTTAGTGTTAAGAGCAAAACCAAAGAATCAAGTTGATAGAGAGAAGAAAGGAAAATGGGATGCAAATTGGCTTGGTCTGTTCATCATTGTTTCTTCATTTGGAATGAGAACTTATAAGTTAGCAGATTGTGAAGGAGAAGAGTTACAAGAACCTATTAATAACATTCATCCAAAGAGATTCTATATATGGGGTAGATGAAAGAGTATAAAGAGTATCAGATAAGGAACATCATATTTATTATACATATTCAAAGAGATTTTAAAAACACCAAAAACATTTGAAAAAAAAATAAAAAATACAAAAATTGAAAAAATACAAAATACAAAAAAAATTGAAAAAGAAAAAAAGTGCCTTGGTGAAAACCTAGCAATAGGCGCCTTGGTAGCAAAGAAAAAAGAAAAAAACCCAAAAGGTGAAAACTTGGCAATCAAGAACCTTTTGTTCCCTTAAGTCATTCCTAGTCACATGTGTACATATTGCATTTCCATCATCCGACTTGTAAACCTTCATTGCATCTGTCATTTGTGCATAGTCATAATAAAGCCTTTCAGTTGCATCATTGCATTTCCTATGGCCCTAAGTTTTTCGCATGATCACATTTATGACTTGGGGGTAGAAGAAGATTGGAAATTTGGTACCAAATGGATTTAGTAGTGCTACATTCAGTCACATCAGAGAGAGACTTATCAGAGCTTTAGAGAGAGTGATTTTCATGAACCTTTGATAGATATCATTGTTCACACCTAAGTATTTGATCCTACAACTTGATCCTTGAGCCTTCATTGACTTCATTATTCAGGATTAAAAAAAATGACAAACATTTTAAAGATCAGAATACTTTGAAATTCCTTTTGAAAATCATGAAACATTGCAAAACACTTGAAGCTTTCTTTTTGATAATCTTTATGGAATTGACCTTTATCACATCTTTTTAGCTAATCAATGATGTTTTGAGTAGATTGGCCATGATCAAGACATGATATTTTATTGCCTTTGAGTGACTATTTTAAGGAAGATTCATCAACCTATGAGAATTCATCTAATGACATGGTCATCAAATAATCATCGAGGACTATCCCATAAGATGAAGGATTAACCTTTGCTTGTTTATGCAAATGGATACTTTGGCTATTTAGATCTTCCATATCTTAATACCAAAATCCACTTGCAACATTGAATCCATTGAAATCGGTATTCATACTCCCATAGTTTGGTCATCCAACTAGTGAGGATTGTACTAGTTTCCAAAGAGTTTACCAAAAATGATAAAAAAGTGGTATTCATATCATCATGATGTGTTCAGTGATGGTTGTACTTGCTTTCTAGTCCCAAATTGCTCAATGATGAAAATTTATCTTTATGGCATTTCTTTGCTAAAAGCTAATGACACTTAGTTGCATTGCATTGCATTATCATGTTAGATTAATTGCATTATCATGTTAGATTGATTGCATTTATTTATGGTTATTTTCCAAGGACAAGGGGGTATATTAATAATATTGTTTAGTCAAAACATTAAAGAAATGGGGGGTTCAAATCAAACATCCTTTTCCTTGAATATCAATTAATAAAAAGTGAGGTTATATTCTGCATTCATGCATAGCATTAAATCATTATTCATTATTCATATATCAAAAAAGAAATAGAAAAGAAAAAGATCATTACTCATACATAATTTGCATACATATAATTAATGATAGAATTACATACATTAAAAAAATAAAAAACACAGGGGCTTTCATATTCACACATTTCCATAAAACATTTTGCATCCATACATTGAAAAATAGAAAAACATAAAAAAAATATCAAAAAGTCATTCATCTATCTATATCATAAATAAGATATGTTGCATCCATAGCATAATCAAAAGTGAAGTGCATCATAAACATCATATAGCTGTATATCAGATAATCTCATAACAAACTCATCAAGAGAATCAAGGAAGTATATCATCATATAAGTGTTCATAAACATCAAATGATCCAGTCCATTAGTATATCCAGATACAATATCATGAAAGTGGTACATCAATGTTCCGATCAAAAATAGCATGAAACATGATACAAGAGACATCAACAAATGAGTAGATTTATCATCAATCATCAAGAACCATAGCAGCACCTAATACATCCCCAACACCTGATCCATCTAGACCTCTATCATCCTATATATCCTATGAAGGAGGAGCTTGAGAAGTGCTCGCTATGCTAGGTCTCTGAGTCACATAAGTCATAAACTGCTACATCAAAAGAGCTACCTAGTCCAGTCCGCCCACAAAAGTAGATATACATGTCCTCAATGATTGAACATCCTATGTTACACTATCAATACTAGGAGCTACCTGTGAACTCTGGCCCATATCCTATGACTACTAAACCTGTGGAGGCACCTGCTATGCCAGAACCTGATCCTACTGTACTTGATCCTAATCTTATTGTGCTAAGCCAACCCGTTGTAATTGAACCAAGGGATCCAAACCACCAGGAATCTATCTAGTAGCCTCTACATGAACCTATCTCTATTGTCTCTAGCATCTCTACTACCTATTGTAGACACACAAAATTGGACAAGTGCTTTTAAAATGACAAAAAATCAATAAATGGTTCAAAACTCAATAAAATGCATTAAAGGGATTAAAACAAGTAAAAATGGACATAATTAAATAAAGAGGGACAAAATAAATTAAAGAAAAGGAGAAATTAAATAATGATATTAAATAATTAAATCAAAGCTTAAAGGGGCCAAAAATAATATATAATTGATTTTAATCAAAAAATCAAAATGAACCTGTTACCCATACATGGCTAAATTTAATTAAGTAATTGAATTTAATAAATCCTATTTTCTCTCAACAAAGTGATTGACCAATAAGAATTGAGGACAAAAAGACACAAATCACTCAAACATTTAAATTGTCCAAAGCTTTGAAACCATTTAAAGGCTTGTCCCCTCATTTGTCCCCCCATTTATTGACAATGCAAAGTATTTGACTCAACCAAGGGATAACCATGATTACTTCACTCCACCCCCTACCCTTGGACATTTACTATAAATATAAGGCATTTTGGAGAGCATTTCCATCTTAGAATTTCATTTGCAAAGTATTGTTACTATAGGCAATTGAAAGCATTCTAAGAGCATTTTGAGAATTTTAGCATAATAATTGTGTCAATTTGAGCTAGATTAAGCATAATAGAAGCATATAGCAGCATAATTCTCATTTTAGAGGTGTCACTAGTGAGGATCTAAGCTGAGAGCTTCATTTACCACTTCTTTCTAGAGAACCATGAGATGTTCTAGATTATAGTTTCATTTTAAATTAGATTTGCATTGTATGTTCTTTAAATTGATGTTATTAGATCTTAATTTCATGAAGGTGATATCCATCATCACACAAATGGCACCCACCGTGGGGCTCTAAGCCTCATTTCATCATTTAGATCTTTATTTGCATGCTTGTATTCTCTATTTTCCATGTTTATCTTGTAGGAAATTAGTGAAATCACGCTTACAGGAGGTCTGTTTATGCCTACAGTTATCTTACTGCCGCCTACAATCTTTGTACTCACATGGATTAACTGGAGATTCACGCTTGTGACCGCAAAGCATTCAGCCTTTGTCTCTTCAAGTCACACCTGTGACTCAAGGAGTATTGCTTGGCTTCATTTTAGTGTTACTTATCTTAAAGCTTTGCTTCACATTTTTAATTAATAGTTACACTTATGATGCTTGAAATATCACTTTGTTGAAGTTTGTTGTGGCTTAAGTTCAAGCTTTTCGTCACAATTTTGAAATTGTTGTCACGCTTTTGATATTTTAGTTTTCGCTTAATGTTAGTTAATATGTCACTTTGTATTAATAATTTTTTTCAATTTAAAATTTTTGTTCATGCTTAGGAATAATTTGTGCACGCTTTTGTGATTTTTAGTATCACTTGACGCACTACAGAGTGTCACTTGGTATTTGTAAAATTATGCCTATGAACATTTTGTTATCGCCTATTTCCTAGACAATGTCACTTAAAGTTTTCTGTCATAATTTGTTCTAAGGTTGATAAATTCATTCATCTAATTCTTTGTTTTCATGTTTTGATGGTAAATGAACAAGCATCCTAAAGTACAGAAGCTAGAAGCTAGATATAATCAAGAGGAGAAGGCACTTGTCAAGAAAATCAAAAGGGAGAACAAAGCACACATCAAAGCTATCCTTGAGCTAACACAAGATGAAGATAGTCAGGTATATCAAAAATGCATTGCTATAATTGAAGCTTATAAGCAAAGATTTGTCTCTTTGAATTGGATCTTTAGCCCTTAATTCAAATTTTTTGTTTGAAAATTTACAATTAGAGTGCTCAAAATTTAGTTTATAAATCTTTTTGTTGTCAATTTTGATTTTGGTTTCCCCTCACTTTGATTGTTAGTGTTGACTAACTTGCTGGAGGATAATCACATTGGAAGGAGCTATTGCCAAGGTGAGTGAAAAATGACAAAATTTTCTCAAAAATGCCCCTAGCTTTATGCTAGCTACAAGAAAAAGGTATTCTCCTAATCAAGCTTGCATTTGATTACATTGTGGCATTTCATTTGGATATAAGCTGGAAATAAGATATGAAATGAATTTCACACTTCAATTATAAGAATCTCCTTGTCAAGAGATTGGGAAAGAACAAACGTGTTTTTAAGTGTGTGGAACAAAGAAAGACAATAGGGATATGCTCTTCACTCTTTGAGTGAACCGAATTCCCAAACTTGTCGGCCTAAGTTCATTTCTTGTTTTTCATATATATGCTAGAGAAATAGTGGGCTCACTTCCCAAGTTTTCCTTAATGAGGCCAGTGAGAGGGATAGCCCAAAGTGGGATACACTCACTTTTGCCATGGGAATCCGACCCACTGTAAAATGAAACACATGTATCCTTAATGGGGTGCATGACAAATGGATTTTTATTTTTCAACCTTCCTCTAGCAGTCTTAATGGATTGCGCAAACTAGTACTTCGGTGCATGTGGGAAGCCTCCTTGGAGGATGACAGATTGAAGTCTATTTGAATGGAATATTTATTAAAACCTAGATAAAATAGCAAGGCCACCTTTTAGAGCCATGTTTACAAGCCAAAATTGACTTTAGGTAGGCTATTTGGAATTTTTTCTTATGATATACTTGTGAAAAACATTGGAGAATATACACATTAGAGTGTTTTTAGGGACATGATGACAAAGTGATGTGTGTGTTGTGATTATTTTCTATTTTCAAACAAAGAAATTTCCAAAGAATGATCTTAAACTTTTAAAAATCCAAATTCTTACAAACTGGTCAGAGAGGTGCCACCTATGCACAAAATAAACTCACCTATAAGAGGTTTAGTCATGCCTGTGACTTGTTTAAAAATGTACAGACACAGTTAAGTCACACCTAGATAATTTTCAAATGCACCTATTAAAACTGGAAAGTCAATAATAGCAAAGTGCTGCCTGTACATCTACAGTCTCCCACCTAACAAGAAACCAGTTCATGCATACAAAAGTTTTGGTCATGCCTACACTTAGGCTAGTGACACCCAAAAATCTAAAAGGGAAAACAAAGAGTATTTACATGAGAAGTCAGAAAATTTTGATCACATATTTGAGTACCCTTTTTCATGTTCTTACTACTCCCAACTTTTAGTTTGGTCAAAAATCCTATTTCTACATCATTGTTGCAAACCATACAAAGTATTAGACCCCGAGTAATATCAATTCTTCCTCTCCAAGGTTCATGCCTACTTTCACTAGATCTTACTATGTTAAACAAACCTTGCAAGCAAACAAGATCTATTTGAGACAAGAGCTCCCTTACCTAGGAGACGAGTCTACCACTCGTAGAGTACTCCAAAAATCACTCGAACAAGAAGTAGAAGACAACATGATGTATTATGGTAGTTTGGGTGGTAAAGATAATAGTGGTATTGATCTCACTAACCAAGGCGATGCCAATAATGGAGGCATTGGCATAAATAACCAAGAAAATACCAATAATGGAGGGATAGATCAAAATGCTCAAGGGATTGACAACACTCACAATAAAACTAACACCGAAGCAACAATAGAAGATGCCATGGATGAAAAGGTTAGTGAGGCTATCAAATGTCCCTATTTCTGAAAGCTCATGGAAAAGGCAATGGATAGATATAGAGAAAATTACTTTCTAGACTTAGCACAAAAAGGTCTCAAACTTCCCCGTGACTATGATGTTAACCAACTTAAACTACCGGAAGTCAAGGAGAGTACCTTAGACATCATGAATACGTAGTTCAAGATGTTTCAAATGCAATTGGATACCATTAAGCAAAGTGGAGCTCCCAAGCCTTTCTCCATCGAAGCATTGTGTCCATTCCCATTTGATAAAAGCTTGGTCATGGTGCCATTCCCAATCAATGTGGTATTCCCCAAGTATGACAAGTATGAGGGAACATCGGATCCCCAAGACTACTTACATGATTTTTGTGCATTGAGCTTAGATTTCATGCATGATAAAACATATTTAATGAGGCTATTCCCACGAAGCTTAGGAGGCATGGCTATGGAGTGGTTTTCTAAGTTACCCTCTAGCATTAAGACCTTTGAAGAGTTATCTTCAAAATTCATGGCCCATTAATCATATAATATCAAGCATGAGGTCATGATGATAACATTATGCAACACTAAACAAAAGGATGGAGAGGCATTCCTCACTTTTCTACAAAGATGGAGGACAATTTTTGCAAGATATCTTGGGAGCATGCCTGAAAAAGAGAAGATGGATATCTTCATAAATAATTTAAGCAATGAGTTGAACTACCGATTACGAATGCAATGTCCCAAGACCTTTTGAGATTTAATTGAAAATGGAGTAACAATGGAGGAGGTGTTGGTCAAAAGTGGAGAATTATAATTGTATAAAGATAATAAGAATAACTCCAACAACAATAACTCCAACAATGGTAACAATCAAAAGAATAATTGGTTCAATAATAATAGTTGATACTAGAACAACAATAAGGGAATTGTTAATGATGGTGTGGTGGAGTCTAGAAACTTGAAGGTGGTCCCATTTTCTCTTAAAAGGACACCTAATTAGGTGAATAATACTAATCAGACATCTAATGCACCTTCCAATAACAACAATGCCAATAAGGGCAACCAAGGAAATAATGCAAGAAATAATAAATTTGATAAATATTTGGTGCCCACTCCTCAAAGGAACTTCACACCCTTGGGTGAACCCCTTGAAAAGGCATTAAAGATTCTCATGGCTAATAATGTCATTACTTTACCTAGCATTCAACCTTATGAGACAAATAACAAGCCTAGTTGGTGGAGTTCCAATAGCCATTGTGAGTACCATAGGATTCGAGGGCACACAACAAATCGATAATTCAAGACTTAATCGATAATGGCACAATCACCATTGATGGACCTCAAAGAAATGAAGATCATACAACATTCAAATAGCCTTTTTACAAACATGACAAAGGGGAGTCATCTAATGGCAAGAGACAAAGCGCCAATAACATTAACTTTGTGCCACCTTATGATAACATTGTGAATTCTATAATAATTAATGAACAACCCCAAAAAGAGGCATCAAATGTCATTACAAGAGGGAAGAATTCTAGAATGACCCTACAAGGAGCTGCTCCTAAATTTATTAGCACTCCACAATCCAATATCATGGTCAAACAACCTTCTACAGCAGCAAAACCTTATAGCTTGGTTGATCAGTTGCAAAGAACTCTGACGCAAATTTCTATCTTGGAATTGTTGAAGTTATCCCCTAACCATAAGGATATATTGGAAAAATATCTAATGGAGACAAATGTTCCTATTCACTTAGAAGAAGAAAAGTTCCAAAATATGGTAGATCATCTTGTGGCACCTCATTGTCTCTCATTTTCTGACCAAGATGACATGTCTATAAGCCATCCTCAAAATCTACCATTGCATATAGAGGTCCTAATAGAAAGGCATAGAGTCAAAAGAGCCCTCATTGATGGAGGAGCTAGCCTTAATATTTGTACATTAAGTCTTGTTATATCCTTAGGGTTGTTTGAGTCTTGCATTGACCCTATGAAAAAAATCACTATCAAGGCTTATGATGAAGCTGAAAGGGCCTCTAAAGGCATGATCACATTGCCCATAGAAGTGGGACCCATCAAGAAGGACACCAATTTCCATGTAGTGGACATGAAATTAACTTATAATATTTTGTTGGGGAGACCCTGGATTCACGAGATGCAAGTAGTCTCATCCACGTACCACCAATGCATCAAATTTATGTACATGGGTGAACAGATCATGGTTGGAGGGGATTCAAACCCATTCCAATATTGCAATGCACTCAAACCCCTTCATGAGTTATATATTCCACATAAATAGGAAGGAATCATTCAAAGATTCACCATTGAAGATACCAAAATGGATGATCTGGTCATAACATTAAATGCTACTCAAAACCCTCCTCAAGCTAGCTCAACAACATCAACTAAGGGAAAGGAAAAGATGAGCTATGAGGGTCAAATTATTAATGAGGGTTCATATCAAACTCCCAAATCAGAGATAGTACCTAAAAACCTACTAGAGAAGAAAAAGATGAAGCTAAAAAGGAAAACTACAAGAAAATGGATAAGATGATGGAGGCATTTGACAAACAATGCAAAATTAGTTCAAAAGGAGTAGGGGAATACTCTGTTTCCCTAATTGACATGCCCACATCTCCAAGGACACATGGAAAACCATCTAAAGAACACTCACCTCATAAGTACAACTCTTACTTCATAAGAGAGAGTGGAAAAGTAGCATTCGATAAAGAGGAGAATGAAGTTCTCCAATGGCTTTATCATGATGAGGAAGATATTTCAAACACTCCCATGGAAAGAATCCAACATGTTAATATACAAACCGAGAAATATGGGAAAGGGTTTGAGATAATGAAAAAGATGGGATACAAGGGAAGAGGACCCTTAGGCCAAAGGAATAGAGGATTACTAGAACCCATTGAACCTACTAGGAGGGTGAAAGAAGAAAAATCAGGAGTAGGCTACCAATACAAAGGTGAAAGCTCCAGCCCAATGCAAGAATTTTATCCTCAAGTAAATGCCTTAGAATTTGATGGAGATAGTGATGACTCCCAAGATTATGAGTGGGATACCCTATCAGATGAATCATGTCAAGATAAGGAGGTGATTGCAATACATACTTATGCAAAAATCCCAAGGCAATAAATTCAAATCAATGAAGAACCTAATATCCAATATATTAACATAGGACATGCACCTACCAATCAAGCATGGATAGAGACATTTTGGATGCCTTTAGAGGAAGGAAATTCAAATGTTAGTTTTAATCTGCTCATGGCTTTTCCCATGTTGTTTCCTGTAGAAGTCAAAGAGGATTCAAGTGAAGGGGATTTTGACCCTTCTTCCATGGACCATCTTGAGGAAGCTCACATCATATATCTAAATGATACAATGTATGAACCCTCAAATGAAGTCATGTCCATAAACCCTATTGATGACATTTTACCCAATGAATCCTTACTTTTGATGCATCCAGACCTCATTGATTGGGACCAAACCGAGCCCAATGACTTACTTTATTTTCCAAATGACCAAGCAATGAGCCAATACCTTAATGCGGTTGAACCCTCTTTCACCAACAAATTTGATACAGACATGATGAGAACGGTGAGGGTCCATTCTCTTAGTCAAAATAAAAAAATGAAAAGTTCTACTAATGAAAACCACTATGTGGCACCACTAAAACCAAAAAAAATAAAGATAAAAGACATTTCCTATGGTGAAAACCCAACTGTCACATGAAAGGAAGAGAGATTGGATACCTTTCCTGAACATGAGGAAGAAATGTCACCTATTCTTATAGAACTGATAGAAAAGGTCAACATTGGGATAGAATTGGATCCAAAGTTTATACACTTGGAAACATCACTTACACCTCTAGAAAGAGAAGATTTCATCAAGTTTTTCCAAGAACAACAAGTGAAATTTGCATGGTCATATGTTGACATGCCTGGATTGGATCCTGATTTCATAATGCATCATTTGAATGTTATACCTAGGGTTAAACCCGTGAAGTAAAAGGTATGAAAAATGCACCCACATGTGGCTCTTCTAGTGAAGGTAGAATTGGAAAAAATGTTAAAGGTTGGATTCATAAGAGCAATAGCATATGCTGAATGGATTTCTAACATTGTACAAGTCACAAAACATGATAAATATATTTGAGTGTGTATAGATTTTAGAGACTTGAATCTTGCATGCCCTAAGGATGATCTCCCACTCCCAAGCATAGATACCATAGTGGATTTGACTACAGGTCATTCCATGTACTCATTAATGTATGGTTTTAGTGGTTACAACTAGATCACCCGAAGACCAAGAAAAGATAGCTTTTACTTTCCCTTGGGGCACCTTTTGTTGGAACATCATGCCCTTCAGTCTTAAAAATGTCAGAGCCACATATCAAAGGGCCATGAAAACTATATTCCATGACATGATGCACACCTTTTTAGAGGATTATGTGGATGAAATACTAGTAAAGTCTCACAAAAGAGAAGAACACATCAAAATTCTAAGAAAGATATTCATTCGGTTGGAACAATTCAAAGTTAGATTAAACCCAAAGAAATGTGCCTTTGGTGTCCAATTCGGAAATTTATTAGGCTATATAGTTTATGCTAAAGGAATTGAAGTGGACTCGAAGAAAGTACAAGCCATAATGGACATGGAGATACCTAGGAACATCAGCCAAATGAGATCCTTACAAGGCAAAATACAATCCATAAGAAGGTTTATTTCTCAATTGGATGAAAAGTGTCATTCCTTCACCATATTGCTACATAAGGATACTATATTCATGTGGGATGAGGAATGTGATCAAGATTTCACATTATTGAAGACCTATTTGATAAATCCACCTATTCTCATGCCACCAATCAAAGGAAAAACATTGCTTCTATACATATCTACTACTGAAAGATCCCTTAGAGTGCTTTTGGTGCAAGAGGATGAACAAGGAAAGGAAAGAGCTATCTACTAATTGAGTAGGACTTTGATCAAATATGAACTTAATTACACATTCATGGAATGAGCTTGCCTAGCAGTGGTGTTTGCATCACAAAATTTGAGACATTATATGTTGATGCATAAGGCCAAATTAATTGCCAAAATTGACCCTCTCAAGTATTTGTTAAGCAAAATTGCCTTAACAGGTAGGATAGCCAAGTGGGTTATGATATTGAGTGAATTTGACATTGAGTATGTTGATAGAAAGGAAATAAAAGGGCAAGTGATAGCGGATCATTTAGCTAAGAATCCCATAACTTCTACACAAACTATTCAAGTGGAATTTCTAGCTTCTGCCATTGTAAAAATATAAGCAAAAACATGCAAGTTATACTTTGACAGCTCTTATACTTAAGGAGGTTTCAGGGCTGACATACTATTAGTCACTCCTCAAGGTTACACTATTCCTAAGTCCTACAAGCTATTGTTTCCATGCACAAATAATATAGCAGAATATGAGGCACTAGTCATAGGTATCAAAATGGCCTTAGAGTGGAACATAATGGAGCTACAAGTTTATGGAGATTTTGAACTCATCATCAATCAAGTCAACAATGAATATAACACCAAAGATGAAAATTTGATGCCATATAAGACTATGATTGATGGATGGAAGAATTATTTTGCATTGATCACTTTTGAGCAGATTCCTAGAGAGAAAAATAGAGCAGTTGATGCCATGGCCACTTTGGCTTCCTTGTTACAAAAACTAGATCAAAATGAGAAGTATGAGTTCTTGGTGGAAGAGTTGGTGAAACCGGAATTTGACCTTCTCAAAACCCAAATTGTTGCCCTATTACATGGACATGAATCCCCTTGGTACATCCCTATATACACATATCTCAAAGACCAAGTGCTACCTTTAGACAAATCCCGAGCCCAAAAATGCAACTTCATACGCCAATCCATCCATTATATAATCCTTTCAGAAAAGTTGTATCGTAAGGGTCTTGATGGGACATTACTTAGATGTCTAGAGGAAGAAGAGTCTAAGTTAGCTCTAGATGAGGTCCACGAAGGCATTTGTGGATCACACTAAAGCGGTCTAAACCTAGCCAAGAAAATCCTTCGCTTAGGGTATTTCTTGAACACATTAGAAAAGGATGCTTTCCATTTTGTAAAGATATGTAGCAAATGTCAATATCATGGTGACATGATGCATGCACTGACATAGGAATTACACCCATTTGTTACACCATGGCCTTTTTACCAATGGGGATTTGACTTGATTGGGATGATCTACCCACCTTCTTCAAATGGGCAGAAATACATCATAACTGGAATGGAATATTTCACTAAGTGGGTAGAAGAGGTTCCTTTGATAATGGTATGGGGCAAAGAAATTTCCATGTTTATCTTAAATCACATCATTTTTTGATATGGTATTCCTCATGCCATAATAATAGATAATGGAAAGCAATTCAAAAACAAGGATGTTGATGAACTTTGTGCAACATTTCATATCACGCGCCACTCCTCATCAATTTATTACCCTCAGGGAAATGGGCAAGCTGAAGCCATGAATAAGAATATCTTGAAAATCTTGAAGAGGTCAGTCAATAAATTAGGAAGGGATTGGCATGTGAAAATTAATCCAACATTGTGGGCCTATAGAACTAGCATAAGAACCCCTATGGGAGCCATCCCATTCTCATTAGTCTATGAGGCCAAAGTAGTTCTACCATTAGAGGTTGAAATACCATCTCTACAAGTTCCATTACAAGGATTGATCATAGATGAAGACTATAGAGTCGCTAGAATTCAACAATTGGAGTTACTTGAAGAACATCAAACACAAGCTTATGAGCACCTGAAAGTGTATCAAAATAGAATCTTGAGAAACTATAATAAACATATCAAACCAAGAGTCTTTCAGGTAGGAGACTTAGTGTTGTGAGAGAACCCAAGGAATTAGGTTGAAAGAGAGAAGAAAGGAAAATGGGAAGCTAATTGGCTTGGCCCATTCATCATAGTATCTTCATTTGGCATAGGAACCTATAAGTTACCAGATTGCAAAGGAGAGGAACTCCAAGAACCCATCAACAATATTCATCTCAAAAGGTTCTACACATGAGTCAGATGAAAGAGTATAAAGAGTATCAAATGAGAGCGCATCATATTTATTGTACATAGTTCAAAAGAGATCTTGAAAATTCTAAAAAACATGGAAAAACACAAAAGATCAAAAACATTCAAATAAGATGTTGTCTTGGTGAAAACCTAGCAAATAGGTGCCATGATAATAAAAGAGAAAAAATACCAAAAAATCAGAAAAAGAAAAAGTGCCTTGGTGAAAACGTAGCAAATAGGCACCTTGGTAGCAAAAAAAAAGAGAAAAGCTTTAAAAAAATAGAAACAAGAGCTTGATCTATCCAAAAGGTAAAAACTTGGTAAACAAGTGCCTTTTGTTCCCTTAAGTTTATCTTTCCTAGTCACATGTGTACATATTGCATTTTCAACATCCCATTTGTAAACCTTCATTGCATCCGTCATTTGTATATAGTCATAATAAAGCTTTCAGTCACATTGTTGCATTGCCTATAGCCCTAAGTTTGTCCCATGATCACATTTATCACTTGGGGGTAGGAAAGGATTGGATTTTTGGTACCATACAGATTCAATAAAGTGCTACAATCAGTCATGTCAGAGAGAGATTTATCAGAGCTTTAGAGAGAGTGATTTTCATGAACCTTTGATGGCTATCATTGTTCACCACCCAAGTATTTGATCCTACAACCTGATCCATGAGCCTTCATTGACTTTATTATTCGGGATTAAAAATTGACAAAAACATCTTAAAGATTAGAATACTTTGAAATACTTTTTTGAAAATCATGAAAACATGGCAAAAAACTTAAAGCTTTTCATAAATTTTTTTTAGGAAATTGACTTTTTATCACATTTCTTTAGCTAATCAATGATTTTTCGACTAGATTGGCCATGATAGAGGCATGGTATTTTCTTTCCTTTGAGTGATTGTTTTGCGAAAGATTCATTAACTTATGAGAATTCATCTAACCACATGGTCATCAAAGAACCATCGAGGACTATCTCATAAGAGGAAGGATTAACCTTTTCTTGTTTACACAAATGGATCCCTTGGCTATTAGATCTTCCATATCTTAATACCAAAAATCCACTTGCAACATTGAATCCATTGACACCGGTATTCAGACTCCCATAGCTTGATCATCCAACTAGTGAGGGTTGTACTAGTTTCAAAATGAGGTTACAAAAAAGTGATAAAAAGCAGTATTCATATCATCATGATGTGGTCAGTAATGATTGTACTATCTTTTTGGTCCCAAAATACTCAATGATGAAAATTTATCCTCATGGCATTTCTTTGCTAAAAGTTGGTGACACTTACGTTGCATTATCAAGTTAGATTAATTGCATCACATTATCATGTTAAGCTAATTGCATTTATTTATGGTTAATTTCCAAGGATAAAAGGGGGACACATCAATAAAAAACTTGAGTTGTTCAAACATTAAAGAAATGGGGGAAGATTAAATTCAAACATTCATCATAATCCTTAATTTCAAACACCACAAGTGAGATTATCTTTTGCATTCATACATAGCATTAATCATTATTCATTACTCATATATCAGAAAAAAAGAAAATAAAATAAATCATGTTCCATACATCATACATTCATATAAATAAGAGTTCTCATTGCATACATCTAAATACTTGAAAAGTCATCAACAACATAGGAACATACATGTGCATTTCCATCAAATATTTTTCATCCATACATTGAAAAATAGAAAAGCATGTCATCAAAATCCATACATCATTGCATTCACTTATCTATATCATAACATAAGATAACTACATCCATAGCATAAAATTGTAAATTCATAACACATCATAAAGTTGCATAAAAGATAATCTCATAAACAACTCATCAAGAGAACCAAGGAGTATATCATCATATA
Source organism: Chamaecyparis obtusa (assembly GCA_027943335.1). NCBI lineage: Eukaryota > Viridiplantae > Streptophyta > Pinopsida > Cupressales > Cupressaceae > Chamaecyparis > Chamaecyparis obtusa. Next base: position 344,567 of record BSBK01005470.1, read on the forward strand.
TCATAAAAAAAAAAAGTGTTCACCAAAGGATCTAGTACATCAATTATATCTAGCTACAATATCATCAAAAGGGGTACATAAAAGGTCTTGATCAAGCATATAACATGAAATATGAAACAAAGGACATGAATGATGGATGAGTCTGTCAAATAGTCAATCATGATCCTGTAGCACTAGGATCTCTACCATCTGGTGGAGGAGGAGCCTGAGAAGTTCTCGCTCTATCCTGTCTTGGAACAACCATGGCTGAAACAAATTGTTGCATCAAGGAAGCAACCTGAGATAATTGCCCAACAATAGTGGACATATCGGTCCTCAGTAACTACATATGTCAGGCTAAGGAACCAATTGTGGGACCATCCTATGCATCTTGCCCCTGATCCTGTGGTTGCTAAGCTAGTGGAGGCATCTAATGTTCCTGATCCTGCTGAACATCATCATCCTGATGTGCCAAAGCTACTCACTGTAACTACACCAATGGATCTAAACCTCCAGGAATCTATCTAGCAACATCAATATGAGCCTATCTCCGAGCTCTCTACTGTCTATGAGATCTATCCTACCTAACTAGTGCTCTAGGATGAACCGTCAGGACTGCATCAACCTATATATCTCTACCATCACCCTAACCATGTCTATCACCATGATGATCTCTATGTCCACATCCTCTCCTATGTCTACCACCACCACCAATGGCACCACCACCATCACATCAACTAGGAATAGGCTCTGAAGGATTAGTAAAACAAATGAACCTATTATGGGCCCACTAGTACTAATACACATGAGACATATCAGCATCTGCCATACCAGCAAGCATCTCCCATCTGCACATAGTCATACCCGCAATCTGATCCAAGGCAAACTCATAATCAATGCAATGCCCCCACATAGATGTCTATGCCTATACTCATGCATATAAAGTATTGCCCTGAGGCATACCCTACATCTAACCATACTATCTCAAAGCTCTTCTGAAGTAGAAGTGCTCAATAGTATTAGTAGTGCACCCAATCATCCATCAAGGGGAAAACATATAAGATAACTCATCCTCATCCTCTCTCCATTGATCACAACTAAGATAGGGATGCCATTGAACCTATTCAATATCATCTATCTATCAGTGCTAGTAGTCTAGATGATCCAAATGATGTTGAGTAACCATCCCAGTATATAGAAAAACATAAGGATATCCCCGCGGTCATCTCCTATCAAAAATGGGCCTAGTAATGGGAAGATGCTCCCATATCCACAACTAAAGAACAATAGCACCAAATGATAAAGTAGAACTTTGTCTATACACTATCTCATGTAAATCATAATAAAGCTGAGCAAGGATGCAAGAACACCAATCAAAGCATCAAGGATGAGAAAACAAATCCTCCAGTATCCTACCCCATTCGATAGGAAAACCGCGACCTCATCAGTCAGGAAGGAGAAAACCACCAATCAATGCACCAAGTATGGCTGTCAATCTCAAAAAAGAAGCAAAATAAGGCCATGTGATAGTATCCCCATCACCTATAGTGTTGTCCCCAAACACTCATTGGCAGACTGTAGAATCATAGACAGAGTCATAGTAGACCAACTCTCCTTTGCAAGGGATCTGTAGTAATCGATACACATCCTCAGGCATGATCATCATCTCTCCATATGGTAAATGAAAGGTGTTGTGGTCAGAGTGCCATCACTCTACCACTGTAGTAAGTAATCCATGGTTCAGCTAAAATCATGGGAGATTAAGTAGGAAACTCAACCCACATCACTCAACCACGTGATACTCAGCTGCGGTCAGTGCCTGACCTAAATCAATAACCCATGATGCAACTGAATGGATATATAAGGTAGGAAAGTGAGCTTGTTGGAAAAGAAAAAGGAATTGTATCAGTATATAATATCAAGGGATTATCTCAAGTCAATCTTATCAATAGTATCTAGTAATCACATTCAATACCATTTGTTCGTGTCTCTGTATCCTGAGAATGAACTAAGTAGTATCAAAATCATATCAGTTTTCACACTGATTGATTTATCCTATCAATAACTATCCTCATCAAATTGACAAATCATATTCTATGGTACCATTATCCTAATATCCTAAGCCAATTTCTTTATTAAAAGCAATAGACCTAACCTAATCATTTGCACCTATCATCAAAAGTTATCAAATCATCATCAGACATAATCAGGTATAAGTGACAATTTTTCAAAAATAGCAGCAGACGTGATTTTACTTATGTCAGGTGACATTTTACCACAGGTGATAATGAAAATAGGAAAAGTGACACTATTCTGGTGTTAGGTGATAGTTAACCTGATACGCAATAGTGAATCACGTTACGTGACAGAGAATGTTAGCTTAGGTGACAGTAAAATAGCTAGGGTTTTCATACATGATAGCATATAGGAAAAGGGGCATTTTAACCTAGCTTTAGGTGTGAATATATTGTTCCTAGGTGAGAATGAAACTTTCTTAAGTGGTATTAAAACACATGGAAGTGGGAGATAAAAGCACGGAGGTGATAGTTAAATGGTCTAGGTGACATTCAATTAATCCTAGGCGAGATTTTGCACATGGCACACAATGATGAAACATGGAAAATGTAATAAATGCTAATAAATGCACCATAAATGTAAAGATGGAGTTGGGAATCACTTACCAGAGGTCCATACTCAGGTGGCCTCGCATATCTTTGGCACCTCTTGAATCTATGCTCACGAATTGGCACAACCATCTTGAAATTCAGCAGAGAATCAGAGCAAAATTACCAAAGATGAAAAGTAAAAATGAATAGTAAAACAAGGTTTATCAACCTATTTAAGGTATTTTAACCTAATTTTGGAGGTGAAAATGGACATGGACCTATATTGACTAATCAAAATAAATGGGGCATATTTTTAAAATCATGACAGATAATCAAATTTTTAGAAATGAAAACATATTCGAGAAATCAAACATCATCAAATTTTTCAAATCAAAAAATTCATATGTTTTAATTTTTGAGGGGGCATCAGGGTATCAAATGGAATTCGCAATCAAACATCATGGAATCAGTAGGGCATCATAAATTTTTTTTATATTAGAGGCAACAATCAACCAATATCAGAGGCATAGCAGTGAACCAGCAATCAGGACTCATAAGAATATTTGAATTAATGTTCTTCATACATCAATTCAAAGAGGGGCATTTGTAGACACACAAAATAGGACAAGTACTTTTAAAATGACAAAAAATCAATAAATGGTTCAAAAATCAATAAAATGCATTAAAGGGATTAAAACAAGTAAAAATGGACATAATTAAATAAAGAGGGACAAAATCAATTAAAGCAAAGGAGAAATTAAATAATGATATTAAATAATTAAATCAAAGCTTAAAGGGGCGAAAAAAAATTTATAATTGATTTTAATCAATTAATTGTATAGTTGTTTTAATCAAAAAATCAAAATGAACCCATTACCCATACATGGTTAAATTTAATTAAGTAATTGAATTTAATAAATCCTATTTTCTCTCAACAAAGTGATTAACCAATAAGAATTGAGGACAAAAAGACACAAATCACTCAAACATTTAAATTTTCCAAAGCTTTGAAACCATTTAAAGGCTTGTCCCCTCATTTGTCCCCCCATTTATGGACAATGCAAAGTATTTGACTCAACCAAGGGATAACCATGATTACTTCACTCCACCCCCTACCCTTGGACATTTACTATAAATATAAGGCATTTTGGAGAGCATTTCCATCTTAGAATTTCATTTGCAAAGCATTGTTACTATAGGCAATTGAAAGCATTCTAAGAGCATTTTGAGCATTTTAGCATAACAATTGTGTCAATTTGAGCTAGATTAAGCATAATAGAAGCATATAGAAGCATAATTCTCATTTTAGAGGTGTCACTAGTGAGGATCTAAGCTGAGAGCTTCATTTATGACTTCTTTCTAGAGAACCATGAGATGTTCTAGATTATAGTTTCATTTTAAATTAGATTTGCATTGTATGTTCTTTAAATTGATGCTATTAGATCTTAATTTCATCAAGGTGATATCCATCATCACACACCTATCACCTGCTACTGCTCTAGGATGTACAATCTCAACTACATGATCATCCCTAGCTCTATCCCTAGCATGTCCACCTCTCACCTGTGGCCCATCTCGTCCTTGCCCTATGACCTAAGGAGCTCTCTATCCTCTTTATGCTTGTCACCTCTGACATCTCCTCCTACCAACACCCCCATCATCCCCATCATCATCTCCACCATAATCATCACCCTCAAATCTCTCATCACAACCTGGGATAGGCTCTATTGGATCTGTAAATCTAGGGAATCTATTCCAAGCCCACCAGTCTTGAAACTCATGAGACACACCAGCATCAGCAATACCCCCAAGCATCTCCCATCTACAGTATGCCAAATATGTTATCTGATCACAGGAAAATTTATAATCAATCTAAGAACCCCACATGGATCTCTCTTCCTGGACTCTAGCATATAGTGTTGTAACCTGTGGCATATCCTGTACTCTGACGTACTGATGAGAAACTCAACCAAAGCAAAAATGCTCAATAACACTAGTAGACTTGTTGATCATCCATCAAGGAGAAAACATATAGGGGAGATCATCGTCGTCCTCCCTCTAGTGCTCACATTCTATGTATGGCTACCACTAAACCTGATCAAGATCATCAATCTATCGATGCCAATACTCAGTCTTGCCCAAATGATGTTGGAAAACCATACTACTATATAGAAAGGCATAAGGGAAACCACGTGCTGAATCCTATTTGAAACTGGTCTACTGATGGGAAGATGCTCCCATACCCATAGATATAAAATCACTGCACCTATTGGTAATGAAGCACTCTCTCTATAAACAACCTCATGTAAATCATGTTAAAGTTGTGCCAACACACATGAGCCCCAATCAAAGCACTGAGGCTGTGAAAGAAGATCCTTGAGTATTCTACCCCATCCAACTAAGAAACCATGACCTCGATGATCAGGAAGTAGTATACCATTGATCAAAGAACCAAGTATCACTGGCAATATAGGGAACGAAGCAAACTGATCCCAAGTGATAGTATCATGATCAATAGTTTTGTCCCCAAACACTCATCTGTAGACTATGCTATCATAGACATAATCATACTAAACCATCTCACCATGGTAAGGAATTCATAACAATCTATATAAATCCTCTGGAGTAATGGTCATCTATCCAAAGGGAAGGTGGAATGTGCTGTGGTCAGAGTGCCATCGCTTTGCCACTATGATAAATAAACCATGGTTCAGCTAAAACTGCAGGATGTCCAAGAGGAAACTAAGACCGCACAACTCAATAACTTGATACTCTATAGGAGTTAGAGCCTGACCTAAATCAATCACCCAGGAAGTGATGGTCTATATATATAATCTATGGAAATGTTCCTATTTTGCAAATTAAAGGAATCATATCAGTATACCATATCAATGAGTTATCATAAGTCAATCAGAATCAAGTATCAAACTAATCCAACCTAGTACCATTTTTTTGTGTCTCTATATCCTGAGAATGAAGCATCAATCCTACCTATCAATATCAGTTTTCACAATGATCAAACAAGTCCTACCTATCAGTATCCTACTATCAGATCTATCCTATCAGATTGATGTAATCAAACATTTGTTGGTACCACTATCCTAATATCCTAATCAATTATTTTTCTTAGCTACAACAGACCTAAAATTTCTTGGAATTCAAATGATCAGTCGATGACACCAAATTTTAAATCAAAAAATCAAGTCAAAAATTTGAAAATTTTTCAAAAACCCGCAGGCGTCATTTACCCATTACCACATGGCATTTTACCTTACGTGGTGTAGAAAATCTACAATGTAGTACTTTATTCTTACTAGGCATCATTTAACAGATTACATGTCACTTCACAATGCTAGGTGGAATTTTAAAGAGCCTAGGCATCATTTTAAAACTAGGGTTTCCTAACCGAAAAATTATATAGAAATTGGCATGGAAATTCTACTATTACGTGGAAATTTTTTTTTATCAGGCGAGATTTAACAATTGTTAGGTGACACTTTACTATGTAGAGGCATGAGTAAAAAGCATGGATGCATGACTTAAAAAGACTACGCGGCATTTAAATAATCTTAGGAGTGATTTTGTAACATAAAAAATACAAGAACATGGAAAAAATGCAATAAATGCTATAAATGAGAAATAAATGCAAAAAGGAAGTTAGAAATGACTCACTAGAGGTCCATAGTCAGGTGGTCTCTGATACTAACAACTCCTCTCAAACTGATGCTCTCTGATAGACACAACCATCATAAAAATCAAAGTAGGATCAAAGCAAATTCTCAGAAGTCAAAAGTGAAAATGAATAGTAAATCAAGGTTTTCAACCTATTTAAGCTAATTTTGACCTAATTTAGAGGTGAAATTTTGACTTTGACCTATATTAACCTATCAATCAATTAGGGAAAATTACTAAATCATGGAATATCATCAATGTTTTTTAGAAATGAAAACATATTGACTCAATCAATCAATTAATCAATCATACTAAAAAAATTTCAAATCAAGCAATCAATATATTTCATTTATGAGGGGGCATCAGAGTATCAAATTGGCATCAAACATTAGTGAATCTGGAGCATCAAAATTTTTGGAATCATTATCAGTGGGGCACATAAATTTATTAGTGGTAAATATGGTAAATATGGCAAATTTCAAATCAAGCAATCAATTTATCAGATAACATATCAAATTTTTTTATCAGTGGTAAATATGCAAATCAGTAAATCAAGATCTAAAAGTGATCAGGACTAAAAGAATCTTTGAATCAATGTTCTTCGCACATCAATTCAAAGAGGGGTATTTGTAGACATTAAAAAATGGGCAAGTTCTTTAAATCAATAAAATGCCTCAAAAACATCAAAATGCATTAATTCTCATTAAAAAGGATCAAATTCTCATCAAAATGGACATTATTAAATCAAAATTGGACAAAATCATCAAGTCAAAGGAAAAATCAAATAATGATCTTAAATAATTAAATCAAAGCTTAAAGGTGTGAAAGGTACTATATAATTGATTTTAATCAATTGTATAGTTGTTAAATCAAAAATCAAAATGAACCTATTGTTAGGAATGGGAACACTGCGAGGGGGGGTGAATCAATGTTCACTGTATTTTAACTTTTCACTTTAATCTTTATGCTGAAATTAAATGCTTAAGAACTGAATTAAACATTCACATAAACATGAAACATGAAATCAACACATGACACCAATATGATTACGGGGAAACCCAAATAGGTAAAACCCCGATGGGAATTGACACCCACTAATATTTTGCACTAGTGTTTTGTGATCCTTGCTAGAAGATCCTTTACCCTGTTAGGAGTAGCTTTACAATGCTTTAAGTTTAGTAGACCTTGTTAAGGGTCAGACCCTATTAGGAGTCTTTTAAAATCATCCCTGTTAGGGGAGAGGATGCACTGTCCAAGAGTTCACTACACAAGTGGTGAAGGCTACAACCTTCTGATCTCAAATACACACTATATCTGCAGGATGAACTGTCGCTATGACACTACTTGTCAGATTAGTTCCTTTGATCCGCTGATGCTTTGACCTCTTGCAAATCTCTAATACATTTTCTAGTGTCTTTGTACACTTCTTCTCTTCTTATCAAAACTCTATTTTCACTTCCATACCGAATACAATGGGTGCACCTTATAGTTATGTGCTCATACAAAATACATAATTAGGTCAGCCCTATAACTAATTTCAAACAATGCTTCAAAATGAATTGGCTTAAGCATTCTTACAATTATACATATAAACATGTCAAAAACCTAAATACAATAGGCACATATCCTTTACAACATTACATTATAATCGTAAACCAAAATGCTAACTGTCGGCTCCATGCTCTGTTCTCTGTTGGCACACACTGGCTGTGCAACTTCAACTAACTGTAACTTTCTCATCCTTGCACATATGCTTATGTGCTCATAGACTAAGAAAGAATATAGTCTAACCAACTTAACTTATAGGGTGCATACCATAATTCATCCATACACACATGCAGTGATGGTCTAAGCTGCTAGAACTTTGTATATTGTCCAATCTTCAACACTTAACTAAATTTTGATCTTTATATCAAGTGCCCTGACTCCAAACTGCTATATGACTTTTTTTCCATAATGAAAACACTATATCTAGTCATATACTTTAGTATAGACAACTTTCCAACAATCTCCCCCTTTTTAATTGATGGCAACAAAGGAATATGGCCAAGTTTCTAACTGTCCCTTAACACAAAAGCTTTTGTCTTCTATACAAATTTTATACATAATCTTATATCTCCCTATACATATTATACTCCATATTCTATACACAACTTCTCATTTGACATTAATGAAAAAGGTGTACCAAAAAATTGTATCTGCACATACTTACTTAGGGAATACATATGGATATGCTATCTTGAGGTTTTGTATCTCCTTCTTCCAAAAAGTTATCAAGGAGTTAACTATCTAGAGATGGGTGCATAAAGCATATTGAAGCTTCTCTATCTTCTTCAAATCTATGCTTAGACATTGATCATAGGTAATCATTATGGCATCAATCTCCTTTATGTTCTAATTGAGAATGTCTAGTGAGGGCACAAGAGCATTCCTCAACTGAGTCTATCTAGACCTTATCTTTGCCATCTCTTTCTCTGCCTTCTCAATTTTGTCCAATTGACCCTAGTAAAAATTATTACACATGTTCACATCAGTGGATGAGTTTTTCACTGAACTCTTCACCTGTTCAATCATAGCTTCTGCATCTTTTATTGTCTTATGATGGGCATCAGTAAGGTTATCCTAATCTATGTAATCTACAATGAATTTCCTTCATTGATCAGCAAATTCTTTTAAGGATTCTTGTCCTGTCTTGAGTGAGTTCAGATCTAGAGAAAAGTTTCTCATCAACTCATTCAATCTTTTCTTCAGGTACTTCTCTTCTACAACCTTGGATGCAAATTATTCAAGGCTAGAAAAATTACTTTTTAACTATGAGATAACTGTACTCACATCATCAACCAAGTGTACCTTATTCACTTGCATATTCACAGGCAAAAACTATTTAGTATGTTCACTGATTCCACAAGGAGAGGATTGCTCATGACTTTTTTCTCCTTTTCCTTCTCCATAGCTAAGATGTTGAACTTAATCAGATCTTCTATCCATGAGTCCAAACTACATGTGTCAGAAGTCAAACTTGACAACAATGCTGAGGAGGGAGTGATGGGAGTGCTATCCATCACTTCTAGCTTTACCTTGGGTAGATCCACAGAAGTTTCATCTTTCTCTTGATCTTTTTCTTCCATCTTATCTTCTTCTTTCTTTTCTTCCTCTTTCATTTTCTCTTCTTCTTTCTCATCTAATATATTTTCAATTAATACCTCTTCTTGATGAGTTGGAGATGTGCTTCTACATAAGATCTTAGCCTCTTGTGTACTCAAAAAAGCTTCCTCAAACTTATCTAAGTCTATGTTAGTGGCCACCATGGCTATCTCCACATTATCAATGATAATGGTGATGTCCTTGACTAATTATTTCATGGGCATAGATTTATCTACCTCTCTTTATACTTCCACTGCAAGCACTGAGTCCTAAGGACCTTTAGACCATTCCTTGATAGGCTCTATTGTATTGTCTTGCTTACTAGGTACTTGAGAGATGGGTGTAGACATAGGTTTCATGTGCTATTCTAAGAATACCTTCTCAAAGGCCTTCTCAGTCTCCTTCAAGATTAGTTCATAGTCTTTGTTCATGAGATGCAATGTTCTCACCTTTGACCTTAAGTGCAGCTTCACCAAATTCAACAATAGTGACTTTTCTTCAACAAAACAAATTGGAAGAGTGCAATCAAGAATTTGTTCTCTCATTCTGAAGTCTTCTTCAATGGCTTGTCTCTTCAAGGTATCCAATATCTCCCATACTTTATTAGGAATTGTTTTTTTCAATTAAAGAACTATCTTCTTGAACTTTATCATATGTTTTACAATCATATCATGTATTTGTGATTTATCAATCTCATAGTATGATTCATAAAACTTCCCTACTTGATCAATTCTTCCCTCATTAATAATTCTTGTGCTCAATACTTTGAGGCTTGGTCTAAATCCTACCTTTGGAGGTGCTTGAATGTTTTTCTTTCTCCTTGTAGCTTGTGAGGATGGATGACTAGAGTTGGTTTCTTTCTTCCTTTTGGCTATTGGCTTATACTCCAGAGGAGCATTAGAATCACTAGTATCTCTGGGCGCAAGAGGAGTCTCATCAGTTATATCCTTATGAATGTCATCTTTTTTAATTTTTATCTTCTTCATCTTAGGATATTCTTGTTCTTCTTCTGCTACTGTACTTTTAATCTTCTCTTCCCTTGCATTGTCAAGGTTTTCTTGGGATACACCATGAATCCTTAAGATCTCTGATGTGACTTTAGCAACCTTTCTTTTTGTTGTTGCATTGTTAAGCTTTGCATCTACTTCTCTAGTTTTCTCCTCATATGTTCCCCACCTAGGTTCATTAGGATCTTTGGGGGCTAACAGTAGTACTTGTGCATATGCTTCAAGGACCTATTCCTCTACCTCATAGCCAAGTGGATGAATTCACTTAGTCCTTGGTTCAATAGCTTCCATACAAGTTGTATCTATCTCTACCATAAAAAAAATTGAATCCTTATAATTTTCAACAATACTTTCTAGAATCTTGTATCTCATTTGCATCTTAGTTCTAAAGGTCTTAAATTCCAATGTTATATAATCCCTTAGTGTACTTTCAATGGATGCTTTGTTTTATATTTGAGGAATGGTAGGAATTGACTTGTCCAAAAATGAATATCTTTGTCTTGTCATTCTTAATGGCCTTGATGTTATCTATCAACTATGTGCACAAGATCTCACACAAGTTGAATTCTCCATCTTCCTTCACAAGTTTGATGGCTGTACTAGAATAGTTCCTGTAGACACACTATTCACCCTGCTAGTGTGATGAAGTTTGTACCCCAGTATCATTTCCATCAATTTTATGTTTTCTTTCTCAATAGGCTCAATGGTCATACCGTGCCTATCAGTCCATGACTTACATGTTTTTTCAACCATTTTTATGACATCCTTTCCCACAAGAAGGATGGTGTCTGTTCTAGAAAGGCCTTTCATCTCATGTATCAGGTCATTGGTGATTCTAACTAGTACATAACCAATCCAAAGAAAATCATCATGAATTATGCTCAACAAGATTTTTATCCATTCTATCTCATATAATTCATATGCCATAGAATACTCAACAATTGGGTGATCATTCCATTTAGCATATTCATCCAAGAATATTTTGCCAGGTTTTAGCATGGTATCCATGTCTGCTCTAAGCCTATCCAATCCAACCGGTTCCTTCTTATAGTAGATATATGCCCTAATATCTTCCACATGCATGACACCCATATGTGTATGAGAGAAAGATCCCTCTAAATCATCTAGGGTTGATGTAAATGGATGTTTCTTAAAGACATATCTCTTCTTCTTAGTGACAGGGAGTGGCCATGACTTACTTGTAAATGCTTTCCAATTGAGCTCTGAGACAATCTGAAGGGTTCCAAATTGGTGCAATGAGCTTAGGGTTTCTACAACTAACCAAATGCACTATAAATACTGATAAATCAATCTCCAAGACTTCAGAACAACTTCCAAGGCTCTTTCTGCTTTCCTATCACTCTAAATTTGAATGTAATGATTAATCAAATGACTTCTATGTACTTTAAAGTAAAAAATCTATCATTAATGCAAGTCACGTAAACCAGGTTGTCACTTAAAAATTTGTAACTTGAGTTCCCCTAACAATCAACATGTGCACTCTTGCACATAGGTACCTCTATACTCCAAAAACTTAAGTCCAAAGGTGCATACTCTAAGGATGAGTATACCAGCTACCCAAGGTTCTAGAGCTAAATTAGCTCCCCCTATGACCTTGAGGACCATTTATCCAAATGTAGAGGGTGCGTCCACTAGGGATGCATCCAATACACTCTCATCAATCTTGTCCTTCTTTGTCTCTAACAAAATCATGCTCACATTATGTGAGGCTTTGACAAAGTTAACTTCTTCTATGAGATCCAAAATTGGTTCTTTGGCCTTTTTAGGGCTTCCCTAACATTGCGTCCTTGATCTACAGAACCTTGAGATATGTCCATCCTTGTTACAAGAGTGACAAATGACTGGAGATCTTCTATCCCTTGATGCATTGACACGAGTCACCATTCTGCATTTCTTTGCTCTATGACCATTATAATTACATATCTGGCATGTAACATTCTGAGCACTTCTTACATTTATTTGATTCTGATTTCTCTAATCTTGCTGAATTCTATTCTTTTTTCTAGTCTTACAATTCATAGCTCCACGACCAAATTTATTGCATGAATAATAGTATCCATTAAAAGGTTTTACCTCTATACCATTCCTTGTAATGTGTTCATGCTTGTTACAAGCAAAACAAATGCATTCTACTTGCTTGCACTCATTCTTAGGTCATCCACCATTATCTATGGTTTGATCTTCAGTCTTTTCAACATCAGTAGAGTCCTTTTGTGAATCCTTTCTTGCTCACATATCATCCATCTGATTTTGTGCTTCATTGTATCCAATACAGCTAGTGTCTCCTTTAACTCTTCTTGCATACAACTAAGATTCTATCAAATCATAACTAGTGTGTAATTTGTCAATATGATTATTTTCTTCTTTCAATTTAGACTCCAAGCTTTCTTTGCTATTCCTTAGCTCCAAGATTTCCATGTTCGCTTGCCTTAGTTCTTCATTTAGCTGAACGTTCTCTTTGTTTTGTTCATCATAGTCTGCCTGATTATTAGTCAGCTTATCATCAACCTACTGAAGTTTTTCTTTTAAGGATTTGTTTTCTTCATTGAGCTCCTTGACCATTGTCCCTAGATCACTGGTACAACATTCTTTCAAATCTTTCCTTAGCCTTTTGATGACTAATTGAGCATCACCAAGTTTGTCATTTAGTTCTTCAAATTCTCTTTCTAACTTGTCTAGATCTTCAAGAGCAGCTTCAAGATTTCTTTTTAGATGTTTCATTTCAGATTTTTCCATGATCTCCTCAAGTGGTTAGACTTCTATCCTGAGGACCAAAGCTCTGATACCAATTTTTAGGAATGGGAACACTGAGAAGGGGGGTTGAATCATTGTTCACTATATTTTAACTTTTCACTTTAATATTTATGCTAAACTTAAATGCTTAACAATTGAATTAAACATTCACATAAACATGAAACAAGAAATCAACACATGACACCAATATGATTACAAGGAAACCCAAAGAGGTAAAACCCCAGTGGGAATTGACACCCACTAATATTCTGCACTATTATTTTGTGATCCTTACTAGAAGATCCTTTACCCTGTTAGGAGTAGCTTTACAATACTTTAAGTACAATAGACCTTGTTAAGGGTCAGACCCTATTAGGAGTCTTTTACAATCATCCTTGTTAGGGGAGAGGATGCACTATCCAAGAGCTCACTGCTCAAGTGGTGAAGGATACAACCTTCTGATCTCAGATACACACTATATCTATAGGATGAACTGTCACTATGACACTACTTGTCAGATCAGTTCCTTTGATGCGCTTATACTTTGACCTCTTGCAAAGCTCTAATACATCTTCTATTGTCTTTGCACACTTCTTCTCTAGTTATTACAAATCTATTTTCACTCCCATACAGAATACAATTGGTGCACCTTATATTTATGTGCTCATACAAAATACACAATTAGGTTGGGCCTATAACTAATTCCAAATAACACTTCCAAATGAATTGGCTTAAGCATGCTTACAATTATACATATAAATATGTCAATAACCTAAATACAATAGTCACATAGCCTTTACAACATTATATTATAATCATAAACCAAAATGCTAACTGTTAGCTCCATGCTCTGTTCTCTATTGGCACACACTGGTTGTGCAACTTCAACTGATTATAAATTTCTCATCCTTGCACATCTGCTTATGCACTCATAGACTAAGAAAGAATATAGTCTAACTAACTTGACTTCTAGGGCACATACCATAATTCATCTGTACACATGTGTGCTGATGCTCTGAGCTGTCGGAACTCTGTATATTGTTCAGTCTTCAACACTTAACTAAATTCTGATCTTTACATCAATTGCGCTAACTCCAAACTGCTATATGACTTTGTTGCCATAATGACAACACTATATCTAGGGGTGGTCCCACAATACTGTGTCCCACTTTTTGGCCAACTTTGACATAGAGATCAACATTCTGAGAAAAAAATTTAATTTCGAACACCTGTTGCCACAAAACAATTAGGAATTTGAAGATGATGTAAACCAGAGTCTTTTAGAATTTTATTTCTAGTTTCTAAATTAATTTTTTTAAAAAATTAAAATTCACTTAAATTCACTTTTCCTTCTTCAAAAAGTGGTTTGTGTGAAAAATTGTGTTTTTAAGGAGTTACTGTCACTTTGATCAACATATTTTTTTTTTAAAATATGATAATGATGTAATTCTTTCGAGATTATATTTTTAACTTCAATATCAAAAGGATGCAATTGGTTTGATTCATTTTGGGTCTATATTTCATAGTTTATTAAGTTCTAAAGTGACAGTAACTGTAATTTAGACATAAGGTCACTTGGATTGCTCTAACTTGATCTGTGTATATCAAAATTTATTTTTTCTTTTTTTTATAGAAAGGTAACACAAATACTCTTTTCTTACATATTTTTCATAATTTCTTTTTTGTAATTTACTATTTTTCCTGAAGTGTTGAAGAGACGGGTTGTTGAATGACCAAACAACCTATGTTTAGTTAAAGTAATATTTAAAATCCATAATGAACTCAATATGTATTAAAATTATATTCATTAGAAAGATTTTTCCAAATAGCATCATACTACATAGATAGGTTTTTCAAATGGATTAATTTGATCTGCCAAAACATAAAGTTGAAGTGATTTTTTGTCAGCATTTTAATAGGTGCAAAGGAGACTCCATTGTAGGTATGAATGAAGAGTATAGATGTTATATCAATGTTTTTTTAATCTAAGAGGCTTTGAGCTAACCATTTGTAATTAATTCCTTTAAATGGAACCTCTCAAGGCTTAAATCATCATATTTTATTAAAAATGTGTTTTTTCAGGAAAAAATCAGCATGTCTAAAAAAGTGGGACACACTATTATGGGACCACCCCTAGTCATATACTTTAGTATAGACAACTTTCCAACACCTATTACTTACATGAATAAATTTAATTAATTAATTGAATTTAATAGATCCTAATATCTTTCAACAAAGTTGAGCAACCAGTGAAAATTGAGGACAAAAATACACAAATGACTCAAAAAGGATGAATCTCAATCACTCATTCCAAAGTTTCAATCTCAACCACTCAATTTTGTCCTTTTGTCCAAAGCTTTGAGAAAAACATTTAAATTGTCCCCCATTTATGAACATTGAAATTTTTTTGACTCAACCAAAGGTAAATCATGGTTAATTCACTCTACCCCCTACCCTTGGGAATTTACTATAAATGAGAGGTATTTTGAGAGCAATAATCATCTTAGAAATTCATTTACAAAGCATCCTTATTATAGACAATTTTATAGCAATCAAGAGCATTTGAGAGCATTTGAATTATCTTTTTATCAGTTTGGGAGTTAGTAAGCTAGATTAATCATTGTAGCATCATATTTTCTCATTTTAGAAGTGTCACTAGTGGAGATTGAGTTGAGAGCTTCACTTACCACATCTAATTAGAGAACCATGAGATGTTATGGATTTTAGTTTCAATTCTTAGTTAACTTTGTATTGTATTTTCTTTGATTTGATAGTTAAATATCCTAATTTCATGAAGGTGTTAAACATACACACACAATGGTACCCATCACAAATTCATTTGGTGAGATCAAGATCTGCATTGACTTCAAAGACATAAAAAAGGCATGTCCCATAGATGATTTTCCATTGCCTAATATTGATATGATCATTGATCTTATAATAGGCCACAAGATGTTGTCACTCATGGGTGGATTTTCAGGGTACAACCAAATCAGAATAACAGAAGGAGATCAGCATAAGAAAACATTCACCATGCCATGGGGAACCTTATGTTATAATGTGATGCCATTTGGGCTTAAGAATGTGGGAGCTATGTATCAAAGAGAAATGATTGCAATCTTTCATGACATGATCTATAAGATTGTTGAGAATTATGTAGATGATATCCTTGCTAAATAAAGAAAATGATTAGACCACCTTGACATCCTCAAGCATGTGTTTGATCATCTACATCAATATGGTCTGAAATTGAACCCCAATAGATGTGTCTTTTGCATTACATCCAGGAATTTACTAGGGTTCATTATGTCGAGATTAGCTGCACATTGGTAGGCTATGAGTTGAATTACTCCCCTATGGAAAAAGCATGCTTAGCAATGATTTTCTCCACTCAAAAGCTTCACCACTATATTCTCAGCCACATAGTATGGCTAGTCTTAAAGGTTAACCCCCTCAAGTACCTATTCTTTAGAACCACACTCACAAGATGAATAGAAAAGTGGGTAATGCTTCTCAGTGAATTTGACATCTAGTACATCGACCAAAAAGCCATCAAGGGACAAGTTATTATAGATCAACTTGTTGAAGCACCTTTAGTCAATGCATACCCCCCAATGATAGAGTTTCTAGATGAACAACTCTTCATGGTCAAAGAAAAACCTCTGTGGAAATTATATTTTGATGGATCATACACCTCTCATGGATCAAATGCAGCAATACTATTTGTCACCTGTCAAGGTGACTACATCCCTAAGTCCTTCAAGTTAGGATTCCAGTATACAAATAAAATCATAGAATATGCATCTCTAGCCTTGAAATAGCTATCCAGTGGAACATCATAGAGTTACAAGTATTTAGGGACTCTCAACTAATCATCAAACAATTCCTTGATGAGCTTCAAATGAAAGATGACAAGATACTTCCTTACAAAGAGCTTGTAAATAAACTCAAAGAACATTTTGTCAGCATATAGTTCACACAAGTACCAAGACTTCAAAATAAGGTAGATGACACTATGGAAACTATCAAATTATTATTGGACATCACTCACGATGCAACATAATATGTGTTCTTAGTCAAGAAACTACATATACTCGCTTATGAAAACATTGACTTTGAAATGGTGTGTATCTTGGTTGGTCCTCAGTCCCCTTGGTACCATGAAATTCATGCTTATTTAAAAGATGGTATCATATCCCCTCACCTCACCAACACACAATGCCAAAACCTCATTTGCAGAGCTTCCCGCTACATGCTTTTAGCTAACACCCTATGTCATCATGGGTATCATAATGTCCTCTCCCAATGTTTAGACTCCAACAAGGACACCTTGGCTTTACAAGAGGTTCACACTAGAATTTTTGGTTCCCACATGAGTGCCATGGTCTAAGAAAAGAAGTTGCTTAGAGTTGGGTATTACTGGCCGATGATGGAGCATGATGCCTACAAATTTGTAAAGAAGTGGCTAGTCAAAACATGCCAATTTGATTCATGCATCGACACAAGATCTACAGCCTATCACACACCCATGGCCTTTTTTCTATTGGGGTTGTTGGTTGTTCCCTTTGATCTTCAAAACTTGTAGATTTATACTTTGATGGATAACTATAATGAAACTTTGACTCTATCACCACTCCAAAGTCTACAAGGAAGAGGGCCAATTAACAAGGATCAAGGAGATCCTCCTACACTTTGAGCCTCAATGCTCAGGTAGGTGTACCCTTGACTCACTTCTTCAAAGGAGTCTCTAAACAATATATAACTATACCCTTTACTATCTGATTGAAAGGTTTATCATTTAATTATGTGTGTGTGATTGCTGATGATGGACTGCTTCTAGAGAATGGATCAGTGCCTTATCCCAGGGTAGAGAGTCACTTAACAACCTATATCACCCCAAAACCTTAACTCAAACATATATAGACTCAGAGTAAGTACTTTGCCTATTACTCCCCTCACTCACATATCAAGACATCAAATCCTTATCTTGCCATGAACTCACTGAACTTACCTTAAAGACTTTAATCCTAACTTTGTTAGGAACTAAAAGATAACCCCAAAATATTCTTTATTTACCATATGCTAACCCACTTTGTGCAATAAACATATATGAGCTCAAGAGCAAAACAAAAAGACATACACCAATATGAGATTGGATTCCAAAATATTCTCACTATGACTTGCAAAATCAATACATTACCAAATGACAAAATGCACAAAGGAAACAAACCCTAAATCCAGGCTCTCCTTGTTCAAATTCTCACTATCAACAATTTGGGAGCAAAACCAAAAGAATTGGAACCTCTGCAAACTCAAAAAATCTACAACTTATACCCCCCTTGTCATCTTGGAAATTTGCAACAAACTACGGATGACTAGGGTTAGGGTTTCCACCACCCAACCTACTAGAAACAATCATGAATTTAATTCAGGGGTGGGAAACACATCCAATTATGAAAGTCTTCTCTGCAAGTACAAAGGATCACAAAACTAGGCTCAAAAAGACACCCTACAACATGCCTTGAGCCACAACTGCAACGTACATGCTCTCCAAATGAGCACTAGACATCTTGGACCACACTGCAAATAGAAAACCAATCGCTTCTCACCAAAAAGGGTCATTTCTACATTGAATTCCATAAAAATGGTACCCTCTATCGCTGGAAACTCTCAAAAATTCAAATTTGAATCTCAACAATTATTTCTTTGGTACCTGTAGAGAAACAATAGCCAAAATTTAAACCTTTACCAACTTTAAAATGTAGCCGTCCGATGAATCTCTCTTCACAAACTTTATGAATTTCCTTAAAAGTAGTCCTAGTCGAACTTAGTGAATTGGCGACAAAGAACCTTCACCAATTCATGAAACACCTCGATCCTTCACTAAATAATTTAGTGACTTCCCGACTACCATTCACCAAATCACCAAACAAACTAGTGAATCACTTTTTTTATGCGTGAATGTGTGAACACATTAAATTTTGTCGGTAGCGCCAGATCTTTATCCACTTCACCAAAACTCAGACCCCACCTGGGTCTGCTTGATGCCACCTGTCTCCATGCTATTCATTATTTCTACTTGGTCACTAACATAGGACCCACCTTAGAACTCTGCAATGATGATATCTCAATAGTTGTCGCATGATCACATAGCTAAGACATGGGCTATGCAATCATGCGACAACCCACCAACACTGCAACCACTACCTACCCTTAAGTATCAGACCCACCACATGTATCCACCTTAGCACCTACCAGCCAATGAAAATCATGCACATCAGCATCTCTTGGAAAATGGACCCACATCCCGTCAACCCTTTTAAATGCTGCAAGATTGAATGGTTGTCGCATGATCACAAGGGGAAAGAATATTCCTTGTAGTCATGTGGCAACCGTAGGATTGAAAGGGATCTAACAATCAAGCCCACATCTCTACCCCGCATTCAATAGAACCTTGCCACCCCTGCATTCAGAAGATGCCACTTCACCACTTGCTACCAGGCCCCAAGGACATGTTTCAACCGGGCACATGATCATATAGCCAAAAAATAGGCTATGCAATCATGTGACAGCCAACCAAAGGCCACCACATGACCACCTCTGGGACCACCAAACTACATCACCGATGGGCCCAGCACAAAAAGGTAACTGGTCGCATGGTTGCATGTTAGAAAACTCTGACATGTGATCCTGGGACAACCAATCATTTCAAAGCCTATTGAAGACCCGGGTCCACAGGACAGGTGGCAATCAGTCGTAACTTCATGAGAGATAAACTTCATGCAACTTTTCCATGCGAACAAGCGACAGCCATAGATTCTGTCTGAACTTTAACCACACCGGGCAATGAAAAGAGGTGGGTCCCACTAACCAATCATACCTGCACAATTAGGATTGACAAACAAGGAGTGCTGGCAAGAGGAAAGAAATGTGAGGTCAAAAACACACAGGGTTTTTGATGAAAGAGGATTGAAAACACACAAAGTTTTTAGTAAAAAGACCGAAAACACACTTAGTTATCGACAGACCGAAAGGTAGCAGGGAAGCTGAAAACATCAAGGGTTTTCATGCAGGCCAAAAAGGTCAAAAACATCATGGATTTTCAAAAACACTGTGGGTTTTCGACACTGTGGTAGATTCTAAAAATATTTTCCTGCAGACCTTAGAACTTGAAATTTTTTTTGGATTTTGTGACTTAGCACATGCAATTTGGACTAGAGCTTGGTGACACATTGAAGAGCATGGGGCAGGACACTTTACAAAAACATTTTTAGGGAAGAGGCCATTTTCACAAGATTTTTGCTGACATAAAAATGGCCTAATAGTGGCTCTAGTTGGGGATGCATGGCTCTTACAGGCATAGCAAGGACCTAGAATCACTGGTTAAAGTAGACCATCCCACTGGATAAAATTGCAGACAGTAAGGAACAAGCAGGGCAAGACAAGCAACCAGACCAAAAACTGAAAGACCAGGGAAAAACATGGTAGGGGCAAGCAACCTATATACAGAGATCTACAAAATGTACAACCCTAACTACTATTCATGGAAAACAAAGTACTTCAAATGTAGTACTGCTTCAAGAATTGTCCATGAACTGGCAACTCTTGAATATCACCATTAAAATCCTTGATGATGTAAGAATCTTGGCCCCATTTCTCATGAATTAGATATGGCCCTATCCCGATGTAATCAAATTTACCATGCTTCCCCTTATCCTCCAATATGACATTCCAAACTAACACCAAATCACCAGGTTCAAACTTCCTATCAACAGTCCTTTTATCACATAAATTCTTAACTTGTAACTACAATTTGGCATTCCTTGCAACTGATTCTCTTCTAGTTTCATCCAACCTAATGAGGTCCTCAATTCTCAACTGCATTTCATCATCAATGTCATCATCATTTAACTGCATAAACTTGTACATCTCTAATAAGTTATTCTGAGGCATTCTAGCATGAATTTTGTATACTAAGTCAAATGGTGCACAACCAATTGCCCTCTTCACAGTTACCGTATCAGCCCATAAAGCTAATGGCAGCTTTGAATTCCATGCCCTCTTATTTTTCTCAAGGATTCTCTTCAAGATCTTAATTAGACTCTTATTAGTAGATTATGCCTGACCATTTCCTTGTGGATGATAAGGTGAGGAATTAGAAATCTAAATTCCTAAACCTTTGCAAAAATCCTTATATTCGGCAGACTTGAAGCACATAGTATTATCACTCACTATCCTCTCAGGGCACCCAAACCTTGTAATAATATTATTCATCAGAAAGTCAATTACCACCCTGCTAGTTGCATTCCTTGTAGGTATAGCTTCTACCCACTTTGTAAAGTAATTAGTGGCAACTAAGATCCATGAATGTCCTCCACTTGACTTTTTTGGTATCTCCCCTATGAAATCAATTCCCCATTGTTGGAAAGGAGCCTAAACTTCTATTGGCTTTAATGGTTTATTACCTAAAAACTTAAGCTTACCAGAGAACCTTTGACAAGCATCACATCTCCTTACCAAGTGTTCTGCATCCTTGAAGATTGTGGGCCACCAAAATCTTTCTCTCAAGATCTTATGAGCAGTTGTTTTACCCATATAATGTCCACCATAAACTCCCTCATGCATCTCCTTCAACAATACATTAGCTTGATTCTCATCTACACATTTCAACAATATGCAATCCAAATTTTTTCTATACAACTTACATTTCACAATTACATACTTGATGGCCTATAACTTCAATGTCCTCTCTTGATTATCATTCATACTCTCTGGACACCTCATGTTTCTCAAATAGTAAATAATATCCTGATACCAAATACAATCATCCATATCACATGTATAATCAATTTTAGAATGATTTACCTGGTTTGCATCTATATTAGATTGAGTCATCAGTTTTGCCAATCCTTGACCTCTAACCAACTTAGTGATCTAGATCTCAACATTGAATTCCTAGATCCTATTGATCCATCTACACCTTCTTCCAGACACCTCTTGCTATGAGAAAATATCCTTCATAGCCACACTTGGCACAAAAGCAATCACAACTGCTCCCATCATGTAACACCTAAAAGCCTTGATTGCTTTCACAAGTGCATAAGCCTGTTTCTCATTTATGTCATACTTTAATTCTACAGCTTGCAAAGATTTACTAAAAAATACAATAGGCTACTCAAAACCATCCTTATTCTTTTGTAACAAAACTACAACAATAGTATGAAAAGATGAAAAGGAAAAGATATGCATTGGGACATTATAATTAGGTGCCATAAGCACTGGTGCATCTTTGATAGCCTTCTTGATATTCTTGAAGGCCTCATCAAGCTCACCCTCCCAATTGATTACAGATCCCTTCTTCAACATCTTGGAAATAGATCTAGTAACCTCTGCAAAGTTTGTCACAAACCTCCTTAGAAAATTGACCTGACCAAAGAAGGACTGAATCCCTTTAACATTCTTTGGTCTCTAAATTTTATCAATGGCTGCTACCCTCTTAGGTTCAATTCTCACTCCTTGCTTCCCAACTAAGTGGCCAAGGAACTTACCTTCGGTGACACCAAAAGCACATTTCCTTGGGTTCAAAGAAATGCCAAATTCCAAGGCCCTCACAAATATTTTTTCTAAATGAGCACAATGGTCCTCTTCCCTCTTGGAATAGGTAGTTAAATCATCCTGATACACAACAAGGAAAGCATTGATAAAATTTGAAAAGGCAACATCCATTGCCCTCTGAAAATTAGCACTAGCATTTGTGAGACCAAAAGGCATTCTCACATAGACATATGTTCCCCAAGGTGTTGTAAAGGCTATCTTGAACTGTTCTAATTCCTTGACAATGACCTGATTGTAGCCAGAGAAACCATCCATCATTGACATCAATTCTGATTTGGTTACTCTCTGCAACATAGCCTCCATATTGGGCAAACAATAATTATCTTTCAATGAGTTGATGTTCAAATTCTTGAAGTCCACACAAAGCCTTATGTCACCATTCTTTTTTCTTACAAGAAAAAGGTTTGATACCCAAGAAAAATGCCTTATAGGCTTGATAATGCCAGTATCTCTCAAATTCATTAATTCTTCTTGCATCTTGGGTGCCAAAGTAGGATTAATAGGTCTTTGTTTTTGCTAGAAAGGTTTAGCATCTTCTTTCAATGGAATAACATGCTAAAATAAATCCTCTCTATAAACCTTTAGGTCATCATATGACCATGCAAAAATATGCCTGAATTTCCTCAATAATTCAATCAAAGGTCTCCTTACCTTTTGAGATATATCTCTACCAATGTATACTTTCTTAGGTGCCTCATGTGATCCAAGATTTATATCCTCAAGATCAACATGATCTTCTCCTTTGATATTCTTTTGAACTCTATCTTGGTTGTCAAAGACAGTCTCCAAAACAGCAAGCCCCTTGGGCACCTTGTTAGTTCTAAGCTAAATGACCTCATTTCCTAAGACAACCTCCCTTTCTCCTATTAACTCAACCAAGGCTAAAAAATCAAATTCCTGACCATGATACTAATCCTTGCAATCCATAAACTTCAAAATATCATTATCATAATAAAAAACTTGCCAATACTCAACATTATCTCGTATACTAGGCCTAGCCTAAATTTCAACTTTAGAGATACTAGAGAATGTGACATCGTTGGGATTGATTGCAATATTGGCTAACAAGTCAGCCACCTTGTTGTTACTCCTATCCTTCCACTCAATATTGAAGGCATCAAAATGTTCAATCAAATCCCAAACTACATTCCTATATTGTTTCAACCTTCTATTCTTGGAAGCATACACTGACCTGACTTGGGACACCACCAACTCAAAATCACCAATAACATTTAGACATTTAATACCATGCTTTTGTGCCAACCCCAATCCTAACAACAAGGCCTCATATTTTGCTATATTGTTGGTACAAAAGAAATTCAATGTGAAAGAGAAATTATAGGTGTTTCCATTAGGATAAATAAGTAAAATACCTGCTCCTGTACCATCTTTGCAATTTGCACCATCAAAGTACATTACCCACAAATTACTCTTCACAAAATCAGCACCTACTTCAATAGAGATAGGTGACAAAATATGTTCATTTTAAAATACAGGGATCTCTACCCTAAAAGCATTAACATAAGTATCCACAAAACATGTAGTTTCATTATCTATGCTTCTCTCAATCATGTGGCATACTCTTGGCTCTCGTTCAATCTTGACAAACTGATCATCAATCTTGAAAGTTGCATAGGACAAATCACACTGTAAACTTCCACCCATGGCAGCACTCCACCTTCTAGACAGCAACATCCCATAATGAGGAGGGATATCCACCACTAAAACACTCATTTTTAGCTCTTTCTCTGGATATGCTGCCAACCTATATGGCATTGCACTGATAGTCCCAATAATTGGTACCTCCCTCTGATCCATTGCACAACACCTACCCTACACTGTATCAACTTTAACGCCCAACCTCTCCATAATTTTGAAAGGCATGACAGTATTAGAGGCACCATTATCAATCATACAATTTCTTAACTTCATCCCATTCACAAGAACACTTAAGAAGAATGGGTCAATATTTTCAAGGCTGGCATTGACAGAACTGTCCAAATATATTGGAGGAATTTGAGACACAATTCCCTGAGTAGCAACATTCTTCAAAGCTTTATCCTGAGATCCATTGCATGAAGTATCATTTTTGTGAGTATTACCAACCCATGAAATAGCTTTATCTTTATGTTTAGGGATCCTCAACAATTATGACAATGGAACCTTAACTATAATTTGTGACACTACATATAACATGTCAACAGGGGTAGGAGCAGGAATCTCAATCTACACTACCTTAATGTCCTTTTTCTTGTCTGACACATTAGGTGTACTGACCACCCTCACTTTTTTAATCCTAGCCATTGTGTTAACTGGCTTCTCAATCTCACTAGAGACCTTTTCAATTCCAAATCCCTTAGGCTCACAATGCTTACCTTTTACATTCTTGAATTTCACCATGTGATCAACCTTTGATTTGTTCTCATTAGGTTCTCCAGAGTTGGTACTCTTTATAAAAATTCTTGTATCTTTCTCATTTGTATTCCTTGCCACCATGCCTCTAGTTTGCACCTAGGCAATCATTTCTATAGTAATCCTATCCATCTCTTCTCTAGAAGGTCTTCTCAAATTTATTGGCTTGGGAGAAGAATTCATGTTACATGTTTTCTAATCAATGCATTCACCATCAGAAGAAACCTCTTGATGAAAAAGGGCCTGATTATGTCTCTTCACATTTACATCTACCTCTTCATCAAAATCAAAATCATCTTGATATCCTAGATATGAAGAAACCATGTTGCATCCAACATCATCTTGTTCTTCTTCTTGTTCTATCTCCTCATTGCCACAATCTTGATTTGGAGCCATAGATTGTGCAACCACACAATGCTCTGCAGAATGAGGGGACTGGCATGCAACACACCAAGATATGTTCTCCATGACATTTATTGAAGCCTTATGTAGAGGATCAGGGACACCTCTACCATTGTTTCCTCTTGCAGTAGGGATAATAGGCTTGCCATCCTTCCATTGGGTGTTGTAGGGGTAGTTCTGTAGTCTATTCTATTTATTGAAATTGTTGTTGAATTGAGGCCTTTCATTGGTAGGACCACTGATGTTCCTATTTTTAGGTGCCTTCAAATCCTTCAATGCATTAAGCACCTTATCTAATTTATCTTCTTCTTTCCTCCTAGATCCAACATTCTTATCATTTTCTTTCTTATATTTCTTGTCCCCAAACAACTTTGGGTCATCTCTCTTTCCACCCAATTTTCCTGATATTTTCATGTTGTTCTCAATATTGACAACAATCCTAAAAGCATCCCTAAGAGTTCTTGGTTCTTTATCCCTAATAAATATCCCATCTTCCCATCAAATGCATTGAAGTATGTAGTTAGACAAACATTGTCATCTAACTACATAACTTGGAACAACTTATGCATACCCTTCTGAAATCTCATGTTGCATTCAGCTACAGACTCATTCTGATTTTTCCTTATGGTGTTGAATTCATTCAACATGAAACTAGCATTAGGCCTATCACCATACTTCTCTTTGAAACATTTCTCAAAAGAGTCCCAAGTATCAGTACATCTATCAAGAAGCCTTTTAAACCAATCTCTAGCATCCTCCATTAGAGATTGAACAAATAGTTTCATGACTATATCCTCATGCTCTACCTCATAATCATTAAGCATATCAACAAATAACCTAAGATGCTCTTCACAACTAATAGTATTATTACAAGAAAACTTAGGTACCTTATCTCTAATATCATTTGGAAAAGCATTTGGATAGCCAGGAATTCCATCAAAACTCATTTGCCTATAGCCTTCTAGTTGCATAGGTCTTCTTTGAAAGCTTGAACTAGTGTTAACCCTAGGATCAACATTAGCATCTATATTTATTTGTGCATTTGACTGCTACCTAGGATCTGCACCTATCCTAGCAGATGAAGAAGGAAATGAACTAGTAGCATTACTAAGTGGAATAGCAGTCATCATAGATGGCATACCTAGTTCAGTAGTAGATGGGCCAAGAGCATTAGTTGAAGAAGCCCTCAAAAATTGGATCTTCCTTTTCTTTTCTACAATGGAAGCCTCAACCTCAGCTCTCTCTAGTTCTCTTGCAAGGTCCTCATCTTCTTTTCTCCTTCTCTCCATTTCAGTGTCCTTATTTGAATCAGGTGGTAGGATCCCTGGTATTTTTACTGATTTGCTTTCTTGGTCACCCACCATCTTCTGCTTTCCTTTCTCATTAATGATAACAACAGGTCTAGTGATCCTATGCCCATATTTATCTTTAGGAAAAGGGACATAACTTTGCACTTGTCTAACCATAGGGCCTTCCCTATGAAATTCATGATCTTGAAGCAAGCGCTCTTGCTCACTCCTCAAGGCATCAAGATCACCAAAAACATCATGATGCAGAGTTCTAGGAGTAGAAGCAAGAATTTTGTTTCTCTCCTTCATTTCATTTATTTTTCTAAGAAGAGATTGCCTCTCTATCAAAGCATTCACCTTTTCAACCTCTCTCTCCTCCTATAATCTTTTATGTATGGCATCCTACTTTGCCAACTACAACCTTAGTGCATTCAAGTCATCAGGATCCACCATAATGTCATCAGAACCAGATGACACATCCATATCAGGAAGATTTTGATATGGGAAGTGAGCTTGCCTATGTCTCATGGGTTCTCTTCTAAAATGATCTTCATCAAGATCCAGGTCAACCTCTAAACCCATATCTTTGTTTTGTTCATTCTAACCTGTAGGCCATGGACCTTTGTCCTGAAATGTAGCCTCAGGGGTATCATAGAATCTCTCTTCAGAGTGACCACCATCTGATCTAGAAACTCTATCTTGTGAACCATCCTCACTTGAGGATACATGTGGTACTCTGGCTCTAGCATTTCTTTGTTCTTTCATGGGAGCACTAGTAGACTACCATTCCTTCTAATCCAGCTCTTCTTTTCTTATCTAGGTAGCTGCTCCAAAGTGACCTCTGGATTATTTCTAACAAAAGACTTGGTATTTCTCTTCTTATCCATGATTTATCAATATGCAGCACTGGTTCTAACCTTTGAGGTGCCACCCACCTAGATGGAAAATCTTTGAAACACTAGGAAAAAAAGAACACACTTACAACCTTCCTCTCAAGATTCTCACTAGCAGAATCATTATCTTGTTGATGGCTTGGATGGGTAGGTCTATCTGGTCAATAAGATTTTGAATACTTTAATATGACTGCAACTAGAGACCTAACATATGCATATCATCATAATCATTCTCCCTAGTAGAGTCTTCATTTTGTTGGTTGTTACCTTTAATCTTCAAAACTTGTAGATTTATACTTTGATGGATAACTATAATGAAAATTTGACTCTATCACCACTCCAAAGTTTACAAGGAAGAGGGCCAATTAACAAGGATCAAGGAGATCCTCCTACACTTTGAGCCTCAATGCTCAGGTCGGTGTACCCTTAACTCACTTCTTCAAAGGAGTCTCTAAACAATATATAACTATACCCTTTACTATTTGATTGAAAGGTTTATCATTTAATTGTGTGTGTGTGATTGCTGATGATGGAATGCTTCCAGAGAATGGATCAGTGCCTTATCCCAAGGCAGAGAGTCACTTAACAACCTATATCACCCCAAAACCTTAACTCAAACATATATAGACTCAGAGTAAGTGCTTTTCCTATTACTCCCCTCACTCACATATCAGGACATCAAATCCTTATCTTGCCATGAACTCACTGAACTTACCTTAAAGACTTTAATCCTAACTTTTTTAGGAACTCAAAGATAACCCCAAAATACTCTTTGTTTACCATATGCTAACCCACTTTGCACAATCAACATATATGATCTCAAGAGCAAAACAAAAAGACATACACCAATATGAGATTGGAATCCAAAATATTCTCACTATGACTTGCAAAATCAATACATTACCAAATGACAAAATGCACAAAGGAAACAAACCCTAAATCCAGGCTCTCCTTGTTCAAATTTTCACTATCAACAATCTGGGAGAAAAACCAAAAGAATTGGAACCTCTGCAAACTCAAAAATTCTACAACTTATACCCCCCTAGTCATCTTGGAAATTTGCAAAAAACTACAGATGACTAGGGTTAGGGTTTCAACCACCCAACTTGCTAGAAACAATCATGAATTTAATTCAGGGGTGGGAAACACATCCAATTATGAAAGTCTTCTCTGCAAGTACAAAGGTTCACAAAACCAAGCTCAAAAGGACACCCTGCAACATGCCTTGAGCCACAACTACAACGTACATGCTCTACAAATGAGCATTAGACATCCTGGACCACACTGCAAATGGCAAACCAATCTCTTCTCACCAAACAGGGTCATTTATGCATTAAATTCCATAAAAATGGTACCCTCTATTGCTGGAAACTCTCAGAAATTCAAATTTGAATCTCAACAGTTATTCCTTTGGCGCCTATAGAGAAATAAAGGCCAAAATTTAAATCTTTACCAACTTTAAAATGCAGTCATCTGATCAATCTCCCTTCGCGGGCTTTATGACTTTCCTTAAAAGTGGTCCCAGTCAAACTTAGTGAATTGGCAACAAAGAACCTTCTCCAATTCATGAAACACTTCTCTCCTTTGCTAAACAATTTAGTGACTTCCCAACTATCATTTGCCAAATCACCAAAGAAACTAGCGAATCACCTTTTTAATGTGTGAATGTGTGAACACATTGAATTTTGTCGGCACTGCTAGATCTTTATCCACTCCGCCAAACCTCAGACCCCGCCTGAGTCCGCTTGATGGCACCTGTCACCATGCTATTCATTGTATATGCCTGGTCACTAACATAGGACCCACCTTAGAACTCTGCAATGATGATATCTCAATAGTTGTCGCATGATCGCATAGCTAAGAGATGGGCTATGCGATCATGTGACAAACCACCAACACTGTAACCGCTGCCTGCCCTTGAGTATCAGACCCACCACGTGTATCCACCTTAGCACCTACCAGCCAATGAAAATCATGCACATCAGCATCTCCTAGCAAATGGACCCACCACCTGTCAACCCTTTTAAACGCTGTAAGATCGAACAGTTGTTGCATAATTGCGAGGGGAAAGAATATTCCTTGTGGTCATTTAGCAACCGTAGGATTGAAAGGGGTCTGACAATCGGGCCCACATCTCTACTCCGCATCCAATAGAACCTTGCCACCTACACATCTAGAAGATGCCACTTCACCACCTACTACCAGGCCCTAGGGACACATGTCAACTGGTTGCATGATCACATAGCCAAAAATTAGGCTATGCGATCATGCAACAACCAACCAAAGGCCGCCGCATGACCACCTCTGGGACCACCAAACTGCATCACCGATGGGCCCAGCACAAAAAGGTAACCAGTTGCATGGTCGCATGTTAAAAAACTCTGACATGCAATCATGCGACAACCAATCATTTCAAAGCCCATTGAAGAACCGGTTCCACAGGACAGGTGGCAATTGGTCGCAACTTCGTGAGAGATAAACTTCGTGCAACATTTCCATGTGAACAAGAGATAGCCATAGATTTTTTTTGAACTTTAACCACACCGAGTAATGAAAAGAGGTGGATCCCACCAACCAATCACACCTGTGCAGTTAGGACTGACAAACAAGGAGTGCTAGCAAGAGGAAATAAATGTGAGGTCAAAAACACACAGGGTTTTCGATGAAAGAGGATTGAAAACACACAAAGTTTTTGGCAAAAAGACTGAAAACACACTGAGTTATCAACAGACTGAAAGGTAGCAGGGAAGCCGAAAACATCAAGGGTTTTCATGCAGGCCAAAAAGGTCGAAAACATCATGGATTTTCAAAAACATTGTGGGTTTTCAACACTATGGTAGATTCAAAAAATATTTTCCTGCAGACCTAGAACTTGAAAAACTTTCTGGATTTTGTGACTCAGCATGTGCAATTTGGACTAGAGCTTGGTGACACATTGAAGAGCATGGGGTAGGACACTTTACAAAAACATTTGCAAGGAAGAGGCCATTTTCATAGGATTTTTGCTATGACAGAAAAATGGCCTAATAGGGGTTTTTACCTCATTAGAATGATCACCCCTCATTCCTCTAATGGACATAAATATATCATAACAACCACTAAATATTTTACAAAGTGGGATGAGGCGATTCTGCTTAGCCTAACTATAGGTGTCTAGATATTCAAATTTATCCTCAACCACATCATCTATCATTTATGCATCCTCTCCACCATCTTCACCAACCATGTCATGCCATTTGAGAACTAGCATGTCAAAGGCCTCTGTGCCTAGTTCTACATCCACCAATGCTTTTGTAGCCCATATTTCCCACAAGGAAATGGTCAAGCTGAGGCAACTATCAAAACCATCCTAAAAATCCTTCAAAAAGTTATCAATGATTCAAACCATGACTGGCACCTCCAAATCAATCCCACCCTCTTGGCCTACCACACCTCATTCTGTACACCCACAGGCACCACCCAGTACTCCTTGATATATGGTGCTAAATTTTTTCTTTGGATTGAGGTCAAAATCCCTTCACTCCACATTTCCATGAACAACTACATCATGGATGAAGACTATTGTGTGGCACGTCTTACCCAGTTGGACCTGTTAGATGAGAAGAGATAACAAGCCTATGATCACCTAATTGTGTACCAAAATTGACTCAAGAAGAGCTCAAATAAAAAGGTAAACCCCCAAAAATTCCAAGTGGGAGACATGGTCCTGAAAGGGAACAAAAATTAAAAGCCAATCTTGAGAAGAAAGGAAAGTTTGATCCCACTTGGTTGGGTCCCTATGTTGTGACCACTTGTTTTAGCTCTGGAACTTATTAGTTATCCACACCTGAAGGGAGCCCCTCAATTATCCTATTAATATCATACATCTGAAGTGGTTCTATTCTTGGACCATCTTTATGATCCTAAAAAAAACAATTAAAAAATTAAAAAATCTAGAAAAATACAAAAAAAAAAAGAATTAAAAAAAATCAAAAAAATGAAAAAGTAAAGAGAAAATAATTGCCCAATGGTGAAAACTTGGCAATTAGGCACCTTGGGTAACTATGTTGGTGAAAACTTGGAAAAAGGTGCCACACATAGTAGACCGTATCTTTATCTATCAATCTACCATTTCTCCATCAAACCCATTCACCATCCCCTATCATCCCATCATTCGTCCATTTAACTCACCCTTTTTCCCAAGGTATTATTACCAACACATCAATAGAAGAGAACTACTATCCCACGTCTTGAGCTTCCTATATATACCAAGGCATGTCCTATCCCTGAAACACTGAGCTATGTGTATAATTGTCACTTGTTGACTTATCCTGATCACCTGAGATTTTTTTAAAATTTGACTATATATAGTGTCCTCTCTTTTTGGCTCCTTTATACATATCACCTTGTTTCCTTGGTAGTACCTTGATCTCAAACACATGGTCTATCATGAGCACAATTCCAATAATTTCCTCAGTAAATATTCCTTGTCACTATGATTCTTTGAGATTCTCCTCTTTTCCCATCAACAATTCAATTTGTAGTCAATCCCACCAACTAGGTCCTTGTAGGATGCATCTTTCCTCCTGTTTGACCTGAATCCCACCATCCATAGTTAGTAAATCTCTTTTGGAAAAGAATGTCTTTTTGATCTTATCACATTGATTTCATGATGCTTTCTTTTGTTTATTGGTTTTTTTTGGTAGTTTCATTTTTCTTCTCTCCTCATGGTCGTCATGATCCTTTATATCCTGGTGCATTGCAACGAGAGACGTTTGTTGAGGCAAGGTCCTTTCTTTCTTTTGTTTCTGCATGTGAGTCAATTGCATGCAACCTTTGAATTGTCTAATTGTGATCTTTTGGGTTGTATAGTGCCTTCAAGAAGTGTCATTTATTTGTGGGTTCCTCAGGATCGTATTCACCATGCTTCCACCTAGGTTCATGCGTGATGTCGGGGAAACCCTTGTGTGTTTTTTTTGAGTTAGTCCTATGCAATGGTAGTAACATGACCTCAAATTTCTAGTAACTTTAGCTAGTCCCTTCTATTTGTATATCAAACTAATTTCTCAAACTATATGGTGGTATTCCCCTTTAGAATACCATCTGCTCAAGCTTCAAATCTGCCCTCCTATCAAACTCCCTAGCTAAAATAAACTCCCTGTCAAATCCCAACAAACATCCTTGGAATACCAGAAAAATATCCCTCACATTCTTTCCACCTTCCCACCCCCCCCTGAGAAAAACTTAATCTTGAGACAAACCTATCTACCTCCTTTTTCTGCCCATGTCCCTAACCCATGGATTTTGATTGTGAAAATTTCCCCTCTGCCATTGCCTCTTCCACTTCACCATCCCTTACCTGTCACTAAGGTTTCAGTTAGGGAGTGATATGTTGTGCCACCATACCCATCCTCACATCTCATCCTATATGCATAATCAACTTCAGCACCCTGCGACATCCCATATGCATTTTACATCTCCTTTTCACCCACATTGTCAAGATTGTATTTT
The DNA here is from genome assembly GCA_027943335.1 of Chamaecyparis obtusa. Lineage (NCBI taxonomy): Eukaryota > Viridiplantae > Streptophyta > Pinopsida > Cupressales > Cupressaceae > Chamaecyparis > Chamaecyparis obtusa. Next base: position 377,830 of record BSBK01005470.1, read on the forward strand.
GCCTTCTTCATTTTAGTTAATATTTTCTCTCATCCTAGATTGCATTAACATCCCCTTATCATCCTATATATACTACACCTCATCTTAGATTCAGGTTATTCATCATCCTAAGTTGCATTATCTCATCTCATTTTAGTATTCTCATCCCTTATTGCATTGGTGCATTCATTTTAGATTCATTTAGTCATCATATCATTTCAGGATCCTTTATTCTCTTTCATCATCAATCATTTTAGGATTATTTATCATCATTCATCACTTAGGTTCAATTTAAATCTTGCATTGTTAATCATTTAGATTTATCTTAGGTTCATTTTAAATCTTGCATTGTTAATCATTTAGCTTAATCATTAAGTTCATTTTAAAATCTTGCATTGTTTAAACTCATTTTAGATTCATTTTATCTTGCATTATTTAAATCATTTAGGTTCATTTTAAACTTGCATAGTTAAATCATTTAGATTCATTTTAATTTCATTTCATCTTGCATTTTTTATCCATTTTAGATTCATTTTTTTATTACGGTGTTTAGGTTCATTTTAAATCTTGTATTGTTAAAACATCTAGGTTCATTTTATCTTGCATTGTTAGGTCATTTTAATTATCTTTCATTGTTAAGACATCATACAATCTTATATACAAAAAATCATCAACATAAGTAAATCATACATCACATATAGTAGAACACATCACATATGACATCCACAAACCATCAATTTTTGTATCGCATCTATGCACACACATCACATAAAGCATCACATAGTCTAAAACATCACATCCTGCATCACACACATGTCAGCCTCATCATATAGCAAATCACATCACATTCTGCATCAACCATGTTAGTACCATCATAAACATCCATGCATAAATAATAACATGACATATCACATCCAACTCATCATATGTATATATAATCAATGGCCATAAATAAATGAATGTCCCATCCCAAAGAATAGAAGAATAAATGTCTATCCGAGTCCATGATCATAAAGATTATAGATATAGTGTACATGGGTACTGTGCCCTCCATTAATAAATGCTAATGTACATAAACAAATTTGTAGCATATCAATGCCTATCTAGCTATCCTAAGGGAAGCTTCTTCTTGACATCGTCAACCAGGGCATCATCCTATGGTGGTATGATGAAAAAGTCTATCCCCATAGCTTGCACCTATGTGGGTACTTGTATTTCCCCTGTATCCAACTCCATCCCTACCTTCGAGCCCTCTTCCTCTACCATCTGTATAGAGCCACCGACCAACCACTACTATCTCTATGAGTGCCCTGACTGGTAGCTCTCCTATCCTATCATTTATGAGGATTCAATACTAGGTGTGTTTCCCCCTATCCTCTGGCTACTACCAGCACCTATCACATAACTCTCACCTATCCCTTAACCTATTGCCCCAGATCGACTCACACATCTATAGTACTGACATCACTTTGGTGACACTGTGACATGATATATGCCCTAGTACCATCCTATCTTCTCTCTAAAACCTACCAGTTCCCTCTACAAATGGGCAACCTCTCCTAATTTCTCATGAGAGCTCCGCATCACCCTTTCCCCCTTGGTAGTCTATCTCTCAAATCCTAGCTTCTACACCACCATGTCTTGTTCCCCCTAGAGTCAGTCTTGCTCTTTCCATAGACCATTCCTCTCCCCCCACAGATGATCCCTCTCTCCCCACAACTAGTCCCTCTCCACCATTAGCCCATCCCTCATTTGCCTTAGCTACGCCCACTCATCGACCATCAAAGTTCCATCCTGCAATGCTTGGACTAGTTGTACTATCAGGGCATCTTGCTCACCCTCTGTATCACAAAGCATTTGGATTTTGCAATCATATTTTTCATGTAGAGATACGAGATGGCCTACCAAATCTCCTCTTCCTCCTCCCAATGATCTCACTCCTATCAACCACCCTAATGGTGATGGTGGTAGTCCTGGCAGTGGTGATCCTGACGGTGGTGGTGCTCCCTGCATAGATGGTACTTATGCCTCATCTCCTCCTCCTTCTCCTCCATCCACATCCATCCCATCCTCTCCTCCACCTCCATCTCTACCTCCACCTCCACCTTCCCCCTCTTCCTCCATCTCCATCTTCATCTCGTCCACCACCTCTCTATCGTACCCTTCATCCACTCTAGCCCCTGGCTACCGATGCTAACCATCCAACGATGGGTAATCATACTCTCCCCCTAGCCCTTGACCTCTAAAACCATGCATCATATGGGGGGTGGTCCTCACATTTTCCAGTCCTCCCACCTAGTCCCACTATATAGGTGCCATTTCGTGCAACACTTCCAATAACCCTACACTATCCAATTTCTCACCGAACTCTGACATCCATTCTTGCATAGCCCTCTAGTACTAGTGATCTACATCTAGCACCCCCTATACAAACCCAAACTAGTGGGGGACCTTTTCCAACCTATATTACTCCACAATATACTCCCACTGCCCTATATTGTAGGTAAGGGTCATCGCATATGGTAGCTCCCTCTGATCCTCCACCTAGGTCATATGCCCTAGGTATGGTCACTAGATGATGCCATCCCAGATCCCATCCAGTGTCTCTCTCCAATGATCAATATCATCCATGTCATGGTATGCCAATTTATCTCCCCATCTATACATTGTAGGCTCCTATGGTTGCCTATCTGTCCAACCTAGTGGTCTCAACACTGCTATGTGCTCCCACGCCCATACTTGCAGGAGTGATGCAAACCCAAAACTCATCCCCATGCCCTCTGCACCATGATATATGATCTAGTGTAGATCTATGTACATCTTTGCTAGAATCAGTGTGCCCTACACTACTAGGACACCCGCATCCAAAATCTATTCAATCCCTAGGATGAGTGCTAATGTCACCCTTGTCCCTCCTATGTCTGGGGCAATGTACACCAAAACCAAGGTGCACACATATAATTATAGTCATCATGTCGATGGTGCTACTATGGCATGGTGTGCTAGTTAAAACTACCCATGATGCAAGATGGGTGCTATACCTAGGCCTAGTAATCGGGCAACTACCTGTTACTGTGTGTATGACCCTGCCACCACTGTTACCCCTTGAATTAGAAATCTAAAGATCTGGTACATGTCCTCCAAGATCACTATCATCTTCCCTATAGGCATATGAAATATCCCTATCTAGGAGTGCCACCTCTCACACAACGCTATGACCATTACCATGAATGTCCATCTCGGTGGCATGCAGGCCAAGTACCCTAGCCCTAATGTGTCTACCCATGCCCACTCTATAGGAGTGAACTACTCTCCTACTTACATCACCACCGCATGTCTTTCCCAGTTAGTTAGCCACTCAAAAGACTAATGCAATCAAAACAAGTCAGCTGTGTCATTTTTCTACCACGTCCAAAAATCCTTTCTTCATGTCTGTAACTACCCATCATTTCCCCCCCTCTATCTCCCTTTTCCCCCTATCCCCATCTCTTTTTTCCCTTCATTCCCTCCCATCTCCTCCTTTCTCGCGTTCCTGTGAAAACCCCTATTCCCATAGACTACCCTCTTCTTGTGTTCTTGCCATCACGGGATCGCACAACTTTCCCATCCTCATATTGGTGTGGGAACACATTCCCAGACCACCCATCTACCCCCCTCTCTTGGGAACACATTATTTTCTTCTATTTCATTGGGTTTTCTCTAGGAAACCAATCCCACAAGAACTTCATGTGGGATTGCGATCTTGCTACAAATCCCCCCGTCCCTCGGACTATTGCAATCCTACAAAAATTCCCAAGAATTTCTCAAAATGCCTTCCACTTTCATTTTTTACAAGAATGTGTTCCCGCATGCGCGAGTGCTTTCCCACCAATCCTGCACTTGTGGGATCACACTTTTTTAATAGAAAACAAGCAATAAATGTAAAGTTAACCAAAACACAAAGTTGGTTTTTCAATCCTACCTATAAGTTAGGGACCCCATGTTGGCATACACTCTACACGATCTCTAAATGATGCCTCAGTTTCTCTCTCTCCTCCATTTCACTATCTCCACTCTGAGCTCAAGAATCTCTATTTTCAAGGTCTCGGGTGCACAAATGACCTATTTTTGGCCCTACCAGCCCTTATTAAGGCCCTCTCGAGCCTCGTTTTTCCTCCCAAATGCCTTTTCACCCACCCTTTCCTCCCATTTTGCCAAATCTTTCCACTGTATTGCCTCTTTCACCCCCTTCTTCTTTGGTCATACCCCCTTTTTGTCTGCTGCACCCCGAACCACCTTTTCTTTTTTAGACATTGTCTAGTCCCCCTTCTTTTTCCCAGCTACCCTCTAGATGGGGCATCACCTAACCTAAGCCCTCTAGCCCATAATCTAGGGCATTTTCATCACCTAGTCGATTCCTCACGTCATCTATTATTTCCAAACGTCTTCAAAATAATGTTATTTTAACACTATGTCAAAGAGGGGTAAAATGTAGACACCTAAATCTGATTACACAATTAAGTAATCCTATTTAGTTTTCTCCTAAGGAATTCTATTAATTAAATCTCATTATTTGGTTAATCTATGTCATCTCCTAGTTAATTAATTTAATTAATTAACTATAGCCCAATTAATTATCTAAATGATAAACCTATAGTATGATGATTATTTAAATCCTCATTCCTATATTAATTTAAATGGACACATATTATGTAAATTAATTTAGAAAATCATATTTTCCTCCCACTTCAAATTAAATAATGTATTTCATTCAATTTGAGCACATGGCTCCTAACTTTAACACTTAACCAAACCCATCCCAAATCCCAAACATGGAGTTCATACTCAACCCAACCCATTCACATACAAATCACCCTTAATTAGCTAATGACCCATGATTAGCTAGATCAACCCTCTACTCATTCTCTCTCCTCCCATCACATCCTCCTAAACTTCCTACTTTGCCCCTAATCTAAGCCTAATCACCTCCTAAGCTTTTTCATAATCATAATCCATAGATTAAGAAATCTTAACCCAACCCATGTCACATCCTTACATCACCCAATTCCCTCACCTCATGTCAACCTTAAATTGTTTTACACATCCCTTACAGACTCCATCCTTGTCTTAAACATTTTTCCCCTTTCACATCTCCCAAAATGGTCACATTCCCCCATTCCTTCCAACCTCTCCCATTGTTACACTTGTCACAAGGAGATGCATTTGAGAAAGCACAATCCATGTTCTCTCTCTCAAATACATATTGGCCCTTCCTCATGTCTACATCTTGACCATCTATTCAGCCCTCTTCTTACTTATAAATTGAGCCCTCATCTCCTTCATTTCTATCCATAATTCAAGCAAAGTTATCATGCCCATTTGAGATCCAAAAACATCAAAATCAACCTTATAATGCCAAAATTTCTCCACACTTGATGAAGCTTGAGCATAGTTCCTGAGCACGCATATCAATCTTGGACAAATCCTCTACACTTTGGAGGCTTATTAGGGTTTTAAGGTTTTCCTTCCCTTTTGGTTTTGCTTTCATTTTGTAGCATCTAATCTTAAAGGTAGTAATATACTTTATTTTTTGAATGTTTATCTTGCTTCATATTCATAACAACTAGGTTTTATTGTTACAGTTATAATGGATTAGGGTTAGGATTTTCTCAATATATGAGAATTTCATAACTTCTTGTATTGGTATTGAGTTGCAAAAGATTACATATTGTAACAGGCTGGAATTACTGGAGAATAAGATTGAACTCTCTATTTGGTGAACGTAGTCTAGGATTGGGTGAACCACATTAAATTTTTGTGTCTTCTTGTTCTACTTATGTGTGATTTATTCCTTTGCATTATTGACTATATTTGCATGTAATTGTTAAATTTCTATTTGATAATGCTAACATGCAAGAGCTCCAAGATATACCTCAAAAACATTGCTACCCAATGTTGCTTAGTGAAACTTAGGGACACTTTGGTTAGGTGTTCTAACAAATGTTTGAGGGACTACATGGAAAAAATGGGGTTGTCACTAGCATTTACCTGGCCAACCAAAGCTAATGGAGTGGATGATTCTATCTCATGATGAACATATTAAAAGATACTAAGATAGGGATGCCAAATTAAAATGAAGGGGAATCTCCTAAAACTGAGATGGGTAGTTGTAGACCTCCTTAAAATGGTCCTGTAGCACCTAAAAATTCATTGATACCTCAAATAGAGTATGATAGATGCCCCAAAAATATTGTTGCCTAATGTTTCTTAGTGACCCTTAGGGACACTTTGGTCAGGTGTGTTAGCGAACGTTCAAGGGACTTTGTAGGAAAAATGAGATTGTCACTAGTGTTTACTTGTCTAAAAAAAGCTAATGAAGAAGACTATTTGATCCCACAGTAAATGGTTTGAAAGATATGAAACCTAAAATATGAAATATGAAACATGAAACATGAAATATGAAACATGATATATCCGACCATTCTTTGAACTAGGTTTGGAAACCATAAACTGGACACTTGCTTGTTGGACCTCCATGATTCATTGGATGCTCCTGCACCAACAGTTTTCTTAGCCATTAAATGAATTCCAATAATGACATTTTTCATCTTATCAGCTTAATGCATTCCATTACTTCATATGACATGACCATTTTTAAGAACTTAGGTAGAAATATTTTTTTAGATTTTCTAGTCATATCCATGTTATGGAATTTAAAGAATATATTTTTTAAAGATATGTTTGAACATGTTCTTAATGGTAATTAATATTTAAGTAATAGATTTTTAAATAGATTTCATACTTATTTATTGTTGAACATACAAAATAAAAGGTAAAGTTCAAAAGTAAATGCAAGATTCTTCTGAGGTAGGGATTGAGAGGATTGAATACATGTATTTCAATAATATATTTGCAAATGAGGCCAATCGTACCTCTTATATACAAAATTTTGCATCTAACATGCACATGACATGTCATTTCCCTTTTTAACATATAAATTGGCATCTAATATGAACATGGTAGCTCATTGTACATTTTATATACAAAATTTGGCATCTAACATGCACATGACAACTCATTTCCCCTTTTTTTACATAAAAATTAGCATCTAATATGCACTTGCCAGCTAATTTCTCCTTTTTATACAAAATTTGGCATCTAACACATGCACATGAAAGCTCATTGCCCTTTTTTTACATAAAAATTGGCATCTAATATGCACATGACAATGCTTTTTGATACAATATTTGACATCTATTTATTCACATTACATCTCATTGTCATTTTAAAGTACAAAATTTGGCCTCTAAATATGCACATAGAGAACCTCAAAGATATACATGAAATTATCAAAATCATTCTACCATATTATATAATCTTTCCTCTAGATTACCCAAAATTAATCAAGAGAACCTTCTAGATCAACTCTAACCCTTATTGTGTCAAGTATTGCCTCGTGGTCTGATTTATGAACTTTCCACAAATTATTCTTAACAAGTCTTCCACAATACTTAATCAATTGAATATTTGTTGCAACAATAAGCTTAGAGTAATGAAGAATAAGTCTATGTGTCTCAAAGTCCTCAAAATACCAAGCATTAGAATTCTTGATAGGATACCTACATTTTATAGAGTTTAATACCCAAATCAATCCAAATTGTAATAAAAAAGATATTAATAGGTATGCATATAACTAGACACGATAATGGTACCTTATAAGCCATTTCCTTATGAAAACAAAAGATCCTATTGGATACTAAATACCCTCTTAATCAATGATTATTGTTGTCAATTTCTTTCTGGCCTCAATACAACACAAAAAGTAATCTATTCCTTCTTAATTATTCTCATCTGCAAATACTTCATATACATGACCTACATTTAATAGAAGGATTAGTTAATACCAAAATCAAAATTTAAAGAACTACTAGATTGAGCTTAAAATTGATTTAATGTACGAAATCTAGAGAAATTACCTAGTTCAACTAGGTCTGATAGATGGTCAAAATCCAATGATACTTCAAACCAGTTCATTTGTATCTCTCTAGGAAGTTGATATGTATCTAGGGTTTTCAAAGGTATACAAGACCATTGGTGAACCCAATCTTTTGATTCACATTCATCCCACACAAAATTCATACACGAAGAGAAAAAGGATGCAATTTATCTATTATAAATAGATAATGATGTTCCATATGAACTTCTAAATGAATGCATGTCACTTGATCCTATAAGTGTACAATAATATAGATAGTTTTCAATGTTAGATTTATTTATCAACCCAAAATATCTAGAAAGTATAAAGTTACATGCATTGCATGTCCCATCATAGAGTCACACCATTGGACAATTTTTTCTACATCTATTAATATTGTGTCACCTTCGTACTTCAATTCCTCTCTAGTAAGAGCTCTTTTCACATATTCTTATGCAGCATCATGTTCTCTCTTTACATTCCCTACCTTAGTGAAATTCCATAAATTTTGTCCACCACTTGTCACATGCATCCTATTCAACTAGTAGAACATTTTTGCATTCTTGAATTATGTGATGCAATTATCTGACCAAATTAAGTGTTACTTGTATCTAATACATCTTTTCCTTAAACTATCATAGAAGACTATAAAGAATCCTTTCAAAATATCTTAGGAATGATTATGATCATCGATGATATAGAAGTGATACTCTCTTATAACCTTTTTATCCTCTTTTGTGCTATCATGCGCATGTATGAATGTTACATGTATAGAAATTGTAAGTTCTATAGAGTGGTAATACATAGGTTACACTTCATTTTGAGGTTTTAGTGTATAATTCTTATTAAAATAAATGAAAAACACAATAATACCAAGGGGGAAAGTGTCCTTACACAACTTTAATCGCTCATATAACCACCTAGGTCTATGTGTGTGACCTATGTACTCATAAATTAGTTTCTCTTGAAACATATTCATAAAATAAACTACACATATATATCCCTTTTCACTAACTCACACCTATTTAATTATTTTCCATCTTCAACACCATATGTGACTAGCTTGTATTTTCCAAAAGAAACTAGTGTCTTACCAATTTCATGTGTACTATCTAGATGTAGGCATCTAGGAAACTACTACAAACTACCGCATGTAGGAAAAAATCCTTTCAAACACATCATTTTATAGTAAATGCACTTCTCATCTCATCTACATAGTACAATTGAAATAAATTCTCTATGTGACTTAGGAGGTTCTTTTAGACCACATTCCTACAGAACATTGTTAGTGTGTAAAGTACAACATATATAATGATAAATATCATAATGCATGAAAAATTCAAGATGGACCCTATAAATATACATAGTACATGCATGATTAATCTTAACATAAAATGGTTTTGTCATATAAAAAAATATTTTGCTAATTTTAATCTAAGAAAATCTTTGAAGAAATATCTCATAAAATTTTGTTTGAGTCATGTCTAAATAGTTTTTTCGATGTAGCTCATGATTTATAATTCCAATTTTCCTTCTAACAATATCTCTTTAGTTGGGTGAAACCCTTGTGTTGTCATGGAAAAATTTATCAATTAATGTTTTTAGTGCATCAACAACAACCTTTTCCTTGCATGAGAGTCTACCCAAGAGTTCCTAGAGAGAATTATTGTTAGGATCCCCAATTTTGTCTCACCTATCTAAGGCATTGCATAGTCTTTTTGTACTTATACTTCATGAATTGTTTTTTTCTTCTTATTAAATGAGATTTTTTTATTTCCTTTCCTATTATGGTTGATGTGAGGACACATTGAGTAACATTAGCATCTTTTGTATCTTCTTTTGTACCAATGGCTCGGTATGCATCCAATAGATTTCTCACAATAGTTATTTCACTACTATTTTTTGTTATTCTTAACCAAAAATTCTCATTGCTTCTCTAAATTTCAGATTTTTAATCATTTCAACAACTAATTGTCATCTTCCACTTTGATTTAAAATTTCAAAATAGTATTCCAAATTTTGTTAACCTCTATTCTACAAGTTATTTCATAAATTTTACCATGTATTGGCCTCTCAATATTTTCATCAATGTCAATTAGAAACTTTGGGTTTCTATGATTATTCTAGGAGTTGTTAAGATACGTGCATGCTCTTGGTTTTCATTAGGTACATTATGTGCATTAATATCATTAAATTGAACTATTGTATCTTCTTCAAATTCATTAGGTGCATTGATCATAATGATTTCAAATGGAGTATGGTCATTTCATTCATTAGGTTCATTTGCCATGTGCATTTGAAATGGTGCATGTTGATCATTTTGATTTGGTGCACTAGGTACATTTATCATGTCATTTGAATTGTTGCATGTTCATCGCTTTCATTCCATGCATTAGATGATGTACCTCCACATAACCTCCTCATACACTCTCTTCATCTTCTCTTTTCTACCTCTTGTTGTTTATTTGTTCATGCCTTGTTCTTTTCCTTTGCATTAATATTGATTATCCTACACATAACATCATGATGAAAATACAAAATCAAATAAAAAGGAAACAAAAAATCAACATCATTTTATTATAATCTAAATAATAAAACCAAAAAATAAAACAAATCAATCTTTTCAAAGAAAAAATCACAAAAAATATAAACCTGATAGTTACTATCCTAGAAAATGATGCCAAATAGTACAATGGGACCTTCAAACAACTTGCAACTCTAGTTTCTAGGTTGTTGGAAATATATTATATGTATTTTATCATAACCCGTATGGGTCATGGAAACCTAAAACCAACATTAACATTTTCCTCATAACTTGTATAGGTCATGAAAAACAAGAGGTTCATCTCTACTTTTCCATAAGAGAGAGAGAGAGAGAGAGAGAGAGAGAGAGAGAGAGAGAGAGAGAGAGAGAGAGAGAGAGAGGAGAGAGAGAGAGAGAGAGAAGGGGCATGCTTTTACATCTCCAAAACACATACATGTTATGAAATACTTAAAATGTAATTTTTACTTTTCAAAACCTAAGCATGTTATGATGGACACCAAAACCTGTATGCATTTCAGGCTTAGAAAATGGGCTGGTAAATGACCCTAAGGCTTCAAAGCCCATTTTGTCTCTATTTTAGTCCCTTTAGATGTATTTTTCATCTTCCAACATGAATTTTTGACTTCATCCTCATCAATTTTACAAATTTTCAAGTGGGTATCTCTAAAATTACCACCATAATCTCACACGTCTTCTCATCTTTCTAAATGTATAAGTTTTTCAATTTTTGGACAACATTAACATAGTGAAATTTAATTTTCTTTACCAGTGTCTTAACAGGCCTCACAAACATATGTCTACCATTTTTTTAATAAATTTTGATATACTTGACCAATTGCAAATAAAATACATATTATTGTTCTACACTTGAATCTATACACTCTTGAAAAAAGAAAACTATATTTTTAATTAATTTTGATTCAATTTATGTGAAGAGCATGAACAAGTACCAGATTTTCTATATGCGGTCACTTCAAAAAATTATAAAAAAAAGTACTCAACAAAAAATTACGACAGAAATACAAAACTTCTAGATCTCACTCTACCTACCATCCTACCAAACAGTTTTTTAAAATACTAAATCTAACTATATTTTTTATTGAGTGCACAAAAATAGCTATGTTATATTTTTTTGAAAAAATTAGGAACAATTTTTCATGTACAGAGGGTTGGACCCTCTAATCTTATCCATTTTTAATAAACTTTAGTATTTTAGAAACTAGATTCAAATTACTACAATTATTATTCTTTATACATCTAATTTTGAATGCAAGACCCCCAAATTTCTCTTTGAAGTTCAAGTTTACTTGCTTTCAAAAAAAAAGTGGCTAGCGATAATGTTATTCATTTGGGAAAGGAATGTACTTTTCACAATTGTACCAAATATATAGAGGTGAATTTTCATTTCATTCAAAATGTTCTTGAGGAAGGAAAATTGCACGTGGAGAAATTGATACAAAAGTTAATCTAGCTGATGCTTTGACAAAGATTGTTCCTCAAGAGAAGTTTGAGTTTTGTTGATCTTCTTAAAGCATTGTGAAGATGTAACATTCAAAACAAAGTAGGGGAATGTCTATAATTAGTTTCAGTAAATTCCATTGGACTTCAAGTGGGAGTTTGGTGGGTATGTGAAGCCCAATAGTCTCTTGTTTTCCTTCTAATTAGATGAACCTTCATTTCCTTTTTCAGACCCTCTTTAAGAGATGCACTTGTAATGTTTTTGATTAAGGTAAGAATAAGTTTTGAAGGGGCCCCAGAACCCTTTACAATACTGGAACTTAGGATAAAACTATAGGAGTTTCAGGAAAATAGCAGTCCAACCAAAACATAAGCCATACACCACAAGAAACAATCCAACCAAGAAAAGGAAGGAAACCCAAAGAACTAAACAAGAACACTGCATAAGGATAATTAACTTGTAATGTTAATGGATGTTTTTTTTCTTAATAGCTACTATAATGTATACTGAAAGATAGAGACAATAATAGATATTTTGTTGCTAAAAGTGGATGTAGCCAAATGGTGAACCAATATAAAAATATGTGTTTCATTTTGTATTTTATTTTTCAAAGTTTTATATTTTATAATTTTATACATTTTCTCTTCTAATTATTTATAGGGCTTGCACGCCTGAAATAATAGGGCATAGGATGAATTAAGACTTCAAGAAGAATGTGATAGAATTAGAAGGGATAAATGGAGCATAGGATGAGCTAGAACCGATTAGTGGGATGGGCCTAGAGGAAATCAATGCAAATAGATGAACTATTATATGTTAATGAGATGAGATCAAGAGGAAATAAATGAAAATAAGATAAATTAGGAGAAGATAATGTTACAAGAGAAATGGAGACAAGAAACCAAAGGATCATGGATTAGTAGATATTTATAGGATGCAACATGACAAGCTAACAAAAAATGGGATGAATTATTAGAGCTTTATGGAGTGGGATTCTGAGATAAAATTGAAGAATAAAAGAAAATTAGGTGCACGTCTAGGGTTTGAATCTAGGCCATTAAGTTGGAACATGAGCTTTGGAATAGTAACAATGAATGAATTTGGTTAATAGTGAGTACAATGAAAGGTTTCTTGTAAAAATATGTTTAGAAGATAAAATAGAAGGATATCATGCATGTGAACAAGATGAAGCATCTGTACAAGATGAACAGGAGATAATGGAACATAGGGTGTAATAAGAAAAGATAATATGTGATGAGATTAGGACATCAATATAAAATATTGAGCATAAGCAATAAGTGGGAGATCGTAGGAGGGGATCATAAAATATGCAGTGAACTATTAGATATTAATAAGATGGGATTTGGATAGAATAAATGAAAATAGGGTGATCTAGGTGGAGATAAATGAAAAATGTCGAGAGGTGATAAGGGAACATAGGATTGACTATAAAATATTGATGAGATGGGTTAGGATAAGATAATAGAACATGCAATGAACTATTGAAGTTTAATGGGATATAAATAGGAGATAATAAAATATAGAGTAAAATTAGAGGTATACAAGGTTTGTTTATACAACATAAAATGAGAATGTCAAATGTGTAGTATAATGAAGAGGATATTTGGAAACAATGAGTGGAAGGAAATGTTTCTAGGACAACCTTATGTGTAGAGGATAAAATATGAGGAGGTGGTATTTCTTAGAAGGGATATAAGACAATAGAAAGAGGTAATGTAATGGAACATAAGGTGAAAAAAGATAGTGTACAATGGGACCAGAGTATAAGAGGATAATGAAACATATGATGGAGTAGAAGAGATTAGTGGGATGGCTCAATAAAGAACCATGAAGCATATGGTGAACTATAAAGGTTAGTGGTATGGGATTATGAGGGAATATAGAATCATGAGGTGAATTAAATGAAACTAATTGGACAAAAATAGGAGGAGATAATGCAACATGGGATGCAATAATATAAATTAATGGGATAGGCTAGGATGGGATAATGGAACATGCAATAAACTACTTGAGCTTGATGACATATGATTTGTAGAAAATAATAGAACATAGAACAAATTAGGAGGTTTATAGGGATTGGCTATATAAAATGAATTGGGATTTGGAGGTGTGTAGTATTGATAGACAAAGGAGTTGATCAATAATAAGTAGAAGGAAAGGCTTCTTGTAAGGGTATGCATACAAGATAAAAAATGGGGGATGTGGTATGATGCAGAAGGGATAAAAGGACAACACTAAGAAGGGTTAATGGAACATAACATGATATAAGAGTGGGTACTGTGGGATGAGGGTGTAAGAGGATAATTAAAATTCTATGAAGTAGTTCTATTTGATAAATTGGCCAATATGTGATCACCAAACATAAGGGGAATCAGCTAAAGATAATTGGATAATGCAAAGAGAGGATAATAGAAAGCAAGGTGAAATAAGAGAGATAAATGGGATGAGTATAAATGGCGATAATGGAAACATATGATGGAATAATAGAGATTAATGGAACAATGTGTGAATTATAAGAAGTTAATGGGTTGGGATAGGAGGAAACAATAGAACATAAGGTGAATGAGGATGTACCTAGGTTTTAAATATGTGTTTATAAAGTGGGCACATGTTGTGTGTAGTAGTAATGGAAATGATAGTTAGTCAATGATGAGTTAAATTACATATTCCTTCTAACAATGTGTGTATAGGAGATGTTAGCTATTTTTCCACTAAAATAAGTCTCCTCAAACTTTATGCATTCACTACTTATAAGTGTTTTATTTACCAAACTTGAATTATTTTACTTTACAATAACAAATAAATTTACCATTATATGACATTATTGTTATAAACAACGAGTAAATAAAACCAACCAGAACCTTACAATTACTTTTGAATGGTGAACATAACATAAGTTTATAAAATACTAAACCACCTTGGATGGGTACTCATGAGACCTAAGGTTTTTGTATGGAATAAAAGCCTTTAGGGCAAATGGGATGTGTGTATTAGGCACGTGGTGGGCATTGGAAAAGGGGATAGGAATGGATTGGCTCGTTTAAGCGATTGGATCCCTAATATCTTACCATTGTCCCCCATGACCGTTCTTCCAGATAACGATGACTCGGTCTTCATTTGACCACGTTTCTATCAAATCCTAATATTGCATTCCACATTATCTTGGAGAGTCATATGTTAATGCAAATATGATGGGGTGGTAATCTCATGTCGGACATTTTATTTTAATCTAATTTAATCTCATGTCGGACATGTTTATTTTATGCAGATATGATGGGGTGGTAATCTCATGTCGGAAATGTTTATTTTAATCTAATTTAATCTCTCTCCGCGTTACAGCTGTTACAGGGAATCTAGCCAGCAAAGCCTTCCTTTCTCTTTCATCCCCTAAAACCACATCTAGCCAACAAAACCGCCCTTTCTCTTTCATCCACTAAAACTACTGCTATTTAGATTATCAGTGTGTGTGTGTGTGTTTGTCCAGTGTTTAAATAATGATAATGGAGTGGGAGTCCTCTTTGATGAAGTAGAAGAGAGGAAGTGATGTTGGTTCCGTTCAGCGGGATTTAATGATGATCAGGTCTAGCCCAACCAATATTACCCCTTCTGAACTCATTCTTCAGGCCATGTGCATCTGTTTTCTTCCTTTTCTGAAAAACTCAGTTGAAATAATTGTTATTTAAAGGGTTTGTTTTAACTTGATGTAAATATTTGGTCCAGCAGATATCTTTATGTTATAAAGTGGATTCTAAGAAGACGAAGTCGCATTTGGCTAAGTAGATTGACATCTCTGTTTTGTATAGTTCATTGTAAGAAGACGAAGTCACATTTGGTTAAGTAGATGCCCTCAATATTTCTATTTTATATATAGCGGATTGTAAGAAGAGAAAGTAGCATTTGCAAAAGATGCTATTGACATCTCTATTTTATATAGTGGATTGTAAGAAGATGAAGTCACATTTGGCTTAGTAGATGCCATCGACATCTCTGTCCTATATATGTCTAAGAAGATGCCATCGACTTCTCTATTTTATATAATGGATTATAAGAAGATGAAGTCACATTTGTCTATGTAGATGCCCTCGCCATCTTTGTTTTATATATAGTGGATTCTAAGTAGATGAAGTACATTTGGCTAAATAGATGCTTTCAACATATTTGTTTTATATACAGGGGATTGTAAAACTATGAAGCCACATTTGTCTAAGTAGACTCCCTCAACATCTCTGTTTAATATAATGAATTGTAAGTAGATGAATTCATAATTGGATAAGTAGATGTATTCAATATCTTTCTTTTATATAGTGGATTGTAAGAATAGGAAGTCATATGCAAAAGTTCTGATCTATCAAAGTAATCTCTCATCCCACCCTCTTAAGATTTGAAACTTTGTATTTTTTAATTTTTAATTGTTTTAATTTTTTTCATTTTTTTATAGCATGTCATCATCTTCATCAATCATGTTTAGTCAATTGAACTACTTTGTTATTTTACTAGTGTATCAATTCAATTGATTTTCTTTTCTATCTCCTTTGTTATTTTCAAGAAGTATTTATTTTTTCCTTTGTAATTATGGTTATCTTATATTTGTTTATATAACTGATTGTAAGAACATGAAGTCACATTTAGCTAAGTAGTCACATGATGTAGAGGATCTTTTATCTCAAAATAATGTCTCACTTGAACAACCCTTATGGATTTGAAATTTTATAGATTTTATATAAAATTTTATATTTCATTTTAATTTATTATTTTAACTATCATTTGAATTTTTTAATGACATACCAACATCCTCACTAATTGTGTTCATTCAATTGAATTATATTTTAATTGCACTAGTTTATCAATTCAATGGATCTTGTTTGTTTATCACTATCAATATGCTTGGTTATTTTCAAGAAGTATTCATTGTTTCCGGTAAAATTACAATTATTTTTATCGCAATCCTTTATTATATATTTAATTGATAACAAAAAGCTAAATATTAAATCAATTGTAAGGAGTAGAAAACTCAAATATCCTTTTAATCAAGTCACATCTTTTATTAAGATCCCATAACAAACAAAATGGAAGAAGAAAATAAATGATTGTGTGATTGGTTTGTTATATTTAGTTACAAAAGTTTACAAAGATACATGTTATTGTAAACAAATTCATTGTTTTCAATTATAATTATCGAATTAGTCTATTATAATAAAAAAATGAGACAAGAGTTCTAATCTAAAAAAGTTTAAGGAACCGGAAAATCATTTAAAATTAGAGATTCAATTCATTGTCACTCACCTATTTTATTCAAACTTTATATTTTATGTGGTGGAGAATGTAAAACTCTTGGCAGAAGATGCATGCCACATGCATAGGTCACCTTTGGTTAAGTAGTCACATGTAGGAGATCTCAAATATAAAAACAACCCTACCTAATTGTATTTCTTGATAGGTTCAATAAATTTGTCAATTTATCATTGTCCTAGTGTTTCATTATTTTGGCAAAATGTATTTGTTTTCTCTTCCCTAAATTAATATTATAAATAGTAGTTATGGTGTTTTGTGTTCTTTAATTTTTGTTTTCAATCCATAAATATATTTATATTGCATTTAATTAACAATCAAAACCTACATATTAAATCAATTGAAAATAGCATAAAATAAAATAACCTTTTGATCAAGAGATATCTTTCAAAGTTAAATTGCATAGAAAACATATTGAAAGTGTAAAATAATTGAGAGTATTATTAGTTTGATATATTTTATTATAAAAAATTGAAGTGTTATAAAATTTAGTGTAATAATTTTTATCCCTTTATTATTATTATCATAAAATGATAATTTTTCTAATTTAGAAAAGATTATGGAAAAGACAATTATTCTAAATTAGAGATTCAATTCGTGTTTTCCAACAAGCTTTATTCAAAATTCCTATGACATCTTATGACCAATCTAGCTTTATTGGCATAAAATGTAGGCCATCAAGAATTAATTTACCAAATTAATTAATTTTTTTAAATTAGAGTACTTTGAAGTATTATTGTGAAATAGATAAATTTATAAATTTATATACTACTTCTTATTTATATTCTATTGATCTAAACAGGGACCTATGCAAATAATGTTTTGAGAAAAAAATATTGAAAGAGGTTTTCAAGGAAAGTGGAACTGTGGAATTTGAGAGGTGTGAGGAAAGAATTTCATGTATCCCCTTATTTTTGTTAAAAGATATTTCATTGTGTATAAGTTACTCATTGTAATAGTAATGGAAAGCTTCCATGCTTATGCAAATATAAGTTATTATTCAAAATTTTAAATCAAAACATTTTCTCTTGAATACATGCTCTCTAGGTGAGATCTCTATTTAAGATTGTTACTAATGAAAGGGTAGTGTTCATATGATCATGTATAATATTAAAAAAGTGTAAAAAGAGTGCCAATATGTTCAGTAATTAGTATGCTAATACTAAATATAGGTCACTATAAATGAATATTATTATATATTTTTAAAGTGTAAAAAATATATTAATATAAAATAAGTAAGTTTTTATTATTATATGTTGCAGTCGGATATAAGAGAGGTCATAATGGAAAAGTCTAAAGAAAAAATTTAAGAGAAAAGCTTAGTTTTGGAATTTCATAAATAGAACAGAGGATTTGACTTTTCACATTAATTGATTAGTGAAGGTTATCATGTATTTATTGTTTATTGTGTTCTTACTTAGAGTGCTCTATA
This sequence comes from Chamaecyparis obtusa, assembly GCA_027943335.1. NCBI lineage: Eukaryota > Viridiplantae > Streptophyta > Pinopsida > Cupressales > Cupressaceae > Chamaecyparis > Chamaecyparis obtusa. Next base: position 396,509 of record BSBK01005470.1, read on the forward strand.
TTTCTAAAAATTAAAGCGCTCACCACACACACACACACACACACACACACACACACACACACACACACACACACACACACACACACACACACACACACACACACACACACACACACACACACATATAT
>BSBK01005471.1:0-295580 GCA_027943335.1 Chamaecyparis obtusa
ATATATTATATATATATATATTATATATATAATATATATAATACATATATACATACATGTATATATATATATATATGATATATATATATATATATATTTACATACATGTATGTATATATATACATACATGTATATGTATACATACATGTAGTATATATACATGTATGTATATATATGTATGTATGTATATATATATATATATTGTATGCATATATATATAATAAATGAAAAATCTATATATTTAATCAATACACATGTATATCACAAACTTTAAATAAAGAAAATATCTATATATAATATATACACATGTGCATTTATATACACATATACATGTGCATATATACATGCATATACATGTGTTATATATGCATATATACATGTGTATATATGCATATATATACACATGTATACATGTATATATATATATATATATTATATATATATATATATATATATATATATATATATATACATAAATACACATATACATGTGCATATATATATGTATATATACACATGTATACATGTATATATACATCTATATATGCACATATATACATATATATATATATATATATACATATATATATTATATTATATATATATATATATATATATATGTATATTTATATATATATATATATATTTATGTAATATTTATATATATAATATATATATATATATATATATGTATATATATATATATATATGCATATATACACATGTATATACATATATACATGTGTATAATATGCAATATACATGTATATATATGCATATATATACACATGTATATTATGCATTTATACTATTTATGCATCTATCAAAAATTGAAATAATAAAAATGAAATATGAAAATACCTCAAATGATGTTTGCAAATTCGAAAGTCATCCCCATGGGTTTCACTGTCGAGTTTCACTATCGTGAAAGTGACAGTGAAAGTCACTTTCGGTGGTTATATTTCTGCCAAAATAAACCCTAATTAATGACTTTCGATCAAAGTCATTAATTAGAAACTTTCGATCGAAAGTTACTTAGAAATTTTGATCAAAAGTTACTTAGAACTTTCGATCGTAAGTTTAGTACTTACGATCGAAAGTGTATTAGAGTTTCTATCGAAAGTTTGGTAAAGAATATTTTGCCAAAATGCTTTTCAGGATGAATTCCTTCCTCCAAAAAATGTAACCCACTATTGTGGGTTCACCCAGTATTTAACTCAAAATAGAGTTTAGATCAAATTTCAACTCATCATCAGATGTTGTGTTTAAATTTAAAAATTGATTGTTAATTTCTAGTTGCCTTCTTTACTGATTGTGCATGATTTAATTATAAATTAATTTAAAATAAAGTGATATATTCTCAACTTAACTAATTTTTGAATTTAAAACAATTGATTTATAGGTTAACCAATTATTAATCAAACTTTTATCCAAAACTATATTATTAAATATTGACAACTGACATTAATTAATTAAATAAGAATTTAATGAATTAGTCATGAGATTTTAGATTTATTGTCAAAATGAAATAATACAATTTAGGAATAAATAAAATTAAATCTAATTAAATAATTAAGTGGCAGAATTAAATATAATTAATTAAATATTCAGAATATTCAATTAAGCAAACTTTAGGATAAATAAGATTTATCACCAATAATTATTAAATCAAACTTAATTAGGATAAATAAGGAATATTCTCCGATGCAACATTTATGATAATCAATTAATTTTTGATGATTTGATGTGCCTTAGGTTAGGACTTTTGCGTCAATTGTTGATTTGAAGATGTCAGAGGTTAATGAACCTATAGCCCATTTTTGGGGTATTACATTTTGCCCCTCTTTGAACTCACTGTGCGAAGCACAGTGGTTCAAAGAATAGTCTATGTTTGATAAAGATGTATGAAACTGATGTGAAAGATGAATCGATTATGAGATAGAAACTAATTGAAAGATTAGAAAAGCTGATTCAGGTCTTGGCTGACCAAGAATCGTGATGATGTTAACTATAGCAACGATGAACCAGTGATTATGAAAAAGTATCAAAATGCCTGATTCTGAACCTTATGATTATGAAGAAGTGAGTGACCTGATTCCAGACTTGAATGTCCAAAGGAATCAATATTGGTATCACATCTAAACCCTTCAGTTATGAAGAACCAAGGAAATAACGCTAATGAACCGATGATTACAAAAAGCTAATACAGTTTACAAGAGAGATTACAATACTAGATTGATATGGATCTTGATGAATCTAATATGCCAAAGTGGTGTACCCCAAGCGATGAGGTCTTTAGATGAATTAGTAACTAGAAGTGGTTGTTGTCATGATTACTAAAGAAAAGATTTGATTTAAAGACTTGTTTGATGTGTAATACCTGTTAGAAATAGGAAATGCTGAGAGGGGGGGGTGAATCAGTATTTCAAAAACTTTTTCTTTTTCCCACTTATGGATATAACAGATTACTTTAGTGCATACAAAGATTATCAAGCTGATTAACAAACATAGCAATAAATTGAAAGAACTCATAACACATGATATGTTCTCGAGGAAACCCTGGCCAAGGGAAAACCCTGATGGGGATGGTACCCACAAAGATCACTAATCAAAAGTATCTTGTTAGGGATATTGGACCCTGTTAAGAGTCAATTTATAGTATATAGTAGATCTATCCTGGTTAAAGGACTTTAGGCCTTGTTAGAAGCCTTAACCCTGTTAGGAGTTAGATTACAAAACCTGATCACCAGCTGAGCTCACTGCCCAAATAGGTAATACAAAATGTTTCTGACTATAGTATGGTACTTTTTACAACTTTGCATCAATAGCCTTTGCTTCTATCACAATATACAACTATCACAAGTTATCTTTTTCTTTCTTTTTACACATCACACACACTTTTTCATTACATTTCAAGTATGCCTAATATATGAGTTATTAGAGCTAATAAATTTATATGGTTGGCTTCCAAAATATTTATCCAAGATTAAACATCTAGGATGTCATCCCTTCATAATGTTAAGTCATTATTTTGATGAGCAAAAATAATCCCTTAACTCTTTCGCTAATACTGTCTCCAAAACTGTTCTGTCTGCAAAAATTGTCTTCGGTAAAATTTGAATAACTTCATCCATACTACTCCAAAATTTATGTGCACTAAGATGGGGTGTCCTCATACTCTATAGAAGCTTTAGTTAATTTTTTCAAACAAAAATATTTCTCCAGTGGACGTCGCCAACTAAATCTTCATCGGTGCTCTGTTAGGATCACTATATCCATACTTAGACAATTTCTTCCTTCAACTTGCCATACTTGCATTCTAGATTCTGTGCTCTCAATAGAGATCATATGTTTCCATAATGACAACATCTATGCATCCACATTAGCCAAATTGCCAACAATCTCCCCCTTTTTCATTGGTGGCAACATATGGGAAAATTGGCTAAGTGTGCAAACAAAACTTCAAAGTATTTACACAAAATTGTGGCCAAATGTTATACAAGACATATACAATATTTTACTCCATAGAATATCTCCACCTATGAGTATCCTTCCTCAATATATTTTCAATTTTCTGCTATCTCTCCCCCTTTGACAACAATGACAAAGATAGGGTGTACAAAAATTTAAAAAAACTTGATACCTTGTTATCAGCTATTGCAAAGCTGGTAGACTTGCAACACAGTCTCCAAAATCTAACTTCCATGATTCAAAACATTTCTCACATATCTTATTGATGGATTTAGCAACATTGAGTAGAGTACTCAATTCATATGCTGCTGTCTGACAAGCTTGCAGGGAATTAAAGCTAAACTTCTGAAAAGATGTCTTTGTTGAAAGACACTGCTCAATTTGGTCTTCAACAATTGAGGTCTTGATTGAGATATGCTCTCTCAAGATGTTAATCCTGATCATCTTTATGTTCTTCTCCTCTGCTAACATTCTAATTTCATCATTTAACTTCCTTATGTTCTTCTCTACAGAACTTATCTTTACATTTGGGCTTGTCAAGGTGTTTGTTTCAGTTGTAATTGCATCTATCTTCTCTCTGATCTTCTTATCTTCTTCAGCTGTTAGGATTTTTGATTTTGTTGCATTGTATATACAAACTCTTTCCAGTCTCAAAATGTTTCCTCAAATTCTTTATGCATACATCCAAATTACCAATATCATTTTGAATATTTACACTTAAATTTTGTTGCATTTCTGCTTCAAAGGCTTCCTAAACTTTTATTCTAGCAATATCCTTTAAGTTAGAAAATTTGAAGTCAAAAGAGTTTATTACTATTTTAGCTTTCTCAAGTGGATCCAATTCAAATACCTTAGTGCTGATCACACTCTCAAGTTTCTCTGTCAAAACTCTAACTTTGCCTTCAAGGTCCTTCACCTTCTTATTATTTCCAATAATTTTATTAAGAGATGTGATGAACTCAAGTTGATCATCATCTTCAACTTCTTTTCCAAGGTCTTCAAAAATTGAACCAATTTGTCTCTTTTTACTATCAGGTGCACTAGGGGTAGTGACCTCTATCAAAATTTGTTTACCTTTAACTATCTTCTCTGCTAGAACTAATTCTTATATAGCTGGTGCTTCCACTGCCTCTATATCCTTTTCTGATTCTGTAATCTTCTCTTGCTCTTCTAAAGCCAAATTGTCAACAATGTTTCCTAGATCATGAAATACTGCATCATCTGACTCTAGTGTCACTTTGGTTCCTTCAATGTCCATTGATTCTTTGCTAATATTGATATGTGAAGAAGATGGGACTTCTTCAATACCAACTTCCTCTGCATGCAGTTCCTCTGATTGCTTCTACTGAGGATCTGATTCAACATGCTTTCCTGCAACTATATCTACAAGAACTTACATTACTTCTTGCTCAGTCTCTTTCTGTACTTCCTCCTTTTTGCCTCCCATTATAAGGATTATTCTTCTCTTAGTTCTCAATAAAGTTCCAAGAGACTTCAAGAATCTCTTCAAATGATCTTCATCCTCAACTTTACAAAACTATCTGATTACATGTTCTCTCATCTTTATGTCCTCTTCTTGTGCTCTCTATTTTCTATTCATAAGTCTGTTATACAAATCTTCTGGGATCTTACCATGAATAGTGCTAAGTTTCTTATCTATCACAATCATATGTGTAATCATTGCATTTTCAAAATTCAATCTGTCAAATGATCCATATAGATCATAGAATTTATTTATCTTAGCGAAGTCTCCATGCTTCAATATATCTTCATTAACTCTTTCAATTCTTGGTTTCCAAGTTTTCTTCTTGATTGAAACTTCATCATCATCTTTAATTTCTGCTACTTTTCTAGGTACAGGTGGTACAATCACTTTTTGTCTCTTGTTGAGTCCTGTTGCACTCACTTTTACTCTTTTGCTAGGAATAGGAGAAAAATATTTATCTCCTTCATCTTTTTCAGGTACTTCAACTTTTACCTTTACTACAATAGGATCAATAGGGTCTGCACTAGATGCCATAGGTGGAATTACAAGATTTTCACTTTGCTTCAAGGCTTCTACAGTCTTCTTAGCTATGTCAAACTCATGACTTGACATACCTGATTCTTTCAGTATTTTCTTCATAGTAGATTCAACTCTCCTACTAGCTTTCTTCTTTTCTCTCAAACTTATTGCAGAGTTGAAATTCTCTTCATAGGTTCCAAACCTATTTGCATGACCATCCAACTCACACTTTAACAGTCTATTCACATATCCTACTATTTCTGCTTCAGATACTTCATAGCCAAGAGGGTCTATGAATTCCATTCTAGGCTCAACTACTTCAATGTAGGTGAAATCAATGTCTACCATAAAACAAATGTCATCTTTATGCTTTTCAACTAAGGATTGAGGAATCATTGATTTGTTCTTAACAATATTCTAAAAAATCTTCAATACAAGCTTCACACTGTCATTAACTTTACCAATTAGGTGCTTCATGTAGACTGAGTTTATTCTTTCCATTGTGTTCAAATTGTCACTCCAATCAACTATGTAAGGAAATCTTCTCAAAATATGGAAAAACATATAGGTTATCAGAGATGAAAACCTAAACTGTGTGTACTTAGCCTTCTTAATCTTTTCTAAGTTCTTAAATAACTGAATTTTCAAAATTTCACATAGGTCTACTTGTTTCTTCTCAATACACATAAGATAAGCTACATGAACTATTCCTATAGCCATGTCATCTTCCCTTGAACTACCACAGAATTTAGTTATTAGGATCTTGCAAAGGTACCTAACATCATCTTGCTTAATCTTACTTATCACAATTCCTCTACCATTATAACTAGATCCAGTGTTGTCTAAAACAATCTTTCTCAAGTTCTTTTCATTCAGTGGAATCTATCCAACCTTTGATAATCTAGTAACATCATGAATTAGGTCAGCAGTTATATCAATAACTCTATCCTCCATCAAGAATTTCCCATTATGGATTCTACTTAAAATGATCTTGGTACATTCCTCATCATTAAATTCATACTTCATGGAATAATTGATAATTTCATTGTTCTCTAGGTGCCCATAAGCTGGTTTAATTGACATGTCTTGATTATACAATTTCCTATAATCATCACTAAAATTTGCATCTCCCAAAGTTTCAAACTTGCAACCTAAATATCCTTTAACATTCTCAATGTGTAATACTCCGTCTGGTATGGATGATAGTGCTAGTCTGTCATCAATTTTAGCTGGTTCTACTGGTTCTTTCTTAATCTTAGGTCTATTCTTATCCTTAACATTATGAACCATAGAAATATCCATCTTATCAACTGATTAAAGATCAAAAAATACCTCAACTTTGCAAATCTAGGGTTTCAGTATGATCGTTGCTACAAACTGCCTCCAAACTTCTTCAAATCATCCTCAACTTGCTTTTTCTTCTTTCAAATCTCTTTACAATCACTTTTTAATGATGATCACTTTGATTTCAACCTTATAACACTTCACATTAACTCGATCTAACATCGTATTCATTCATTTTGCCACAAAAACCTCAAAAAGCTAATTCTACAAACCTGCAACCATAAAAATTTTTGTGACCTCGCAAAACATGATATTTTCTTTTGTGTACTTAACCATAGCATTAGTACAACATAAAAAACCTATATCTAACTACAAAAAACTTAACTCATTCAAATTCCTAATCTACACTAATCCTAAGTCCTAAACTACAAAAACTTACATAAGTTAAGTACTTAAAGAAGGGTCAGGTAAAGATTCATCCTTACCATTACTTACATTACCTTCCTAACTACTTTCAATGCTGAATATACCTCCTTGATCTGTGCCTTTATCAAATTTTACTTCATCTTTATTGCTACAACAACCTTTCTCTTTGTTTCCTGCATTTTCATTCCTTCTTGCATTGTTCCTAGGGTTAGGGTTATGATGATAACCTCCATTGTTCATTCTGCAAACTCTTGTTGAGTGTCCAAACTTGTTGCATATCTAACAAATGATTCCATTGTTTCCAAATCTCTGTCGTTGCTGGTTAATCTGTGACCTGCAATTTCTAGCAATATGTCCTACTTTGTTGCATCTAAAACATACAACCACTTTTCTTTGATTCATTTCTTCAATAGATTTCTTATCTGCATTGTTAGTATTCCCAATCATTCTATCATAATTATTCAAAATTACTTTAGGTCTTCTACATTCATTAGCTCTATGTCCAAAACTATGACAATTATAACAATGTCCATTAAGAGGTTTAAATTGCTTACCTGTGCAATCTCTCTTCATGTGCCCAATAGTATTACAAGCAAAACATCTACCTTTGAATTCTCTTTGCATACCTTTAGATGATTCTTCCTATTTTGATTCTTCTTTCTTTGATTCTTCTTTCTCTCTGGGTGGTTCTTTTTTAGGTGGATCTTCCAAAGTGTTCTCATCTAGCTTCATTTCCTCCACACTTTTAGATGACTTCAGATCTGGCTTCTTACTTTCATGGTTTGTTCTAAACATACTAAATCCAAATCTAGTCCTATCAAAGAATGGTTCTTCAAAAGAAATTTGTTTTTCAGTCTTATCACTATTTGAATATAGCCTTTCAAGTTGTTGTTTAGATTGAGTTAATTCACCTTTCACAATTTTATTATACTTCTCAAGTTCCACATACTGCATTTTTACTTTTTTAGATTTGGATGTTTCCTTTTCGAGTCTTGATCTCAGATCTTCATTCTCAATTTTCAATTTTTCATTATCAGATCTCAAATTTCCATCTTTCATACTAAGCCTCAGATTTACTATCTTCAGCTCATGCTTAAGGATCTCATTTTCTTTTTCTAATTCATCACAATCTTCAACAAGCATATTAGATTTCTTTTCAGATTTCAGATCTTCAATCTTACCTTTTAATTTGTCAATAGCATTCTTTACATCTTCATATTTTCTTCTTAAGGAGTTTCTTTCATCAGTAAGCATATCAATCTGTTCAAGAGCTTCTTCAAGATTCTTTTGAAGTTGATCCATATCCATAGAGATCTTACTCAAGTTGCTAAGCTTTCCTTGAATGTTCCTTCTCCGAGTAACTATGCTCTGATACCAATTGTTAGAAATAGGAAATACTGAGAGGGGGGGGGGGGTGAATCAATATTTCACAAACTTTTTCTTTTGCCCACTTTGGGATATAACAGATTACTTTGGTGCATACAAAGATTATCAAGCTGATTAAAAAACATAGCAGTAAATAGAAAGAGCTCATAACACATGATATGTTCTCAAGGAAACCCTGGCCAAGGGAAAAGCCCGGTGGGGATGGTACCCACAAATATCACTAATCAAAAGTATCCTATTAGGGATATTGGACCCTATTAAGAGTGAATTTACAATATATAGTAGATCTATCCTAGTTAAAGGACTTTAGGCCTTGTTAGAGGCCTTAACCCTATTAGGAGTTAGATTACAAAACCTGATCACCCGCTGAGCTTACTGCCCAAATAGGTAATACAAAATGTTTTTGACTATAGTATGGTACTTCTTACAAATTCACATCAATATCCTTTTCTGCTATCACAATATACAACTATCGCAAGTTATCCTTTTCTTTCTTTTTACACATCACACACACTTTTTCATTACATTTCAAGTATGCCTAATATATGAATTATTAGAGCTAATAAATTTATATGGTTGGCTTCCAAAATATTTATCCAAGAGTAAACATCTAGGATGTCATCCCTTCATAATGTTAAGTCATTATTTTGACAAGCAAAAATAACCCCTTAACTCTTTCGCTAATACTGTCTCCAAAACTGTTCTGTCTGCAAAAATTATCTTCGATAAACTTTGAATAACTTCATTCGTACTGCTCCAAAATTTATGCACATTGAGATGGGGTATCCTCATACTCTGTAGAAGCTTTAGTTAATTGCACAAACAAAAATATTGCTCCAGTGGACGTGGCCAACTAAATATTCATCGGGTGCTCTGTCAGGATCACTGTATCCATACTTAGACAATTTCTTCCTTCAACTTGCCATACTTGCATTCCAGATTCTGCGCTCTCAATAGAGATCATATGTTGCCATAATGACAAAATTTATGCATCCACATTAGCCAAATTACCAACAATACCATGCCCCCTTTCGGATTAAAATCAAAATTTGATAAGAAAAGTTAGAGTTGAATGGTTTAGAAACATGTTAATTGATTTAAGAAGTGGTTATACACGTTCGAGAATGCATTTTGCATCGTTTAGAGGTCCTAGAGACCAAGTTTGACTAGGTTTGACCATGAGTTGACCATGGTTGACCAAGTTGAAATTCAAATAGTGTGATGTAAGATAAATAGTTAAGTTGAATTCTAGATTTCTTTGATGATTTAAGGTTGATTATGCAAGCAGTCGGTCGTCCTAGGTTCAAAAATTTTAAATCGCAATTTTGACAAAGTAAACGATCTCAGATTTTGATTTTGATCTCGCAAAAATGGGTTCAAAATGTTGAAATTAGCCAAGGGTGCAATTTTTGTGAAAAATGGAGCACCTTTGAAAATTAGGTCAAAACGTATATAAGGGCCAAAAGGGTCATTTTCAATTCATTATTCACATTTGACTTTTGAAACCTTGGTGGAGCCCTCTTAGTGAGAAAATGGCTAAGATGAAGGTACCTATCTCTTCCCATTATTTTGTGCATAGCTGGTGACATCAGAGACCTCCACAGTATGGTCATCTAGTAAGTGGACCTCTGTGCCTCTTCGTAAATTCCATTTTTGCATATTTTTAGCATTTTTAGGGCTTTTTTCGTACATTTGAAATTTTTCATTTTCATATGCATGGAAACTCACACGACTATCCACTGTTACTCATACAACTTTTCAATTCCATTTAGAGTATCATCCCATAACTAGTAGAAACTCATATGAGAGGGGGCCAAGTGTCGTATGACATTTTGTCGGGTCCCTCATATGTCATACGATAAGATTTTTATTTTCGTATGACCATGATTTGTCATATGGTAAGCTACTAAAACTTGTAGGAGTTTTCATGCTAGTTTGAATTGTTGTATGGATAACATTGAGCCAAAAACACCCTCTTAGGTCAAAAATTTGAATTTTTTGATTTCTTAGGCTATATCCTGAGCATTTAATGTACCTTTTGAGATAGTCAACTTTACAACTTTTGTACCGTTAGCCTATTTTTCAACCAAGTTACTGATAGGATTCTCTATTTTTGTGTTGTATAGGTCATCTATCTTGATGTCCATGTACGTCTCTCACACCCAGTGAATTAGAGATTATGCATTTTATTGCCTAACCTGATAAGGGTACATCTTACTAGATGTGGATTTGAGTATCTTATTCGGTTGCCTGAGATTATGGTATTCACGGACTACTGACTACATTTATTGAGAGGTTTCACTCAGAGACCTAGACCTTCCACCTCTCAATAGGAGAGATCACAATTACTATGGAGGATGTCTATAAGATACTCTACATTCCTTTCCATGGTCCATGACTTGAATATGTGAGTTCGGGGAACTCAGGATTACATGCATTCAGACGTTTATTTGGAGATGACACCCAACTTATCGGTTCCATTTCCTGGGAGACATTAGTGCAACGCTATGGGGAGACCCATAGATTAGAGTGTATTATAGCTGACATGATAGGAAGGATCATTATGCCTGACCATCAGTAGAATGGTCTTTTGATGGGCTAGGCCCTGATGGTTGCATGATTGATGGCTACTTTGTTTGAGCTAGGTTGGGGTCAATGTATGCAAGCTAATATGTTCTCTAAGATGCACAAGATCATGTATTAGGAGGGAAAGTCTTTTTCTTTTGGTGTGTTGGTACTTCAGATTTGGGCCTGTGAGCATATCCCAATTTTTAGACCAGTATGCCAGTGTTAGTGCCAGCCACAAGAGCTGGTGATATATATTTATTCAAGATATGTTACACAGGTGCATATGGGCCATACAAAGTACTAGAGATGCTACCTTGATGATAATATGTTTGTGATTTGGCATCCATATCTTCAGATAGAGGCCTGGCCCACTGCTCGAGAGAAATTCAATCACTTTTTCCATAGTCGAGTGCTTATTGGTAGATTTACCACACTGTTGGAGCATTTCATCATTACCAAGGTGTGGTGATAGTATGACATCATTCAGGATGCACCACAAGATCACGCTGCTTATGTGCGGATAGCTAGAGAGCTTGGACTAGGACGGTGCCCGCAGTTATCATATGCTCTTTGTACACAGGAGTATAGCAGATATGTCAGTAGAGACTGGGACTATTGACTAGATGTTCTAGATGCTGGGGCTATAGATGGTTTCATTACATGGATTGTAGAGCATCCCATTCATAGGTTTTCAGATCCCATAGAGTTGATACCGAGTATGGAGGATGTTATGGATGTGACAGGTTCTTCCATGGTATAGGGTTAGAGATGCACATAGGTTTTGATGCCCCAGCCCACACCTCTGAGGTTGAGAGTAGTGATGACACCTCCACAAAAACCATCTAGTCATATGAGACCACCACGTTCCTCTAGCTCTACATCAAGTAGGCCTATAGGTACATTAAGGAGGTATACTAGAGGAGAGAGTGGCACTTTAGGCAGTGTTGGTAGTGCAAATGAGGTGCTCAATGCACAACAAGATGTAGGTTTTGGTCTTGATCCTATATAGGATGATACAAATTTTGACCTTGGAGCTAAGGTGAGACATCATAAGGTGTAGAGAGCAGAGGCTGCTGATCAGCCAGCAAGAGATACAGACATGCCTGTGGCAGATGCAGATCCTAGTGCAGCACTCTCCTCCTAGGAGATTATTAGGAAATTTAGATTATAGGTGAGAGACCTGAGAGTGTAAAGTGCTCATTTTGAGGAGCGGTTCATAGAGGCTGACAAATAGCAACTGAAGCTCTGAGAGGAGAACATGAGATTGTAGACAGAGGTGACACATCAGACCTCTTGAGTTGCTTACTATGTTTTTGCTTATTATGTTGTTGTTCCTATCAGTTAGAGAGTACCTACATACTCTTAGTATATGATAGCTTCAGAGGGAGCTAGGGCACCTCGAGCCAAGGCAGTGCCTGATGCATCACCACCACCTCCACCAAATGCAAAGGATCAGGTAGATAGCTGATCTATCTATTTATTTTGATATTTTTGCAATTTTGTTCATGTATACTATTCTAACTTCTAATAGCTCACGTGAGCTCATTCTTTGATACTTTGTGCTAGTAGTGCACCCTTGACTATTTTAAGTTATATGATATGAGTTCAAGATTTTGGTTATGACTTCATTTGTACTTGTCATGTTTTAATTTATGATGATATCATGTGATGTAAATGCTATGAGTAGTGTAGAATGTATGTATGGATTTATGCAATGCAATGATTCCTTTCAAATGTATGGATTTATGCAAATGTAATTGATTATAGAAAATGTATGATTTTGTTTATGCTATGTATGTAATACAATAGATAGAATAATTCAAGAATATGTAATGTAAATGCAATGATACACATGATATGTTTTGCAAGTATTGATGAAGACAAGTACTCAGTCTTATGTCAAAAAGGATGTTTAACCTAGGATGGTGACTTCTTGCGGTTATGAGAGGAAACCTTCATGTTAGATTCGACTCTTCATGTCAAGTTTAAGTTTAGGGTGAAGAACTGCATAAGCATGTTAAGTGTGTTCAACAATTTGTGAGCTCATGCAATCATGCAAAGTGCCAAATGACATGCAGAATGAAATGCAAACCTAAGACCTAGGACCTAGTCACTAATCATGTGTCAATTTGTTTTCATCATTGAACTTTTTAGGTAACCGAAGAAATCAATACAATGCCCATTAGTTATGAAACTATAGACATATGAATATTGATTTGTATGCACAAGACTCAATACAACACCCACTGGCTAGACAACCATGGACATATGGATATTGATTTTGTTTTCAAAATGTCAGATTAGATATAAGCACCAAGGCACAAATGCCAGGATGACCTAAATATCATGTCCATTTTGATATATCAATTTGTATAACCATCAAAACATAGATGTCATGATGACCAGAATACACCTTGTAAAACAAACACATCAAATAGTCAAGAGATCATTCTAAATCCAATGTGAATTACCTGTAGTGACCCTTTATCATTCACATCCTTAGGTAAGATCGCATTTCACAGTAGGAGTAAGAACTTTCTCAAAAAGACAATATTTAGATCAAACTTCCTTGAATTTTTTGGGTATCAATGGTTGAGGTATGCATGGCCATCCAATACGAGATAGAGGCTCTTACAGACAGACACCATTTCAATGTAGAATTTCCAAAGTCGTGAGATTTTCACATACAAGCAGAAGACAAAGAAAAGATTATGCCCCTAGTCATCACTCCCTAAATGCTATAAAGGACATCATCGAAGAGCTCAAAGGGGCACAATATGCAAAAATCTCAATGTGAATCAGTAAGCATACAAGGAGATAAAAGCATGAAGCACATATCATTTTCAGTTTGTCTTGATGTTTGATTGTGTTGTTGTAGATGCAAAATCTTTTCAGGAGAGGAGACAGGCAGATAGACTCGGATGAAGCTTCAAAGGATTCTGACTAGATATGATGTATCTGAGATGCACTAGAGGCAATAGGATATGACTTTGATTTCCCCCAAGTTTGAACAATGATAGGATACAGACGTTTGAGTTGATTGGTGTACAGACCGACTTATTGAAAATAGGAATGCCAAAACAAACCGGGAGATATGTACAAACTAAAGCAAGACTAAAAGATGGGAAAGACCAAGATTGCACTAATAGATGGAGAATTTTGAAACAAGTGGCACCTACTTGCCAGGTTTTCACCATCTTGGTAGAGATTCTATTTTTGCTACCAAGGCACCTGTTTGCTAGTTTTCACCAAGGCACTTTTTCTTTTTCTCATTTTTTTATATTTTTCATTTTTCGTTTTTCTTTTTTTTTGTACTTTTGATATTTTTTAAATTTTTTGTGATACGTCAAGGTGCCTATTGCTAGGTTTTCACTAGGATGATAATTTTTTGGGGACTTTTTCCAATTTTATAATTTTTTTAGGACATTTTTTATTACTAATTGCCTTAGGCATAGAATTTCTTCAGATGGAGAATGTTGATTGGTTCTTGGAGCTATTCTCCTTTAGTTGTTGAGAGTTGATAGGCTCTAGAGCCAAAATTAGTAGTGATGACAAAGGGATCCAACCAATTGGGTTCAAACTTCCCCTTGTGTTCTCTATGTGATTTATTTTTAGGATTCTCTCTCAAGACTAGATCGCCAACCTGAAATTCTCTATGTCTGACTTTCTTATTGTAGCCTCTAGACATTCTATTATGATATACTCTTAGATGATCATACACTACTTGTCTACACTCATCTAGTAGTTCAAGTTCTTGCAACATAGATACTTTTTAGTCATCATTAGTTACTAGACCATGCATTCTGATTCTTAGTGATGGGATTTCAACCTCAATAGGTAGTACCACTTCAGACCCATAAACTAAAGCAAATGGTGTATCCCTAGTGAATTTTTTGATACTTGTTCTATAGGCCCAAAGAGATGGATTGATCATGAGATGCCAGTCTCTTCCTATTTTATTAACTGTGTGATGTAAGATTTTCAATAGATTCTTGTTTAAAGCTCTGCTTGTCCATTCCCTTGAGGATAGTAGATTGATGACCAATGTTGCGTATTTTTGAATTTGGCACATAGATCATCTAAGTCTCTATTCTTGAATTGTCCACCATTATCTATGACTATAGAATGTGGAATACCATATTAACATATGATGTAGTTCAGAATGAACATAGAGATTTTCTTGCCAGTCGCCTGAGTTAAAGGGACTACTTCTACCCATTTTGTAAAATAATTTGTAGCTATGATTATATGGGTATGTCCATTAGAAGGATGAGGATGTATGGATCCTATAAGATCAAATGCCCATTGGTGAAAATGCCATTGTGTAGTAAAGGGAATTAGATCCCTCCCTGGTGCATGAATTAAGTTGCCATGTACTTGGCACTTTTGATAGTTCTTAGCAAATTTGATAGCCTCTTTTTCCATTTCAGGCTAGTAGTACCTAGCCCTAATAAATTTTTGATCTAGTGTTAAACCATTTGAATGTGAGCCACATATATCTTTGCAGACTTCCTCTAATGCACGCTGAGACTCTTCCCATTCTAAACATCTAAGGAGTGTACCATCTAGACATTGTTTGTACAGATCGTTACCAATGATGACATACTAGGATAAATTTCAAATAAGGTATCATTCCTCATGGCAGTTGAAGGTATTAGGAATGATTTGATCTTGGAGAGATGAGAAAAGGTTTTTGTATCAGGATGAATCATGACCAATAATGGTAAAGATCATGTAGGTTTTAGGGGAATCATATGTGGCATAAGATAGTTCTTCCACTAGGAACTCATAGCGTAGCTCATGTTCAAGCTGCTATAGTAAAGTAGATAGCATTGCCATAGAATCCATAGCTTTGTTCTTTGTGTTGGAGATTTGCTAGCAGGCCAGTACTGACTATATGTTTGTCATTGATGACAACATATGGAAAGTAGCATGTGTGGAAGTCTTATGTAGTAAGCTTTTAGTATATGTAGCATGGACATGATATCAACATGATATCATGGGCGTAGAGGTTAATTGTTAGTACAGATAGTTATATAGTAGCATGTCAACAATGTTCCTGACAGAGTAATAGGAAGTGTTCTATGTATGGTTGTCCATACAATTGTCATGAAGCCTTGCGTGCTTGGATATATGTTCATGACATGTTAGTTATGTTTTAGTTATGGATGCATAGTCTGATAGTTAGTAGAAGTGAAGTTATGAAGTCGCTATTCACCAGAAGTAGTTTCCTATGTTTATTTAGAAGAGCTGACATAGATTTTATTGGTTCTTGAGTTGTGCCTATCTTTAGGGTATGCACCCTTGGAGTTAAGCTTAGAGAAGAGTTATTGATGTTTATTTAAGAGCACATGAAGTAATTAAGCTTGAGGAGAAAGATCTAGTTGTTTTGGTAGAGCTGACAGTGTGTAGTGTGCGTATACAATTATCTTATTCGAAAGGTCCCAAAATGTGTTGTGTGCGTAGTAGAGTCAATAGAATCTTTATTGGAGTTTTTTATGGTTTCTCTAATATGATTTCAAGGTGGTTCTAATAGGCCAAATTGAATATATCATTTAGAGGAAAGATATTTATAGGCAGTCATTTGTGATTGCTTAAATGTGGTTCATAGTTGATTAAGAAGTGCAGAGTAGAGTGTGAAAAGTGTTGAACCATCAGAAGGTCTATGTGACCAAGTAAAGTATTTGTGCTATACATTGGAACTATTCCAGATAGCAAGTCAAAGAACAGTTCACCAAGATCTAGATATAGTGTGTATCTATTATTCAGAAGGTTGTAGCCTTCGCCCCTTTGAGCAATGAGCTCTTAGATAGTGTGTCATCTCCCCTAAGAGGGACAATTGTAAAAGACTCCTAATAGGTTCTGACCCTTGACCAAGTCTATTGTACTAAATATATTGTAGAGAAACTCCTAACAAGTTTAATGATCTTCTAACAAGGCTTATAATACACTAGTGAAGAATATTAGTGGGTGTCAATTCCCACCAGGGTTTTTACCTATTTGGGATTCCCCATAACCAAAATATTGGTGTTGTGTTCATGTTTTCTTTAATTGTGTTTATGATTTATGTTTAAGTATACTTAATTGGATAAAGAATTGAAACTTTCAGATAATGTATTCACCCCCCCCCCCTCTCAGTTATCTCTTGGGAGTATTCCTAACAATTGGTATTAGAGCCAAGTTCCTTAAAGAGAAATTTTAATAGCTTGAGGTTGGTTAGATGGCATACTTCAGGAAAGAAAGTCCTAAGTTCAGTGGAGAGAATTATCTTGATTGGAAGAACAAGATAGTGACCCATTTGCCGTGCATTGCTTTTGAAGTTTTTGATGTAACTATCAAAGAAGCCAAAGTTCCCACCTTAGAAGCCTTTGCAAAGGACGATGCTATTGATAGAAAAAAGGAATTGTTTCATCAAAATGCTATAGCTAAAGAAGCTCTTATCAGTGCCCTATCTGATGGTGATTTTTCAAAAATAAAAAAGGTAGATACAACCCACAAAATATGGAAGCACCTAGAAGACATATTTGAAGGAGACAAACAAGAAAAGGATGCATGCAAAAAGACATGGAAGAAAAGATACAATGCATTAGAGATGCTGCCTGAGGAAAATATCAGAGCTTACAATCAAAGGATAAATGAAGCAGTTTCTAGAATCAGAAACAATGGTGGAGAGATTTTAGAGGAGGACATTATGGACAAATTAATGACTACTCTCACTCCTGAATATGAAAGAAAAATCAACATCCTTGATGAGACCATGCAGATTACATCTAATTTCAAGAGAGAGAACTTGATCAGAAAAATTTTAGCTTTTGAGATTTCAAGATTAAAGACAGAACCAAAGAGTGAGACAGCCTTCAAAGAAATATTTCGTGGTAAGAAATCTGCAAACACTTCTAGCAATTTTGATGATGATAATGAAGACAAAACATTAGATGATTCCATTGCTATGATTTCCAAAAGAGAAAAGAAAGGAAAAGGAAAATATGAAGGTCAATTACCATTTAAGTGCTTTTCATGTAACAAGATTGATCACTTTGCATCTAAGTGTCCTACTAGAACTAGAAAGTTCAAAAAGGATTACAAGCCTAAGTACTCAAAAGAATGCTACTATGCTAGAGATGGTGTTTCAAATGATGAATCAGGTGAAGAATAAATTGGACTCATTTCTATTGTAGACAAAATGAATAATAATACAATTCAGGAAAATAAGAAAGAGAATCAAGAGCTAGCATTAATTTCACAAGATGGCATAAAGACAGACTGGATTATAGATAGTGGTTGTTCACATCACATGACAGGTGATAAAGGAAGGTTTGTTCATCTGGAAAAATACAATGGTGGGATGGTTAGATCTAGAGACAACACTCCTAAACCAATAGTTGGTAGAGGAACCATCACCTTGGATGGAAATAATAGTATTGATGATGTTCTTTATGTTGATGGTTTGAAACATAACCTTCTCAGTGTTGGACATTTACTTGGAAAAGGCTATCAGTTGGAGTTCAAAGATGACAAATGCATCATTAACAACAAGGATGGTGGTATGATTGCATCAAGCTCAAAGACAAGAGGTAAAGTTTTTCAACTAAATTCAGAAGCAAGTTGTTTTGTTGCTAAATTTGATGACAGTTGGTTGTGGCATAAAAGACTACGCCATATCAATTTTGATAACATAGTAAAGATAAGAAATGTAAAGGAAGTAAGAGATATACCTAGCATAGCAAAGCTAGTTGACACTATATGCATGGAATGTGTGATGGGGAAGCATGTGAGAAATTCTTTCAGGAGTAAGTAGAATTCAATAGAGAACAAGTTGGATCTAATTCATATAGACCTATGTGGTCCAACTCAAACAAGATCATACTATGGTGAAAGGTATTTGATTTTTTTTGTTGATGATTATACTAGAATGATGTGGGTTGTTTTCTTGAAAGATAAGTTAGAAGCATTTTTTGAAATTCAAAATATTCAAAGCTAAGGTTGAGAATGAATTTGGACTAAAGATAAAATGTTTGAGATTAGATAGAGGAGAATTCACCTCTAATAGATTCTATGAGTACTGTGAAGAACATGGCATAAAGAGATAGTTAAGTTCACCTAGAACCCTTGAGTAGAATGGAATTGCAGAGAGAAGGAAAAAGATCATTCTTGATACAGCACGCATGATTATGATAGAAGGAAATGTTTCACACACCTATTGGAGAGATGTGGTCAATATAGCAGTCTATACCATCAATAGAATTCAATTAAGGCTAGGCATTAATAAAACACCATATGAGATATCATTTGGTAATCTTCCCACAGTAAAATATTTCAAAATCTTTGGAATCAAGTGCTACATCAAGAGGGATGAAGCAATAGGCAAGTTTCATGCAAGAAGTGATGAAGTTATTTTTGTTGGTTACTCTACTAAAAGTAAAGCTTATAGATGTTTCAATTTAAGATTGAAAAAGCTCATAGAAAGTGCTCATGTTAAGATTGATGAAAAATTTATGGTTCAAGAAAGATATCATGATTACACACCCATGATTGAAGAAGAACCTAGACCCTCAACTAGTGAGATAGTCATTGAGGAAATGTTTGATAGTATTGATGTGTTATTCAATTACCCTGATACAAGTGAAGAAAGTACTCCTAAGGTTGATGAGTCAACATCACCTAAAGTTCCAAAGTTTAAATCTAGAAATCATTCCAAGAAAGACATCATTGGAGATCAAAGCAACAAAGTCTTGACAAGATCACAAGCAAAGAACTCAGCTAGTAGTGAAGTGGTATGCTTACTATCTCAAATTGAACTTTAAGTGTTGAAGATGCATGTAATGATTCAGATTGGCATGATGCTATGAAAGAAGAACTTGATCAAATTATAAAGAATGACACTTGGGAACTGGTCCCAAGACCTAGTGATAAGAATGTGATTGGAACAAAGTGGATATTCAAAAACAAGATGAATGAAGATGGCACAATAGTAAGAAATAAAGCAAGATTAGTATGTAAGGGATATGCACAAAGAGAAGGCATTGATTATTCAGACACATTTGCACCTATCAGAAGCTATTAAGTTGTTTCTAGCTTATGCTATAGTTAAAAACTTCAAATTTTATCAGATGGATGTCAAGTTAGCATTCTAGAATGAAGATTTGAAAGAAGAAGTATACATTGAGAAACCTGAAGGATTCACTTTATTAGACAAACCTGATATGGTATGTAAATTGAAGAAGGCCCTCTATGGTTGTAAGTAAGCCCCTAGAGCTTGGTGTGAAAGACTAGATGGATAATTAACAAAGATTGGATTTAAGAAAGGAGCAGGAGATTGTAATCTATTCATGAGAGAGACATCTAAAGGTTTACTACTTGTAGCTATATTTGTTGATGACATTATCTTTGGAGGCAATGACAAACTCAGTGTTCAATTTTCCAAATAAATGCATAATGAGTTTGAGATGAGTATGATTGGTCCTATCAAATACTTTTTGGGACTAAATGTGTAGCAAACAAAGAAAGGTATTTTCATTAATCAGTCCAAGTATGTGAAAGAGATATTGAATAAATTCAAGATGGATGATTGCAAGCCAGTAGGAACCCCTATGTTCACTGGATGCAAGCTTAAAAATGAAGATGACTCACCAATAGTAGATATGACATTTTACAAGTCTATGATTGGTAAACTCATATATCTTACTCAGACTAGACCTGATATTTCCAATGCAACTGGTATAGTTGGAAGATTTATAGCAGAACCTAAGAAAAGTCACCTTATGGTAGTAAAAAAATATTCAGATACTTGTAGGGCACTATAGATTATGGTCTATGGTATCCTTATTTAGAAAATGTTGAGCTTCATGTGTACACTAATGCAGATTGGGTAGCATGTGTTGATGATAGAAAGAATACATTAGGTGGAGCAATGTTTCTTGGTGATAGACTTGTCACTAGGAAAAGCAAGAAAAAACATAGTATTTCTTAGTCAACAGCAGAAGTGAAATATGTTGCAGTAGCCTTGAATTGTTCTAAAATTATTTGGATCAAGCATATGATAAAGGAGTTTGGAATTCAGATTGATTATCCTATTGTTATTCACTATGATAACACTAGCACTATCAATATGTCAAAGAAACCTGTGATGCATGCAAAGACAAAGCACATTGAGATCAAGTATCACTTCCTAAGAGAGAAAGTGGTAGATAAAGAAGTCAAGTTGGAATATGTGAGTACTAAAGATAAGTTGGAAAATATATTCACAAAGCCCTTGCATAAGGATACTTTTGAGTATCTCAGGGAGAAGTTGGGAGTAATTCCCTTCCTTGATTCTGCTTAGAAGAAAGAAGGAAAGGCAGCGGTCCTCAGGGACTGATGGAAGGTTGACTACTCTACCTCAGGAGTAGTACCAATGCTTAAAATGAATGGCACCCTTTTCCATTGATGTCAAAGGGGGAGTAATATATAGAGTCATGAAAAATAGAAGTAAAAAGGAGGAGTAATATACTAAGGGGGAGCAGTATTCAATTTTGACAATAGTATAGTTGAGGAAATGGAGAATATTAGAAAATATTGCAGCAGATGGAGGATTCATCTTTGGGGGAGTTTTGATGAGGAAATGGAGAATGTTATAAAAGAAATGTTCATTTGGGTTGGTGGTAGTTTTTCATTCCATTCATTGCCATCAATGCCAAAGGGGGAGATTGTTTGAGATTTGCCAGCAGGTGAGTACTGGCAGTATGTTTGTCATTGATGAAAACATATGGAAAGTAGCATGCGTGGAAGGCTTATGTAGTAAGCTTTTAGTATATGTAGTATGGACATGATATCAACATGATATCATGGGCGCAAAGGTTAACTGTTAGTACAAATAGTTATATAGCAGTTTGTGTCAGCAGTGTTCCTGAAAGAGTAATAGGAAGTGTTCTATGTATGGTTGTCTGTATAGTTTTCATGAAGCCTTGCGCACTTGGATATATTTTGATGACATGTTAGTGATGTTTTAGTTATGAGTGCATAGTCTGATAGTTAGTAGAAGTGAAGTTATGAATTTTCTATTCGCTAGTAGAAGTTTCCTGTGTTTATTCAAAAGAGCCGACATAGATTTTATTGGTTCTTGAGTTACACCTATCTTTAGGGTATGTACCCTTGGATTTAAGCTTAAAGAAAAGTTATTAATGTTAGGTTAAGATCACATAAAGTAATTAAGCTCGAGGAGAAAGATCTAGTTGTTTTGGTAGATCTGATAGCGTGTAGCATGCGTCTACAATTATCTTATTGGATAGGTCCTAGAATGTGTTGTGTGCATAGTAGAGCTAACATAATGTTTATTGGAGTTTGTTATGGTTTCTCTAATATAATTTCAAGGTGGTTCTAATAAGCCAACTTGATTATATCATTTAGAAGAAAGATATTTATAGGTAGTCATTTGTGATTGCTTAAATGTGGTTCATAGTTGATTAAGAAGTGCAGAGCAGAGTGTGCGAAGTTTTGAACCATTAGAAGAAGGTCTATGTGACCAAGTAAAGTATTTGTGTTATACATTGGAACTAATCTAGACATCAAGTCAAAGCACAGTTCACCAAGATCCAGATATAGTGTGTATTTGTTATTCAAAAGGTTGTAGCCTTCACCCCTTTGAGTAGTGAGCTCTCAGATAGTGCATCCTCTCCCCTAATAGGGACAATTGTAAAAGACTCATAATAGGGTCCAACCCTTTAACAGGTCTACTGTAATAAATATATTGTAAAGAAACTCCTAACAGGGTTAAGGATCTTCTAACAAGGATCATAATACACTAGTGTAGAATATTAGTGGGTGTCAATTCCCACCAGGGATTTCACCTATTTGGGTTTCCCCGTAACCAAAATATTGGTGTTGTGTTCATGTGTTCTTTCATTTTTTTTATGCTTTATGTTTAAGTATACGTAATTGGATAAAGAATTGAAACTTGCAGATAAATGATTCACCCCCCCCTCTCAGTTATCTCTTGGGACTATTCCTAACACTCTGATCTAGGAATTTTCTCAAAGGTGATAGATATGAAATATTTATTTAGATCATCTACCATTATCTTGTATGGGATTAGCTTTCCATCTTTCATTTGATACACATCATTGACTTGGTGTATTATAAGTTGTGAGTCTCCATGAATGTGTAGTTCTGTCACTCTCCACTCAATTTCTATTTTCATGCCGTTAAGAAGAGCTTCATATTCAACAATATTGTTTGTACAAGGAAACTTGATTTTGAATGCTTTAGGGATTGAGTATTCTTGAGTGATGAATAATATGTCTTCTCTAGATCCATTCTATGTATACGATCTATCAAAGAATAACTTCCATGCTCTAGAAGAAAGATTCATGATAGAGGAATCAAGAAATTCTATTTGCATTGGTGTATGTGCATTAGCCAGTTGATCTACAATTACTTGACCTGTGATAGCTTTTATTTCAACATATTCAATGTCAAATTAACCTAATAACATCACCCATATAGCTAGTCTACCTGTGAGGGAATCTTTGCTTAGTAGGTACTTTAGTGGATCAATCTTAGCTACCAATTGTGTGGTATGAGCTAACATGTAATGTCTCAGTTTTTGTGATGCAAAGATAACAGCTAGAAAATCTTTTTCAATCATTTAATAGTTCTTATCATATGCTACCAATGTTCTACTCATATAGTATATATCTCTTTCCTTCTTGTCCTCATCATTTTGTGCTAGCAATGCCCCTAGTGATGTATTTGTAGTAGAGACATATAAGATCAAAGGCTTCCCTTGTATAGGAGGTATCAAAATAGGAGGATTTGATAAATATTTCTTGATATGATTAAAGTTCTTTTCACATTCCTCATTCCATGCAAAGGTCACACATTTATGTAAAGTCTTTGTGAAAGGTTGTGATATGTCTACTAGCTAAGATATGAAGCGTCTGATAGATTGTACTCTCCCTTGCAATGTTCTCATTTGACTGATATTCTTGGGAGGTTTCATTTCCATGATAGCTTTAACTTTAGCTGGATCAACTTTGATTCCTTTATTTTTGAAACAATGTAGCCTAAGAGATTTCCAAAAGTGACACCAAAAGAACACTTCTTAGGGTTTAGTCTAAGACTAAACTTCTCCATTCGATCTAGTATTTTTCTCAAATCATTTAGATGTTCAGATCTTATCATAGATTTTGCCAAACTATCATCAACATAATCCTCCATAGTTCAATGCATCATGTCATGAAAGATAGATGTTATAGCTCTTTGATATGTAGCACCAGCATTCTTAAGCCTAAATGGCATGACATTCCAACAGAAGGTACCCCACGTACATGTGAAAGAAATTTTCTCTTGATCTTCTGGTGCAATTTGATTTGATTATATCTAGAAAACCATCCATTAAAGAATACATCTCGAAGCCTGCAGTCATGTCCACTATCATATCAATGTTAGCTAGTGGAATATCATCCTTGAGGCATGCTTTGTTCACATCTTTGAAATCTGTGCATACTCTTATTGATTTATCTGGTTTTGAAATAGGCACTATATTTGAAATCCATTCAACATAATCAATAACATAGATGAATCTGGCTTTTAGTAATTTCTCTAATTCAGCTTTGACCAAGAGTGCAACATGTGGATGCATCTTTCTCAATTTTTGTTGAACAGGTTTGATCCCTAGAGCTATAAATAAATGGTGCATTATAAGATCAAGATCCAACCCTGGCACATCTAAATATTTCCATGCAAAATTGATCTTCTTTTCTGTTGAGAATGTTGTAAATTTTTTATTTTCTTCTTCTGATAATGATTGTGCTACATGGATCAACTATGGTTCTTCTGTTATTCCCAAGTTGATGGATTAAGTGGGCTCAATTAGAACTGGAGATCTATCCTATAAATGACTCAAAAGGACATCAAATATCTCATCCTTCGGTGCCTCAAAGAGGTTTTCACCTTCAGATACATCTTTTATTTTTACTTTTGTAGGTTCTAAGACTGCCACAAAGTGGTTTTCACCCTCAAAACTCCTTTTCTTTTTCTTTTTATTCTTATTTTTTGGACTAAGATACTTGATGTCTGACTC
Organism: Chamaecyparis obtusa; assembly: GCA_027943335.1. Classification (NCBI taxonomy): domain Eukaryota; kingdom Viridiplantae; phylum Streptophyta; class Pinopsida; order Cupressales; family Cupressaceae; genus Chamaecyparis; species Chamaecyparis obtusa. Next base: position 25,200 of record BSBK01005471.1, read on the forward strand.
CATCATGATAACGCTTGGTTCACTGATGGAAGTCATTATAGGCTCAACTGCATTGAGGTAGCAAGCAAGGGCATAGTCATTTGTAAAAGTATAGATACTGTATGGTGTAAAAGTGACCACACTTCTATGAACCATTACATGCAAGGTTGCTCAAAGGTGAGGCCTCACAAAGTGGCTCATAGCTCTCTATGCATGGAGTTGCAAGGCACTATGATAAAATTGCCCTCAGCTAGAGCTACAAACTTGTGACCTTGCTAGTCAACCACACAATGAGAGATTCATAAAATTGAAGATTAGGGAAAGAGTGCCAAAATCCCCAAAATGAATCAAATGTGCAAGATGCAAATGAAACTAGTATGAGTGCAAGATTAATCTATCGAATGACAATGTAAACTAATCTATGAAAGGAAATTGCAATGGATTACAAACTCCTAATTAAGCTATGTGAGCTAAATCTATTGCGTAAAAGGAAATCTATACTAGAAATGCCATGATCATGCAACTATGAAAGAAAATATGAGAACTAAATGAAATGCAACAACAAAGATCTTCAAAGCTTGAATGCCACAATGTCTTCAAAGAGCTCCAAATGACCTAGAAAACCTGCAGCATAACAATAGCATAAAAACTTGATCATAAAATGAGGAGAACTCTCCTTTTATAAGAAATGAGGTGAAATGGACGATTGAGATTAAGAGGCAAAAGACTTAATCAATGGTGGACAAAAATGGAAGTTTAATCCTTGTGCACAAATACCCTCCAATGAGAAAATAGGAGTTGACTTTTGTGTCCATATGAGACAAAAAGTACTTTTTCTCTTTTTATAAAATAAGAATAATACTTTATTTGTGCAACATAGGATAAGAAGAAAAGTGGGGATTTTTTATTTAATAGAAGGGGAGGAAATATTTTTTTTAAATAAATAAAGACTTAGGATAAAATGGTTAGCCCATGGAAAATAATCAAAAATGATGAAATTAGGATTTGATCAAGAAATTGATAGTGTTGAAAAATATTGATTATTGATAAAACTAATTCAGAGATAAATAAATCAAATAAATGGGGCCCAAAGTCTAGGTGACCATTTTTGGGTGCATACATTTTCCCCTCTTTGACTAATGTGTGATTGATCTGGGAACACATGTAGTCAAAGAAGAATTGAAATGTGATATGAATCTAGGATCACAAAACAACTCAGATGTGAACTCGATTCGGGATCACATCTGGACAAAGCATAAACAAAGGCTTTTGAACATGAGGTCAATTCAGGATCACATTCAAAGTAAGAGATAAGAATCTCAAATTTGAGCAAAAGCTCACAAAAGATGTCTGAATCAAGAAAATCAAGGAATCGGGGATGAGAATCCCATAAATACTGCCCCCTCAGAATCGAAATCAAAATCAGATAGAGGAGAACAAAAAATCAATAAAAGATGATGAAATCATAATAAAAGATAAATGATAATAGGATAACCATTAGGCAATGAAACATGCCCCAGTGATGAATTAGAAGAAAAGAAGTAGGGTGAATGAAAGACTAGAAAATTGAGAGACATGGAAAGGAAGAAATTCCATCAAAGATTGAAGAATTATGCCTCAAAAGGGTCTGTCAACTGCGTAGAAGAGGGAGAAGATTTGAAATGCGATTTTAAATATCAAGATTAACTCGGATTTCAATTTTGAGTCCAAAAATGGATAGAAAATGATGTGATATGAAAGACCAGAAATGAAAGATATGATCAAGAAGAATCAGAAAATGAGCACAGTTGACCAACTAGTCTGTAGATGATAAAAAGGAGAGCTCTCTCCATATGCAAGATGCAAAAACTAAACTATGATGAACCTAAGAATGCAAGCTACTATGAAAGTGGTTGACTTGCAAGGTCACAATGCCTATAGACATCTAATTATCATCATCGAGTGTTATTGGTAGCATCATCAGATCATACAATGCACACTAGCATAACTATGTGAATATGAATATGATCTTTATCAGATAGAAATGTGGAAATCCCACCTAGGCATCAAAGACATGTAGGTCAAGATGACTAGTGTAGTGAGATCACCTAAGTTTTATATGGAAAGATTATGCTTGTATCAAGACACATGAAAGTCAGGATAACTAGAAGCATGCACTCACAAAACAGTCAAGGATAATACCTTGTCAATCCATAGTGTCAAGTAAGACCAGCATAAATGCTCATGATAGTTAGGATCAATGAAATATACCCACAAGTAGATAAAGAAAGAAAACATGCTCTCATACCCTCAGTCTTCTAGCTATGCATCATCAAAAACTTCTCAGGGAGAGACCACTCATCAAAGAAATCCTCATAGACAACACACAAAGAAAAATAAAGTCAACATATCTCAAGTGAGTTGATTGTTTAAGTGCGTGTGTGTTGGTCATAGAGTCAAACTCTGAGTATCACATCTACCTAGTGAGAAATATCACATTACACTTGGACTATTAGGTAAGACATCTGATAAGTGTTAAGAAACACTCGACACAAGGGTAGTGTTGAAAAACACTATTTGGGGTGGTGTTGAAAAACACCTGTTGTAAAATGCCCCAAGAGACAAACGCACCTAAAGGACCTATGCGAATAGTTATGCCCCCTAGACAAAGGTAAAGACCAATTCTAGACTAAGCCAAATAAGGTCAAGGTATGATGGAAAGTGGCCAAGTGTCGAGGATGCATGCTAATAAATAAGTGTGCAAAGGCCTCAAGTAGCACCTATTTCTAGGTTTTCACCACTTGGATTTTTACTGTAATTTTTTTCTTTTTTCATTTTTTTGTATTTTTGCTACCAAGGTGCTTGTTTCCAAGTTTTCACCAAGGCACTTTTTCTATTTTTTTTGAATTTTTTACATTTTTTTAGGACTTTTTATGCTTTTTAGGATTTTTTCAGCATCATATATGAATTTTTTTGCTATTTTTTCAGGATCATAAAATATGTACAAAGGATGCCCCCAGACAGAAATGGGCATCAAGGATAGAACTTCTTTAGGTGCAAAATGTTGATGGGCTCAGGGACTTGTTCCCCATCTTCATTCGACAGTAAATATGGACCTGTACCAAAATTGATAGTGATGACATATGGCCCAAGCCAATTAGGTTCGAACTTCCCCTTTTGTTCTTTGTTATGTTGATTTTTAGGGTTCTCTCACAAAATGAGATCACCTACTTGAAACTCTCTAGGGAGAACCTTCTTGTTAAATGTCTTGGACATATGCTTTTGATATACTCTCATATGATCAAAGGAAGCTTTATGCTTTTCATCTAGAAGTTCTAGTTTCTGTAACCTCATGGCATGATAATCCTCATCTGTAATCAAACCTTTGAGAGAGACTCTGAGTGAAGGGATCTCTACTTCTAAAGGTAATACTGCTTCAGCGCCATAGGTAAGGGAAAAAGGAGTAGCCCCTATAGGTGTGCGAATGCTCATCCTATAAGCCCATAGTGCTAGATTAAGTTGTAAGTTCCAATCCCTACCATTCTTATGTACTATCCTATGAAGAATCTTGAGAATGGTTTTATTAGAGGCTTCTGCTTGTCCATTTCCCTATGGAAAGTAAATAGAGGACCAATGTTGCTTGATTTTAAACTTTTTGCTTAGATGCTTGAGGTCCTTATTCTTGAATTGTCCTCCATTATCAGTAATGATCTCAGAAGGCACTCCAAATCGGAAAATAATGTGATTCAGAATAAAGAGTGAAATAGTCTTGCCCGAGGCAACAGAAAGAGGTATTGCCTCTACCCACTTCATGAAATAATCAGTAGCTGTGATGATAAAATTATGTCCACCTGATGAGTTGGGGTGAATTTTCCCAACAAGGTCAAAGGCCCAGTGTTGAAATGGCCAATGAGAAACAGAAGGAATTAGCTCCCTACCTGGAGCATGAATCAAGTTTCCATGTTTTTGACATTTCTCACAAGACTTAGAGAAAGCTATTGCATCTACTTGCATTATGGGATAGTAATACCCCACCCTAAGCAATTGATAGGCCATGGAAAAACCATTAGAATGTCCACCACAAATTCCCTCATGAATGTCAACTAACGCTTGGTCAGATTCCTCCTTTTCCAAGAACCTAAGAAGCGTCCCATCAAAACTCCTCCTATATAGATCACCAAAAATGAGGGTGTGGTGAGAGGAATTGCGAATGAGATTTCTATGTTCAGAATGATTGAAAGTGTCAGGGATGATGCCATCATGAAGATATGAATATATAGCACCATATCAGGAGGACTCATGTGTGACAAGGGTACAAATGACTTGACTTTTAGATGAATCAAAGATAGGGTAATGTAGTTCTTCCACCAGGAACTCAAATTGGGACTCATGCTGCTCCAATTGCAAAAGGGAAGCTAATGTAGCCATAGCATCTGCAACCTTGTTGTCTATCCTAGGGATTTTCTAAAATGTCACAAAAGTGAAATAACATCTCAAAGAATCAACCATCTTCTTATAGGGCATTAACTTGTCATCTTTGGTTTGATACTCTTCATTGACTTGATTGATTATCAATTATGAATCCCCAAAAACATACAACTCAGTGATATTCCATTCTATAGCCATCTTTAATCCATTTGTTAATGCTTCATATTCTACTATATTGTTTGTATATGGAAAGAGTAATTTGTAAGACTTTGGTATAGTATATCCATGTGGAGAAACAAACAATATCCCTGCACCCAACCCATTTTGCATATTAGAGCCATCAAAGAACATTTTCTAGGTGCGAGATGTGACATGTAATATATGTTCATTAGGAAATTCAACTTGTATAGGTATGCTATCCTTAACTGGAAAATCAGCAAGTTGGTCTGCAATAGCCTACCCCTTTATGGCCTTTTTTTCAATGTACTCTATGTCAAATTCTGATAATACCATCATCCACTTAGCGAGCCTACCCATAAGAGAAGCCTTACTAAGAAAATATTTTAGAGGATCAATCTTAGCAATTAAATGTGTAGTATGAGCTAGCATGTAATGTCATAATTTTTGGGAAGCAAACACCACAGCAAGACAAGCTTTCTCAATGTTATTGTAATTGACCTCATATGACACAAGGGTATGACTTATATAGTATATGGCCCTCTCTTTTCCATTTTCATCCAACTAAGCCAACAATGCTCCTAGGGAAGTGTCTGTAGCTGAAATATATAGGATCAATGGTTTCCCTTGAATATGAGGCATTAGGATCGGAGGATTAGCCAAGTATTGTTTGATCTGATCTAGGCTCTTTTGAAAATCCTCATTCCAAACATAAGAAGAACCCTTATGAAATGTCTTATTAAAGGTTGTGCTCTATTTGTAAGATGATAAATAAACCTTCTAATCGATTGAAGATGTCCCTGAAGACTTCTCATTTGATTGATATTTTGAGGAGGTGGCATATCTAGAATTGCTTGGACTTTTTTGGGATCAACCTCTATGCCTTTTGCTGAAATGATAAATCTTAAAAGTTTTCCTGAGGTGACACCAAATGCGCACTTTTTTAGATTTAGCCTAAGTTGAAACTATTCCATTCAATCTAGAGTCACTTCCAAATCTGTAAGGTGTGTATCCCTTTTTCTTGATTTTGCCAAGGTATCATCCACATAATCTTCCATGTTCTTATGCATCATGTCATGAAATATAGTTGTCATAGCTTGTTGATAGGTAGCCCCTACATTCTTTAGTCCAAATGGCATGACATTCCAACAATAGGTTCCCCATGTGCAAGTGAATGTTGTTTTCTCTTGATCTTCGGGTGCTATCTTAATCTGATTATATCCAATAAATCCATCCATTAGAGAGTATATTTCATAACCTGCTATCATGTCCACTATCATATCAATATTTGGAAGTGGAAAATCATCCTTTGGTCATGCTTTATTTAAATCTCTAAAATTTGTACATACATGAATGGACCCATCATGTTTAGAAACTAGTACTATGTTTCAGATCCATTCTGCATAATCTATGGCTCTGATAAATCCAGCTCTCAAATTTTTTTCTAATTCCACTTTGACAAGGAGAGCTACATGTGGATGCATTTTTCTGAGTCTCTATTTCACTGGTTTGACCCCTGGAGCTATGGATAAGTGATGCATTATAAGATTTGTGTCAAGCCCTGGCATGTTTGAATATGTCCATGCAAAATTGATTTTTTTCTTTTGTAGGAATTCTGTATATGTCTTTGTTTCTTCATTTGATAAAGACTGAGCAAGATGAACTATCTGAGGAGCTTCTTCTATGTTCAAGTTTACTAGCTTTGTTGGTTCAATCAACACTGAAGATTTGTCCCAAAAATAACTGGGAAAGTTATTAAGTACCTCATCCTTAGGTGCCTCAAAGAGGTTTTCACCCTCATATACATCTTTTCTTTTTACTATTTTCGGTTCTAACACCACCACAAAGTGGTTTTCACCATCAGAACACCTATTCTTTTTCTTTTATTCTTTTATTTTGAGACTGAGGTACTTAATATCAGGCTCAGCCATACTCGTAGTTGGCTCACTGGTGGAAGACACTACTGGCTCAATGGAATTAAGGTAACATGTGATCTCATAGTCATTCTGAAAAGTCAATAGTTGTGGCTCTTGTGAAATTTGAGACCAATCAATTAAATGGTGGTTGACAATAGGTAGGTTTATGACTAGTTCAACATTGTGAATGTGATGGATGTCATTTTTGGTGACCATATATTCAGGATTTATCAAGTTCCCTTCTAAAGTACCTAAATTGGGGTTCATCCTTCCTAACAAAGTATCATCCACTAAGGTGATTTGAGGAGTCCAGTCCTCTAGCCCTACACTAGGCTCATCAACTATGTCAGGTTGGGCATTATAGGCTTGAATAACATCAACATCCAAGTCTATAGTTGCATCTGAAAGTGAATCCCATTCAAAATCATGTGAATCTATTTCTGAATTTTCAACATTGAGGCCTCATGATGTAGAAGCCTCACAATTTTGAAGAGTCTCCCCTTCTCTAGAAATTTTCTAAACCACAAAAATATCTAAATCATTATTACCCATCGTAGCTGGGATGAGAACACTTTCCATGGCTAATCTAGCATTCCTATAGTCTCTATCTGTCGCAGCTGGGATAGGAGGACTATCAGTTCTCAAATTTTGAATTTCTCCCCAAAGGAGATTAGTTGAAGGCACCCAATCTTCTATCATGTCTTTTTGGTTAGAAATATTAGGTTTGTATTCAAAATCAGAATCATTGTCCATTATAGCTAGGACAATAGTACTCTTTGGTTTATCTCTTTCAAAACCTAAACCCACTATGGATTTGTTGCATCATGCAAATAAAGCATGATCCAATGGCTCAAACTTGGCATCCAATCTATGACTAAGGGGGCCATGTCCCAAGTATCCCATGTTTTTCACTAATGTGTACCCTCTACCATAAACTTTAGGTGAAGGAGCAAAATTTTCATTATCTTGGTACTTTTCCTCATGATAGATCGAGTCTCTTACGACAACTTCCTCTTTCTCTTCCTGAATGGGAACTGAAGACTCAACAAACTTTCCAAATAATGTCATTGCAGATGATGAAGGTTTCATATCTGGTGATGGTTTCCCATAGGACCTAGGAGAGATCAACAATTTTGTAAAAGAATCAATTTTATAATTTCCCATCCCAAGATCTATGGTTTTAAACTTCTCCTCATATTGCTTAAGTGAAATACTAGAACTATCAGCTTCCCTATTCAAAGGTATATGTGATCCAACAAAAATGTTATTAACTAACAAAGTAATATCTCTAGGTATGCAAATTTCTACACCATTATGAGAAAACTTAACACACTGGTGATATGTTGATGGGACTGCTTGCATTTCATGAATCCATGGCCTACCTAGCAAAATGTTGTAGGCTAAAGGTCCAACATCAACAATTTGAAATAAAATACCCTTTTCTACTAGACCAATGTGAATAGGCAAAACAACCAATTCCTTGGAACTTCTTTCTACTTCATCGTATGCCTTGATTGTGATCTTTTTCCTTGTATCAATGACTTCTTTAGAATATCCTAGAGCCTTCAACAAACTCATGGTACAAATATTTAGCCCTACACCCCCATCTATCAATATGCACCTGACATGGGTTTTATGAATCATGACTTCTATTTGTAAGGCCAAGTTATGTGGGTGATTGATGGATTTGTCATCTTCTTCTGAGAAAGTGAGGTAATGAGGGCTAGCCAAATGGTTGACCATATTCTAGAATTGATCAATATTTAAGTTGTTAGGGACACTAGCTACTCGCAAAGCATCCTCAAGGACACACTTATGCCTTGGCGACAATTCCAAAAGCTCAAAAATAGATATCTGCACTGGTGTCCATTGAAGTTGATCAACAAGGTTGTAATTAAGCTCGGGGCCAACAATAGATTTAGAGGGAGTTTTCTTAGATGAAGACTGTCTAGGCTTGCTGGAATTAGGACCTCTAATGACAATAGGAGGTTCACTAACTTGACTCTTAGTGACAACATGAAGAGACTGAGACTCCCTATGTGAGTTAGGTCCTCTCAACACAACTATGGGTCCTTCATTAGGCATTTTCTTTGAATCATAATCATAATAATTCTTTCTCCTCATCATATTGACATTTTCTTCAATCATTTCAAGCATGTTGATCACATTATTAGTTTTAGTGTATGTATAGTTGATTGTTGCCTTGCCATTCTTATTATTGTTGTTGAAACCTTCTCCTTTCTCATACTTTGGAAAGGGTTCTTTAAAAGCCTTGTGATCAAAATTTTAGCTTAAACCATCCACTTGCAATCTACCATTCTCAATGAGGTCTTGGACAAGATGTTTGATTTTGAAACAGTTCTCTATATCGTGCCCAATTCCATTGTGATACACACAATACACCTTCTCATTCCACCAATATGGTTTTGGATTTGGAATGCATAATTTTGAAGGGTCTTGAGGTTGTACTAAATTATGAGCAATAAGAGTTTTGAAAATGTTAGCATAAGTATCTCCCAACTTTGTGAATTGCCCCTTCTCAGTCTTAGGCTTTCCTTGATTCTTTGGTCTGCTATCTTGTTGCTCTAAAGACATTTGAAGTTTCATGGCTTGTACCACCTTGGAAAGATTAAGGACTTCACTTTTAGGTTGAGGTGCATCAACCACACCATCATTAACCACTTGTTTATTCTTGTTCCAATAATTGTTCTTTTTGTCCTTATTTCCACTATTGTTATTTTGGCCATTGGTATTATCTGTTGATTTTGCCAAAATTCCTTGTTCTTTTAAAACATCTTCAATGTGACAAGCAACTTCATCCAAGGTGTTAAAAGAGCAGAAGGGAATCCTTTTGACTTTATATCTCAGCTCTGGAACCAAATTGCTTACAATAATGTCAATTCTCTCCTCTTTAGGGATTGTTCTTGGATATTTCACACATAAACGTCTCCACCTTTGCAAGAATGCAACAAATGACTCTCCTTGATTTTGTTTCAGTTCACACAAATCAAGCATTGTGACGGATCATGTTAAATTATAGGTAAAAAGTTGTACACACCTTTCCACAAGTTCCTTAGATGTCTTGACCGGAGGAGTAAGGTTAGTGAACCACTCCATTGCTTGTCCCTTGAGGCTTCTAGGGAATAATCTCATTAAGTATGAATCCTCATGATGGAAAGAGAAGCTCATGATGTAAAATTGCCTTACGTGATCATGGGGGTCACCAATGCCATCATATTTGTCATAGGTAGGGAACTCCACCTTCTTAGGAAAATTGATCATTACCACACTCTTGTCAATAGGATTGGGACAAATAGAATCCAAGTTGAAAGTACTTTTGGGAGCTCTCATGTTGTCCACATCTCTTTGGAATTATTTGATCACCTCATTTGTGGATGGATCTTGCTTCTTTACTTTTTTATCCACATCAAAATCAAAGGGTACTCTAGCACCTTTGTTAATTAGACTTTCCAAGAATTGGTCTTTGTTTTGTTCAACATATTTTTCAACGTAGGCTTGGAAAGATGGCTCTTCTTGTATAGCCATAAAGTCTAAGGTGTCCAAATTAACATACCTCCCCCCATGTTGTGAAGTATGATGTGCTCTTTGGGAGGGTTGTCTAGAAAGTCTAGGAGGTGAATTTCTCCTATTGTAATCAACTCTTGAAAGTCTTTTTCCTCTTGGACTTTGTGATCTTGAGGGGGTCCTATACCTCCTTCTAGTCTTAGAACTTTGAGAGTGTGTTGATGGTGGAGAATTGGTTCCACTATTAGTCCTTCTTCCATCAAACTATCTTTGAAGTTGTCGCGCATACAACCTATCTTCTTCTTCTTGCAATGCTCTTTTCTTCATTTCCAACAAGATTTTCTCTTCCTCTTCCAATCTCCTAAGTTTTTCCTATTTCAGGGCTTGTTCATCTCTATAAGCTTGCTTATCTTTTTCAATAGCCCTTAATCTAGCATTAGTATGCCTAGAATTTTCCTTAGCTGGAGATGAAGGTCCTGATGCATTGTATAAGTTGGCCGCATTGACATGGTATTCTAAATCATTGTTGTGATCAATATGTTGTGGAAATCCTCACTCCAAAGAACTATGTCTATGGTGTCTTTCTACTCTTTGTTGAGGATCCCAATATCTTGATTTATCATGAGGTGACCTTGGTGGACTATATCTGAGGTCATCATCATCATTATGTCCGAAACTTGAAAACATGTTTTGAAGATTGTGGTTGATATCTTCTCTAGAATTCTTAATGTTTGAAAAACTCATGTTTGTGTCTGATGAGTAGTGTGTTTTGGGTGTACCTTCCTCACATGGATTAGTCTCAACCTCTAGTTGACTCCTAGGGGACTGATCAAAGAGGGGTTCCTTTTCCTTACATTGTTGATGTGTTCTAACTGGTGGTAATTGATTAAAGATAACTGGGGGTCTTTTCCCTTGATTCACTTGATATCTTGTAGTAATTGACATGAAAGAAAGGGACTCTAAGTGATAGGTTAATCTCTCAAAGTGTCAATTCCAACTTAGGATAATTGAGATTCTCTATTGTCCAAAGAGAAAATGAAAAGATAGAAAATAAAAGGCATCACCAACACTATCAAAGAGGTGCCTCAAATCAAAGGGTGAATACCCTTGCACTTTTGAATCAGGAGGTTGGACTTAGCCAAAATTCAAATCAAAATTAAGATATATGAAAAATGTTTTAGACAATAGTAGGATTAGAATTCTCCAAGAGTGTAATCAATAATTCTAAAGACAAACTTTTCACTAGGAATAACTCTCGAACTCAACAAATTATTTTCAAGGTAACCTTATAAATGAATTGAAATGATCCCTAGAAGGCTAAAATTAGAAATTTGTAGTCAAAATAGGTATCTAACAACAAGATCAAATAACCTACTCAAAGGTCAAGTCGTACTAAAAGCAACTTAATGACTGAAACTAAGAATACTGCTAAAAACTTCCAGGTGACAGACTCTAGGCACACCAGATGATAGAACTCATACCAGGCGATACTTAACATGATTCTAGGTGATAGACCATAAAAATACTAGGCAACAGACTTAATAACTGATAGGTGACATAGTCCAGTGCAAACTATCGTACGATACTTCTCTTAAGTGCAGGTGATACTAATGTTGATTTTGACCAATTTGTGCAAAATTTCAAGTTTTAAGGTCTGATTTTGGATTTTCTAAATGTTAGGGTGAAAATGTCTGATGCCAATCACAAATTTAATAGCATTTGGATAGGTTTGAAAATAGTAGGGGCTCAAACATGTCTTCAAACACTTGAAATAAGGGCCAAAGTAACCTTGCCAAGACAAACACTTTGTGATATCAAAAAGTAAAATTGCACCCTATGGAAGCTACCGATTGTTTGTATGTGAGAATGTTTACACTGGTTTAGCACATTCAAAAACACTTGAAGAAATTTCTACGTAGAAGACAAGGCTCAATACTTACCAACTTAGCCCACAACTTGATGTCCCCTTGCCTCACACCAAGTGGTTGCCCACAAGAGATATTGGCTTTGTCATGGAAGTGTCAAATAACACAACTAGAGGGACACATATGGTGAGTATCTTGGGGTGATCTGGGTTAGTCCACTTGGATCAATCCTTGCACTAAGAAGATAAGTGGCTAAATAATGGTGGCTTCTAACCTATGGTTCTTAGTAAGGGCTTCCGTTCATAACACCCCTCTTGCTCCTCATAAAGGACTAGGACCTCACAGCATTAAGAGTACCTTAAGCATTCTTGCTCAATGATTTCCCCATGGTCGCAATCCCATGAGCTACTCACATTAAGTGAAGAAAAGTGTTATGTCTACCAAGGTTTTGTGTCCTTGATAGCCTTGAGATTATAGTGAGTCAGAATAGCTACAAAAGGCTTGTCCCCACTTGGGTTGTTCCTCTTGATTGCTCAAGAGCAGGCCCACTAAAGGATCCTAAACTAAATAAAGAATGGATGATTTTTGAGGTTCAAGGTTTTTGGTTCACCGCAAGGGTGAAGAGCATACTCCCCTATCTCAAAAGCTTCTCCCAAACACACCAAGAAAATTCAATTACCCTCTTGCTTCTAAAATTCCAAGATGGATCAAGATTTTCTAGTTCACCACAAGGGTGAAGAGCATACTTCTCCTACCACCTCAAAATCCCTTCCACAAGATATTAAAGTTCCTAAAACAATTAGTATATGCCACACTTGAAAGGAAATAAATCACAAACAATCAAATTTTTTTTTTTCTTTTTTTCTTTTCAATTATGCATTGGGCAGCCCTGCAAAAAATTGTTAGTAGCCCTTTAGCATGCAATTCATGGAAATAAGCAAAAATCCTACAACCACAACTTGTTAGAAAACTAGGGTTAGGAAAATCCAAAATCTAAATGAAAGTAATGCAAGAAACTAATTAATCTAAGCTAAGAAATGTAGGTTAGATCTTTCTAAATACAATAAAGTAAACCATCAAACTAAATGTGATCAAATTCAGATGATAAAACTTAAAACGTAGTTCTCTGTTAGATCAGATGATATACCTCAGACTTCACTAGAATTGCATGACATAGATTCTTGTACCCGAGTGATACTTATTAGTCTGGGTGATACTCTGCAGAACAGTTGGGTGATACTTCGCATGATACCAGGTGACAGACTAGAATACAGACAGGCGATTCTTCTTCTGCATGAAGTGTCGCACGTGTATACTGAGAATTGTTGCACGATAATCCTGAGAAGTGTCGTGCAATATTTTGAGACAGAGAATAGAGAATATAGAGTATGTGCAAATTAATCTGAAAAATCACAAAAATGTAACAAATGTAAAGGACAAAGTCTATCTACTTTGCCCCATGGTGGGCACCAAAAAATGTATGGTGTAAAAGTGACCACACTTCTATGAACCATTACATGCAAGGTTTCTCAAAGGTGAGGCCTCACAAAGTGGCTCATAGCTCTCTATGCATGGAGTTGCAAGGCACTATGATAAAATTGCCCTCAACTAGAGCTACAAACTTGTGACCTTGCTAGTCAACCACACAATGAGAGATTCATGAAATTGAAGACTAGGGCAAGAGTGCCAAAATCCTCAAAATGAATCAAATGTGCAAGATGCAAATGAAACTAGTATGAGTGCAAGATTAATCTATCGAATGACAATGTAAACTAATCTATGAAAGGAAATTGCAATGGATTACAAACTCCTAATTAAGCTATGTGAGCTAAATCTATTGCATAAAAGGAAATCTATACTAGAAATCCCATGATCATGCAACTATGAAAGAAAATATGAGAACTAAATGAAATGCAACAACAAAGATCTTCAAAGCTTGAATACCACAATGTCTTCAAAGAGCTCCAAATGACCTAGAAAACTTGTAGCATAACAATAGCATAAAAATTTGATCATAAAATGAGGAGGAGAACTCTCCTTTTATAAGAAATGAGGTGAAATGGACCATTGAGATTAAGAGGCAAAAGACTTAATCAACGGTGGAGAAAAATGGAAGCTTGATCCTTGTGCACAAATATCCTCCAATGAGAAAATAGGAGTTGACTTTTGTGTCCATATGAGACAAAAAGTACTTTTTCTCTTTTTATAAAATAAGAATAATGCTTTATTTGTGGAACATAGGATAAGAAAAAAAGTGGGGATTTTTTATTTAATAAAAGGGGAGGAAATATTTCTTTTAAATAAATAAAGACTTAGGATAAAATGGATAGCCCATGTAAAATAATTGAAAATGATGAAATTAGGATTTGATCAAGAAATTGATAGTGTTGAAAAATATTGATTATTGATAAAATTGATTCAGAGATAAATAAATCAAATAAATGGGGCCCAAAGTTTAGGCGACCATTTTTGGGTGCATACAGATACCTTGGCTCAAATTTGTGGAGGTTTGGCTCAAGAAGTTCGGGATGTTGGATAGTCAAATTTATGAAAGATTGGGAAATAGTGTTTATGGATATGGATCTATCATCATTGGTCCTAACCTGACTCTCAAGTTCAAAGGTGGTATTATAACTCAAAATGTTCAATGTGAAAATATGCTCAATGTCATTGTAGGAGTCCACTTCAGCCATCGGTGGATCAGACTTGTTAAGTTCATCATTTCTCTCTAGACTTACATTGGGTTTAGGTGCATATTGGTGAACAACATCAATATGTTTTTATGTGATAAGCTCATCTTCCTCTAGAATGGCTCCCCATTCATAGTCATTTGATTTCTCATCTATGCCTCTAGAAAATCTAAGAATGTGTGTAAAGTCAAGATGAATACCCCAAGAAGGGTTACCCTCAAATTTTGACTTGAATTCATACTCATGGGAATCTATTTTAGAATAACTACCACCTTCTTCTTTTTCTATTTGATTTCCTTCTTTAAGATCAGCTGGTTCTTGTGGTGCAACTGTCTTATGTTCTATACTAGGTTCTTATGTTTCTACTATGATTCATTTTACTGCATCATTTTTTAGCTTCAAGGAGGTCTTTTATTTCTTTAGGAAAACTCTCATAAGGAATGAGCTCAATTGTGGTGTCTAAATAATCACTGTCAGATTGTTCAGTTGTTTCCTCTGTTGGTTCAATCTATTCTAAGACATGTGGGGAGTTTTTGCTAAGATAGAAAGGTTTCTTCTTATATCCTAGACCTGTTGTATTCTTGTTTGTTCAACCATGATGATCAAGAGGTGATAGAAGACCTTTACCTTGTAGTCCTAGAGGTCCTTTTCTAGTATATCCCATTTTTGTGATCAATTTGTCTCCTAGTCCATATGACTTCTAAGGAATTTTGTTTGAAGTGGAGTCACATTTCTAGATTGATTGGGATTGAGGTTCATCCTTGTATAACCATGCGAGCACAAATTCATCTTCCTCAAACTCTTGTTTAGATACTTGTTATGTGACAAAGCTTCCATTGAATATGACTTGGAATTCTTTACCTATAGCTTTCACTTTGTTAGATTGTTATCCATAAAATTTTGGGGACAACGGGAGAGATGTAAGAGATAAAATAGGTTCCATTGTTTATTCTCCCATGCCACTATTCTTTATTTTAACTCCTTTAGCAATGTCTTCCATTTTGGATGTAGATTCCATGTCTATTTTCTTAGTGGAAGATTCTCTGTTATTAGGAACAAGTTTATGAGCACTTTCTTTCAAAGCATTGCAAGTTCTATATAGGTCAACTGGAATCATCACCTCTACTCCTTCATAAAGAAATTTCACACATTGATGGTATGTGGAAGGAATAGCTTTCATTTCTTGTATCCAGGGTCTCCCTAGAAGGATGTTGTGAGCCAAAGGTAGATCAAGAACTTGACATATGGTGTCTCTGATAACAAGTCCTATTTTGATAGGTAAGACAATAGTTCCTTTGGAAGATCTTTCTTGCTCATCATATACTTTGATAGTTATCTTCTTCTTAGGATCAATGGAACTTTCAGATAATCCCAAATGTGTAATCAAGATGTAAGAACAAATGTTAAGACCAGCACCTCCATCTATCAACACATATTTGACATGAGGGTTCTAGATCAAGACTTCAATGTGCAAGGGCTGGTTATGCAGATGACTCAAGGAGTTATCATCTTCCTCTGAAAAGGAGATATACTATGGAGATGTTAGATGACCAACCATAGCTTGGAATCTATCTAAATCAAGGTTGTCAAGAACATTGGATCTGAGCAGAGCTTTGTCTAGAATGGATCTATGAGCTGGAGATATCTGAAGCAACTCAAACATGGAGAATTTTGCATTTTTATGTTGGAGTTGTTGGACAATACTATATGATGTAGGCCTCATGTCTTTAGGGTTTGATGGTTAAGAGGAAGCCTTCTATTTAGAAGCAGATGAAAGATTGAAAGGCATCTTAGGGACATTTGATGAATCTATGATTTGTCCTTGTAGATGTGCCTAAGCTTGTGATCGAGTAACTACATTTTTTGATTGATTATCTCTATCTTTTCTTACAATTGTGATTACATTGTAACACTCAAATAGGCATGGCTCAACCATATTTATGACAACATTGTTTCTAGAGTAGGATTAATTGACTTTAGCACCCACATTAGGCTGAAAAGAAGAATCTCCTTGACCATGATTTAGAAATGGCTCTATGAATGTTGTATGATCATTATTGCTTTTATGATTATCAATTAAAATTTCCCTATTATCAATTTTGTCATTTATGATGTGTTTTAGGTGTATGTAGTTATTAGTCTTATGACCCTTGTTACGATGGAAGTCACAGAAATTGTTCTCTCTCCACCATTTTGGTTTAGGTTTAGGATCAAATTTTTTTTATCTCAGGCAAGGAGATGATGTTGTTAGCCAATAGAGTTTTCATGGTAGATTCCAACGACTCTCCAAGAGGAGTAAACTTGCATTTAGGATTGGTAGCCCAAGGTTTATATTCAAATGGCTTCTTGTTAGATTCTGTTGCTTTAGCTTCAAAAGATTTGATGGCTTGGGCACCAACTGTGAGATTGAAAGTGGGTGCCTTAGATGGGGCACATATAGTATCAATAATGCCATCTTTGATGACACCCTTCTTCTTGTTCCAATTTTTGCCTTTGTCTTTAGAATTAGATCTAGATTCATACTTGTCCTTTTGAAGTGATATGTCTCCTTTTTGCACAAGTGCTTTCTCAATTTTGATTGCATTTTCTATCATTTTATCAAAGGATGTATGATTTTGCATTTGCAAATGGTAGTTGAGTTTTGGAACTAGATTGTTGATGGGAATTCCCAGCTTCTAGGTTTCTGGAATAGGTCTAGGATATAGAGAAAAATTCTTCCTCCATCATTTGAGAAAAGTCAAGAATGGTTCTCCTGAGTTCTATTTTAGATTGCAGATGTTGATCATAGTGACTAGATGTTGGATGTTGTAGGAGTATTGTTAATAGAATAGTTTGATTAACTCCTCAAAATTTTTGATAGTAGGAGGCATTTTTTAGAACCAATGAATAGTCAAGCCTCCCATAGATCAAGGGAAAAGATGCATTAGGTAGGTTGGTTCATGCATGAACTCCATAGATTGAGTACAAAATTCTCTAACATGATCTTGAGGATTAGAGTTTCCATCATATTTGTCATATTTAGGCATCTCCATTATTCTAGGGAATGGTAGCATGTACAAGTCTTTATCAAATGGAACAGGGCATAGAGCTTCCATGGAGAACTATTTAGGTTCCCTCTCTTTTTTGAGTTTATTAAGCTTGACTTGCATGGCATGCATCTATTTCATCATAGCGGTGATTGGAGTTTCTTCCTCATACATAATGATATCTTCAACATTAGAGTTGGGAGGAAGTTTAGCCCCTTGACGAGCTAACTCTAGGAAGTATGTTTCTCTTTCTTCCTTTAAGAAATGCCTCATCATTTTCTTGAAGTCATCATCATTTTGATATCAAGCAATTTCAGAAAGTTTGGGTTCTTGATCCGCACTATGTTGAGAATGATGTCCTTGAGACTCGTGGTGTATCCCTCCTTGAGACATGTTAGGAGTTTTAGGAATCCCTTGGATAGATCGATATGGAGTTTGTTGATTACCTCCATGGGTTGATGGAGTGGGGGTATGTAACCAGTTTTTAATCGAAGATTTCCAAGACTGTCATCTTCGTAAAGACCTAAATTGTAGAGTTTCTCAAAGGTTGGACCCATGTGAGTAGACAAAGGTAAGGTATTGGGTACTTCTTTGGATTTCTTGTGTGAGGAAGCTCTAGTTTCCACCATTAACCTTGGATGAAGAAAAAGAGAAAGATGAAGACACCAAAAAATGACTTGATTCAAGAAGATCAAATGATGCAACCTTGTCAAGATTGGATTTATTGAAGATTAGATTGGATGTAAATGAAGGATACTGTGCCCTAGTAGTATGGGTAGAAACCCAAAAGATGGCGGACATGAGCTCACAACACTTAGCCATTTTGTATGAAGATTGAATTTGAAGATAATTTTGACAAGGTTTTGACACAAGATGAAAAGGACTCAAATCGATAAATCAGAAGGCTAAATTAGACTCAAGAGACCACTTTAGGTAAATGTTCAAATTCTTTCTCTTTTCTGCTTTGTTCCTAACACAGTAAATATTGTGAAAGAATCTAGAAGTAGGCTGTAAAAATGTAAAAGCTAGATTCCTAGCAAATTTAACAAGTCTCTGACAACTTTTTGAAAATTCTCAAATGATTTTCTATAGGCTCGTACAACACTGGGTATGTTCTCAAATGACAATTGACAGGACTCGTACGACAGTTGATGCCAGGGACAATTTTCTTTTGATTTCTGCTGACAACACTTGTATGACATAGTACTGACTCCCGTACAAAAATACAGGGGTTTTGAAATGAATTTTTCTCAAGACTCATATGACAATCTGAGACCGTGGGATGACTTTTGACTCCAGAGAGGAATTTTGCTTCAAATTTTGTAATTTTTAGGTTTTCAGTTTTAGATTGTTGGCAAAGTTTTCTATCTAGTTTTGAAGATCTATGTAATAGTCTATCTCAAATAACCTAGTAGACAGAGTAATCTTTAATAAACCCTCCTCTTAAAAAAGATATAAAATCTTGGTGAATCTTTCATTTTCTTGAAAAAAAAAATTATTTCTATTGGCGAATCTCTCATTTTTTTTGAAAAAAAATGTATTCTTATTGGTAATTATTTTTGAATAACAATTTTTTTGTAGAAAATATTGGTGAATCTCAAACAATAAAAAATAAATTAATTAATCACCATGGTGAATACTTCTATTTTTAAAAATAGAATTCTTATAGAAAATTATTAGGCTTAATGTGGAAATATTTGATGGGTTTAAGGAATAGACTTTGTAATAATATTTTTAAATACTAATGGGGCCAAAATTTCTTCAAGACTATTGATTTATATTGAGATCAACAATCCAAAAGAAATCTTAGCTCCCATAAGCATTACAAACCAAATACTAACATTTTTACCTCATAGAATATAATGAGGGTCACTAGATTATACTTTAAGTCAGTAATGGAAACTAAAAGCTGGTGATAGATCCCTACAGTTACTAATAATCATTATATATTATTGGAGTATTAATTTAAATTTCTACAATAACTTATAAAATTCTAGCGAATCAAATCTAATCATGTATCGAATTTTTGAGTTTAAGATTTTTATAAAATAAATTATTTTACGATTTAAATATTTATAAATCAAAATTTTGTAAAAATGCGGCAATTTAGGTTGCCTTAAAACTTGAATTATTAGCCAAATTTGGATTCTCAAATTTCCAAAATTAGCCAATTGGCGAATATTAGCCACTAAAAATTACTATGCTAGTAGATATCAAGCACACAAAATAGCAAGCAAGGGAAGGAAGTGATCATTTGAAAATAGTGAACAAGGGAAAAAGCAACCTTGCACATGAAAAAGCAATAGTGACTTAATGTGCTAATCCCTAGGAGTGCTAGTTGTGTATGTTCCAAAAAAAATTTTAATAACACACATATTCCTAGAAAATGAAAAATTTGGCCTCACTAGGGTTTGTAAAAAATGGTCTGACTCTGCAACTTTTGTGATCTCAAGAGGGCAAACTCCAATCTAGGTGCACCAGTGTTTTGACATAGTCTAAGAATTTAATCAATCAGGAGCTGCTAGGGAGATCTGACAGCCCAACAAGAGACCATACCTGTAAAGATTTCCTCCACAAAGACATTTATATAGCGGCTACTACTACCATGGTGAAAATGGTTATTACCACTTGAGGTTCCATCCACGTGGTTGACCCAATTAAGGGAATGTCCACTATAGTTAACCCTCTCTAAAGGTGACTCACAATAGATACCACAGGGGGACTAGATCGGATTCAAGGATCTGGGTTTTTGGTACTATCCAAAAAGGAAGTAGAGCATAATCCCCTAGCCTCTTCACTTCACCAGAACAAAGTAGACAAATTAATCTGATACGCTAAGACTAAAATTATCTCACAAAGATCTATGATGTCAACCTCTTATGGTCTATCAATCTCTCTCAAGAGAGAATGTATCGATCAAAAGTTGAAGACTCAAAAAAATAGTAGAACACAAGACAATCTCAGTATCCTCCCTACCTACAAGGGGATCATTTGTGAAGAAGAGCTTTGCATGCATGAATAAGTGAAAGAAGCCCACTCTCTCAAGATCATCCACAAATAGTGTTCATCTATCCTATTTACTATGTGTAATGGATATGCAGAAAGAAAATCTATATTCATTTTATAGCCCAAAAATTATAGTCTGTGATATGAAAGAAAGAAAAGTCACACAAGCTTTACACATGACAGTTCATTTTATGTCCAAATCAAAGTGTTATCAGATTGAGAAGAATACTTGAATTCCTCACAATGCGCTTAGTAGATTTTACCTATTTTAGAAATTTAGTTGTGCTTTTCCAATCAAAATTAGAAAATATCAGTCAGAAATAGTAGAGTTCAATTTTTTAGGGTTAGTTGTTAGTCCAAATCTAAAAATCAAATCTGACAAACTACCTAAAAATATGAAATGACAATTGAATCCTGGTATCAAAGCTCGTACGACAATGGGTTACCTCTCATATGACAATCCAAATCCCATATGATAGTGGGTTACCTTTGGTACGAATGTCTGAAAACTCGTATGACAATGGCTATCTGTTCAAATGACAAAGAAATTTCCAAATGACAATTTTTAGGTAATGATATGAGCCTTGAAATTATAAACTATCGTATGACAACTAGTAGCTTCTGGTATGAATTTCTGACAAAAGTCATATGAAAAATATACAGACAGAGAATAAAATTGTAGAATTGACCAGAAAATGATAGAAAATTGATAGAAATTGATATAGAAGAAATGGAAACCCATTTCAAGGCCCCACGGTGGGTGCCAAAAATGTGTGTGTGAAAATTGTACCTAGCTACGGACACAACACTTACGTAAAACATTAGAGGTTAGCAAAATCAAAATCTACAAATCAATGAAACTAAGCTCACTAGGTGGTTTACTACCTTCTAGTACGTGCAAGTATGACGTTCTCATATTAGACCAAGATTAATGACAATGCAACACCTAAATGAAGGATTTAAAATGATGAAAGCAATAAATATGAATGCAAATTAATCTTTTTTTTTTTGGTTTTTGATGCAATAAGATGAAAAACTTGATATGAAACTAATCTAGAATGAATTGAAATGATATGCAATTAATCTAACAATGCTATGAAGATGAATGCAAAAGTATGCAAAAGCTATGAAGAACTATGAAATGATCTCACAAAATTGCCTCTCGCAAAAGCTTTGTTGTTCAATTGTAAATTTGCCAAAGTAATTGTGCAAATTCGAGAGATGATCATTGTGAAGAATTGAGTCTTGATTTTATAGAAATCTAGGGCTTGAGGATGTATTGAGAAAAGCCATAAATCAATCTTGATAAACTCAGGTTAATTTTTGAGTTAACAAGAAATCAGGAATAATTAATGTTAGGAATAGTCCCAAGAGATAACTGAGGGCGGGGGGGGTGGGGTTGAATCAGTTATCTACAAGATTCAATTCTTTATCCAATTAAGTATACTTAAACATAAAGCATAAACACAATGAAAGAATACTTGAACACAACACCAATATTTGGTTACAGGGAAACCAAAATAGGTAGAAACCCTGGTGGGACTTGATACCCACTAATATTTTGTACTAGTGTATAATGATCCTTGTTAGAAGATCCTTTACCCTTTTAGGAGTAGCTTTACAATATATTAAGTACAGTAGACCTGGTCAAGGGTCAAACCCTATTAGGAGTCTTTTACAATTGTCCCTGTTAGGGCAGAGGATGCACTATCTGAGAGCTCACTACTCAAATGGGTGAAGGCTACAACTTTTTGAATAATAGATACACACTATATCTAGATCTTGGTGAACTGCACTCTGATCTACTATCTGGATCAATTCTAATGAATAGAAAAAGTAATTTACTTGGTCACATAGACCTACTTCTGACGGCTCAATACTTGGCACACTTTTCTCTGCTCTGCTTGATCAACCATGAACCACACTCAAGCAATCACAAATGACTACCTATAAATATATTTCCTCCAAATGATATAATCAAGTCACCCTATTAGAACCACCTTGAAATCATATTAGAGAAACCATAAAAAACTCCAATAAACATTTTTTCAGCTCTATTATGCATGCAACTCATTCTGGGACCTGTCTAATAAAATAAATGTAGACGCACACTACACACTGTCGGCTCTACCAAAATAATTGGAACTTTCTCTGTAAGATAAATTAACTTATGTGCTCTTAACCAAATGTCAATAATAATTCTCCAAGCTTAACTCCAAGGTGCATACCCTCAAGATAGGCGTAACTCAAGAACCAATAAAATCTCCATTGGCTCTTCTGAACAAACACAGGAAACTGCTACTAGCGAATAGCAACTGCATAAACTCACTTGTGTTCATCAACAGACTATGTGTTGATAACTAAAAATTCACTAACATGTCTTCAAAATATATTCAAGCACAGAAGGCTTCATGATAACTGTATAGACAACCATACACAGAACATTGTCTGTTACTCTGTCAGGAACACTGCTGACACCAACTACTATATAACTGTCTGTACTAACAGTTAACCTCTGTGCCCATGGTATCATGTCGATATTATGTCCATGCTACATATACTAAAATCTTAGTGCATAAGACTTCCATGCATGCTACTTTCCATATGTTGTCATCAATGACAAACATACTATCAGTACTAATCTGTTGGAAAATCTCCAACAATATCCCCCTTTGGAATTGATGGCAACATGTGGAATGAAAAATCACCACCAACCCAAATGAACATTTCTTTTATAACATTCTCCATTTCCTCTTCAAAAATCCTACAAAGATGAATCCTCTAACTACTGCAATATTTTATAATATCCTCCATTTCCTCAACTCTATTGTTGTTATACCTGAATGTTGCTCCCCCTTAGTATGTTACTCCTCTTTTTACTTCTATTTTTCATGACTCTATATATACTCCCCCTTTAACATCAATGGCAAAGGGCACCATTCATTTTTAAGCACTAGTACTACTCCTGAGGTAGAGTAGTCAACCTTCCACCAGTCCCTGAGGACTGATGCCTTTCGTACTTTTTCTAAGTAGAATCAGGGAAGGGAATAACTCCCAACTTCTCCTTGAGATAATCAAAAGTATCCTTAGGCAAGTGCTTTGTGAATATATCTACCAACTAATCTTTAGTACTCACATAGTCCAACTTGACTTCTTGCTCTACCACTTTCTCTCTTAGGAAGTGATACTTGATCTTGATGTGCTTTGTCTTTGCATGTATCATAGGGTTCTTTGACATATCGATAGTGCTAGTGTTATTACAGTGAATAAAAATAGGATAATCAATCTAAATTCCAAAATCCTTTATCATCAGCTTGATCCAAACAATTGTAGAACAATTCAAGGCTGTTGCAACATACTCCGCTTCTACTTTTGACTGAGAAATACAATTTTGTTTCTTTCTTGTCCAAGTGACAATTCTATCACCAAGAAACACTACTCCACCTGAAGTACTCATTCTGTCATCAAAACATCCCACCCAATCGGTATCAGTGTACACATGAAGCTCAACATTTTCTGAATTAGGATACCATAGACCATAATCTATAGGGCCCTGCAAGTATCTGAATATTCTCTTTACTACCATGAGGTGACTTTTTTTAGGCTCTACTGCAACTCTTCCAACTATACCAACTGCATTGGAAATATTAGGTCTAGTTTGAGTAAGATATATGAGTTTACCAATCATAGACTTATACAATGTTATATCTACTATTGGTGAGTCATCTTCTTTTGTAAGCTTGCATCCAGTGATCATAGGAGTTCCTAGTGGCTTGCCATCATCCATTTTGAATTTCTTCAGTATCTCTTTTACATACTTTGATTGATTTATGAAAATTTATTTTTCTGTCTACTGCACATTTAGTCCCAAAAAGTATTTGATAGGACCAATCATACTCATCTCAAACTCATTATGCATTTCTTTGGAAAATTCAACACTGAGTTTGTCATTACCTCCAAAGATAATGTCATCAACAAATATATCTACAAGTAGTAAACCTTTAGATGTCTCTCTAATGAATAGATTACAATCTGCTACTCCTTTCTTGAATCCAATCTTTGTTAAGTATCCATCTAGTCTCTCATACTATGCTCTAGGGGCTTTCTTAAGTCCATAAAGGGCTTTCTTCAATCTACATAACATATCATGTCTGTCTGATAAGGTGAATCCTTTAGGCTACTCAATGTATACTTCTTCTTTCAAATCTCCATTCAGGAATGCCGACTTGACATCCATCTGATAAACTTTGAAGTTTTTAACTATAGCATAGGCTAGGAATAGCTTAATAACTTCTAATCCACTCATAGGTTCAAATGTGTCTGAATAATCAATGCCTTCTCTTTGCATATAACCCTTACATACTAATCTTTCTTTATTTCTTACTACTATACCATCTTCACTCATCTTGTTCCTGAATATCCACTTTGTTCCAATCATATTCTTATCACTAGGTCTTGGGACTAGTTCCCAAGTGCCATTCTTCATAATCTGATCAAATTCTTCTTTCATGGAATCATGCAAATCTAAATCATTACAAGCATCTTCAACACTCAAAGGCTTAATTTGAGATAGTAAACATACCACTTCATTGCTGGCTAAGTTGTTTGCTTGTGATCTTGTTAAGACTTTGTTGCTCTGATCTCTAATGATGTCTTCCTTGGAATGATTTCTTGATGTAAACTTTGGAATTTTAGGTGGTGTTGATTCATCAGCCTTAGGAGTATTTTCTTCACTTGTCTCAGGGTCATTGAATAATACATCAATACTATCAAACTTGCCTACTACTTCATCCCTCTTGATGTAACACTCGCTTCCAAAGATTCTGAAGGATTTTACTATGGGAACATTACCAAACCATAGCTCATAAGGTGGTTTGTCAGTGCTAGGCCTTAATTGGATTCTATTGATGGTATAAACTATTGTATTGACCACATCTCTCCAATAGGTGTGTGCAACTTTTCCTTCTATCATAATGGTGCATGATGTATCAAGGATGATCCTATTCCTTCTTTCTACAATTCCATTCTACTGAGGGGTTCTAGGTACACTTAACTATCTCTTTATGCCATGTTCTTCATAGCACTCATAAAATCTATCAGAGGTGAATTATCCTCCTCTATCTGACCTCAAAACTTTTACCTTTAGTCTAGATTCATTCTCAACCTTAGCTTTGACTATTTTGAACTTCTCAAAAGCTTCTAACTTATCTTTTAAGAATGCAACCCACATCATCCTAGTATAATCATCAACAAACAAAATGAAATACCTTTCACCATAGTATGATCTTGTTTGAGTTCGACCACATAGGTCTATATGAATCAGATCCAACTTGCTCTCTACTAAATTTTGCTTGCTCCTGAATGAATTTCTCACATGCTTCCCAATCACACATTCCCTACATATAGTATCAATAGGCTTTTCTATGCTAGGTAGATCTCTTACTTCCTCTACATTTCTTATCTTCACTATGTTATCAAAATTGATATGACATAGTCTTTTATGCCACAACCAACTGTCATGAATTTCAGCAACAAAAAAAAATTCTTCTGAATTGAGTTGGATAACATTACCTCTTTTCTTTGTGCTTGATGCAATCATAACACCATCTTTGTTGTTAATGATGCATTTATCATCTTTGAACTCCAATTGATATCCTTTTCCAAGTAACTATCCAACACTAAGAAGGTTATGTTTCAAACCATCAACATAAAGAACATCATCGGTACTGTTCTTTCCATACAAAGTGATGGCTCCTCTACCAACTATAGGTTTAGGAGTTTTGTCTCCAAATTTGACCATACCACCATTGTATTTGTCCAAATGAAAAAACCTTCCATTATCACCTATCATGTGATGTGAACAACCACTATCTATAATCCATTATGTCCTTATGTCAGATTGTGAAATCAATGCTAGCTCTTGATTCTCTTTCTTGTCTACATGTATTGTCTTGTTATTCATTTTGTCTACAATAGAAATGAATCCAATTTCTTCTTCACTAGATTCTTCATCTGAAACTCCATCTCCAACATAGTAGCATTCCTTAGAATACTTGGGCTTGTAATCCTTTATGAGCTTTCTAGCTCTAGTGGGACACTTAGATGCAATGTGACCAATCTTATTACATGAAAAGAACTTAAATGGTAATTGACCTTCATATTTTCCTTTTCCTTTCTTTTCTCTTTTGGAAACCATAGCAATAAAATCATCTAGTGTTTTATCTTCATCACCATCACCAAAATTACCAGAAGTGTTTGCAGATTTCTTACCATGAACTATTGCTTTGAAAGCTATTTCACACTTTGGTTTTGTCTTCAATCTTGAAATCTCAAAAGTTGAGATCTTGCTGATCAAGGTCTCTCTCTTGAAATTTGATGTAAGCTACATGGTCTCATCAAGGACATTGATCTTTCTTTCATATTCAGGAGTAAGAGTAGTCATCAACTTATCCATAATGTCCTCCTCTAAAATCTCTCTGCCATTGTTCCTGATTCTAGCAACTGCTTCATTAATCCTATGATTGTAAGCTTTGATATTTTCTTCAGGCAACATCTCTAATGCATTGTATCTTTTCTTCCATGTCTTTCTGCATGCATCCTTTTCTTGTTTGTCTCCTTCAAATGTGTCTTCTAGGTGTTGTTATACACTAAGTTTGTGCCTTTGTCTCAAGCTCTCGTAGTCTTGATAACCTAGTATAACATGGGAATCATCTCCAGGTTGTGGGACTTATGATAACTAAGATGAGACCTCTAGGTTCTAGGCTGGTTCCTCTTGGATAATCACCTTAATTTGCTTCTAGACATGAAAAGTAAACTTTTGAGGGAAAGGGATAGAAGGAGTGCTTGGAAAGGGGAAATGACTGAAAGCAAACTACCTACTAGGTGATGCACCAAAATTAGGATTTAGATCTTAGTATAGAGTAATGTAACCAATGAAAGGCTTAGGTCTAGTAGGTAACAACTTACTTAATAGGCTTGCATAAGTGTTTGATAGGAGGGTCTGAACATAAGACACAATCTATGACCTACAAGCAGACATTCACTTCTGCAACTCAGTGTAGGATTGAGACAAGACTGTTAGGGGGTTGAAGTATACCCACAAAAGTATCTAAATTAGATCAAACATAATAAAACAAAAAATTATAGAAAGTAAGAGGGATCAAGAACCCTAAGTTGTCATTGAAAATATACATATACTTTGATTCAATAAGAGAAGACTCAGACAAGGAAGTATAGGGACATGAAGGATTATCACAAAATACCTCTGTAGTATCTGAATCATCAATGAAAGATTACAAATTATGGAAAACCAGAGGGCAGGAGGAAATGTCATGGATAGCTTTCCAAGAAAAGAACTTTCTTCTTTACAAAATGTCAACTCTGAGCTCCAAAAAAGCTCCGAAACAATATATACATACTCAACTGCACGTAGGCAGGAGTCAAAACTAACCTAACTAGGGTTACACGATTTACAATAATATCAAACCCTAAAGGTACACTGATTACCCATCATAAAAACTCTAAGAACACCAAAAATTAGATCAGATCCTTTCTTTTCATGTTGATTTGTACTAAGCCCTTCTACAGACACAACAACCTCGATCCATCTACCCACCTGCAACTCCACTAAGCCATGAAGGCTTCAAATCTGATCCTATTTCCCTAGGTAACACTACCACTCAAAAGGTGGCACCAACTCTTTTCATCACTTCTCAGTGTGAGAACATGACCATTGATCCCCTCTAACTCCTAGCAAATGAATGGCTCAGATCTATCTTGAAATAGTCGCAAAACCCTTTTGAAAAGTTCAAATCCATCTCAGCACATTGTAGCCAATGAAGATTGAGCACGTCAGCATATTAGAAAGTTCAAACCTACCATGAACCTTCCCTCTTTTAAGTCATTCAGTGACTAAATGACTATAGACTTCTTTCTAATTCATAGAATCCTTTTTGTAACCCTGGTCTGGTTAAGCGATTCAGCAAACAAGACTTTTTGCTGAATTGCTGGGTCTTTCTAATAACCCTGGTTACATTAAGCGCACATGAAAAGAAACTTTTGGTCATTGATTCACAAGATCTTTAACTAACCCTGGGCCCAAACTACCACATGTCACTCCTTTATTCACCCTTGACTGCTCTGTAGGCATACACCTCAGCAAGCCCCCTGATGACGGACCCATAAAGGACACCATGGCAATGGACCCACAAAGGCATGAAGTGCTAAAGAAAAGAAAAAGATCAATGGTTGTCGTAAGATCACAAGCCTCTGACACATGCTATGAGATCTTATGACAACCGTTGATATCATCAACTGGGACCCCACTCAAAATCTCTTAACCTCAAAAGTCCTAGTGAATGTGCAACCCAAGGAAGAATCACTCAGTCACTGAATAGAACTCCTAACCTTGGTTAAGTCTACAGAATATGTGAACAAGGCATTCATAGAATCACAGAACCAAAAGTCTAACTTGGGGTCTCAGTTAGCGAATGCTCGACTGAAGGCAATCGGTGGAGTCACTGAATGTTTAGAAGCACCGCCATTTTATCTTGTGACTAAGAGAAACACTGCAGTTGCTAGTTCACCGAGAGGAAAAGGCAACCACCAAAATACTTAGAGGACCTACGACTGAGAAAAGCAAACCATTCACTGAGTTGCGGGATGTTAAGAACTTAACCATGAGGATTAAAAGATTACGCGAACCACTGCAGTCGTGTAGTCAGGGAATGGAAGGTCTAACCAACTAGGGAGTAGGAGAACTTGTGACTGGAAGGAAAGAATTATGCACATGGTTTTTTGAAGACTTAAGTGGTCGCGATAAAGTAACACAAAAATATAACAAGGCCTAGGGTTTTTAAGACACAATGGCTAGTTTATGCATTTTTAAAGGGTTTTGCACCTAGCCAAAGACCTAGGAACAGTTGCAGAGACCAAGGGGAAATAGATAAAGCCATGAAATTTTGCAGAGTGCCTAGGAGGATAAAAATATAGACCTCGGGATAGATTTTAGCCAAATTTGCATGTACATAGAAATTAGGGTAACATTTTGGCAATATCTACTAGATGTCAGCCTGCTAGACATTGAAAACTAGTGGCCTTGACATATCCATTGGGCACGATGCTATCAAAAATCAAAATTTCTCATAGGGAGATAGGACTTGTGCACATGCACTTCTTGGAAAGTAGGAAACTAACCTAGAAAATAGGGAAAGGAAGAGAAAAACACATTTACATAAATTTACAAAGAGGGATTACCTCAAAATAGGGCTTGAAGTGAAAACCATTCACTAAGATTGGCAAGGCATCACCTTCAAGATTTGATAGCTGGAAAGCATTGGATCCCCTGCACTCTATTATAAAAAATGGTCCACCCCAAAATGAATCAAATTTGGTATGTCTACCAAGCTTGGATCTAAACACATCCCACTTGAGAACTACATCTCCAACTTTGAAATTCCTGACTCTGGCTCTCTTATCAAAACTTCTCTTTGTTTGAATATGATGAAACTCCATATCCTACATTGATTTGTCTCTAATTTCTTCCAATTCCATCAACTGAGCATATTTGATCTACAAAGGATCTCCTTCTTCAAATAGGGCATATTGAGTGGTTAGGTCTAGAGCTGGTAATTCAGTTGAAATGGACAACTTAGCCTCTTTGCCATATACTAGCATGTAAGGATAATTACCAATGATCTTCTTTGGGGTAATTCTATCTAACCATAAGGCAGACTTCAATTTGGTATGCCAATCTCTCTGATTTTCTTGAAGAGTCTTCTTGATTATCCTAATCAGGTTCTTATTTGTTGATACAGCCAAGCCATTACCTTGGGGATAGTAATTGGAACTGGTACTCAAATAGATACCATTCTTAACTGCCCACTTTGAGACTTTAAGACCTGTCAATGCTAATGCATTATCTGATATGATGGAATCAGGAGTGCCAAACCTATGAACTATATCATCATAAAATCTTAGGACAACACTCTCATTGGCTTCTTTTAATGCAATTTCCTTTGTCCATCTGGTGAAGAAATCAATTGTAGTAATTATCCATTTATGGCCTACACTAGATGGAGGGTTGATCATACCAATGAAATCTATACGCCACCTCATGAAGGGTTGCTCTATTCTGACTAGTTGTAGGGGCAAAGATGCAAGCCTTTCTTTTCCTACAAACATGGCACACTTGATGCATTTCCTCACATACTCATGACTATCCTTAAAGATATATTGCCAATAGTACCTAGCCCTCATGATTTTAAAAGTGGTAGTCCTAGGAGAAAAGTGACCTCTAGAAGGTCCATCATGAAACTCAAATAGGACATTAGCTATATTTTTTGAATCTATGCATCTTAAAAGGACACCATTGTGATCCTTTCTGAAAAGAATTTCATATATCAGCACAAAAGGAATAGATTGTAACCTATAATACCTCCTTTTTGCTAAATCCAAACCTGTAGGACATTGTCCTATCTTCAAGTAATTGATCATATTAGGCAACCAACTTGTTTTCTTGTCTTGTTCTTCTATAGAATGCACCACCAAAGATGTATCCAACTGTTCTAATTTCTTTGAACTCTCATCCCCTGCCAAATTCTCATAAAGACCTCTTCCTCTAACCAGCTTGGTAGTTTGAATATCTATATCATACTCCATCACCTTGGTGATCCAACTAGATCTTTTCTCATTTAAGTCCTTGGAAAGCAAAAATTCTTTGACACTTGGATGAGTAACCTTCAAGTGTACCTTGCTATGAGTCAATAGATATCTAAACTTCTTAAGGCTCTTTACCATAGCAAGTACATGTTTTTCTACAAAAGAGTATCTCTATCCATACTCCTATAAACCTTTGCTAAAAAAAGCAATAGGCTACTCCAATCCATCTGAATTTTCTTGGGTCAACATTGCAGATATGGCATCATGACCCCCATAAGCATAAAGGATAAAATCCTTATTGAAATTTGGATTTAGGAGGGCAGGGGCTTTTGTTAAGGCCTCTTTGATAGCTTGGAAATTACCTTTTCCTTCTTTAGTCCAACTAAAAGTTGAACTCTTCTTTAACATGGCTGTCAAAGGCTTTAGTAAATCTGCAATGTTAGGCAAGAACCTCCTAACAAAATTAATCTTTCCTAAGAAAGATTGGAGAATTTTCTTGTGATGTGGTAGGGGTAGCTCTAAGATGGCTGCAATTTTCTCAGGATCTACTATGATTCCTTCTTTGGATACTACATATCCCAACAATTTTCCTTCATGAACTGCAAACACACATTTCTTGGGATTAAGAGATATCCTAAATTCTCTACACCTTTCAAAGATCTGCTTCAAATGTTTGATATGATCTACTACATGCTTAGAATAGAAAGTTATGTCATCCAAGTAGACAAATAAAAACTTGTACATTAGGCTCTTAAAGGCCACATCCATTGCCTTTTGAAATGTAGCACCTGCATTTGACAAACCAAAGGACATCTTTTGATAAGCCATGGTTCCCCACTTGGTTGTAAATGCAGTCTTGTATTGATCCTCTTCATTCACTAAGATCTAATTGTATCTTGAATAGCCATCCAATAATGAAAATCTCTCAGATCTAGAGACACATTGTAAGATTTGTTCCATGGAGGTAGTGGATGGTGGTCCTTTAATGAGGCCCTATTAAGATCCCTAAAGTCAACACATAACCTCAATTCCCCATTCTTCTTCCTGATAGGAACAAGGTTGGAAACCCAACTAGTATGCTTAATGGGGTAGATGATACCACTTTCTATTAGTTTGAGTACTTCTTTATGCATAAGTGGCTCAAGCTTGGGATTAACAGGCCTTTGCCTCTACCTTACTGGTTTGGCATTTGGTTCCAATTCAATAGTGTGCTAAGCAAGGGATGGATCAAAACATTTAAGGTCTTCATATTGCCATGCAAATACATCATTGAATTCTTTGAATAACTAAGTATAAGATTGCTTTTCCAATTCAATGTTCACTTTTCCAAATTGTAGGCTCTTACCTAGTTCCAACTCTAGTTCAACACAATGTTCTTGTTGGACTACCAGGCCAGCTTTATTTTTCTTGACTTCATCATCCTTGTTGAAGATAGTCTCTAATGTAACAAGACCTCTAAGAATCTTATTGGACTTGAGTTGTATCACTTGATCACCATATTTTTGTGATAGCCTATCTTGATTGTGTTCTGAAAAGACATCTTCTTCAAACAAGAATTACAGAATTTGTTCATCATTGTCAAACACTTGCCAATTAACATTGTTATCAAGAATAGAAGGTCTGAAAATCACTTTGATATGATGTTGATCTATTTCTTTTGAAACACTATTTGGAATATCATACTAAGATCCAACAACAACTAACTTATATGCATTATGATTTACCTTCCTAGGGATATCAACAATATTGAAAGCACAAAAATCTTCAATTGCATCCCAAACTCTATGTTTGTATGCTTTCATGACATCATTTTTTGTTGCACTTATCCCTCTTACTTGGCTGGCAACCAACTCACTGTCACCATAAAATTTTAAGGCCTTAAGCCCTCTTTTTCTAGCCCACTCTAGTCCATTGGCTAGACTTTCAAATTCTACAGTGTCGCTAGTGTAGGAGAAACTGAATCTAAAGGTAATATAATATATTTCTCCTTTTGGGGACACTAGCATAGCACCACCACCAAAACCATGTTTGCTTCTAGCTCCATCAAAAAATAGTTCCCAAACCTAATTATTTCGATCCTCTGAATTAGTGTCTTCCTTGAGAAGGTTTGGCTCTATAACTCCACTTTCTTGTATTAAATAACTTCCCAAACCAAAGTCCCAAATTAGATTTTCTTGGGCCTCTAAAGCTCTTTCATCTAGAAAAATATTAGGGAAACTTTCTATCTTTGTGTTTTCTTTACTAATGGTTTGGAAGTCACTGTCATCAAATATAGGGAAAGTTACATTGATGGTATTGGACACATATGGCTCTATATGGTGTGCTACCAATGGTTTTGACTTAATGGTAACCTTGGTCCCATACCTTGTATGAAATAGCATGTGAGACCAGTTAGAAGATAGATAACCTCCTATCTTAGCTGTAAACTCCCTTGAAAGACATATAGCAAATAATGCAAGGAGATTTATGATATATATATCAAGGAGGATGGAAAAATTAGGACTAGCATGAAGGATCAGACTAGTATCCTTGGCCACACCTATAGTATTGACTGAGGATCTATCAAGTTGGGTAACCTTCTGTTGGAAGGGTTCATATTTTAGTCCTAATTGGTCAGCTACTTTCTTGGACATTACAGTGCTAGTAGCTCCACTATCTATCATACAATTATGTACTAAATATTTTCCAATGATTAAAGATACATAAAAGGGAGGTGGCTTTGAGTTCCTACCTTGAATGACATTTCCTTTGGAGTTGCTACTTGGAGCCTCCTTTTCTTAATCAATGTTAACTAGTACTAGCTTTGCAACTTCTTTTGCAGGTTAAGGAGTTGCTACTTTTGTCATGGCCTTCTTCAAAATTTCAGGCTATCTGGGAAGAGCCAAGGAGTCCCACATGGACATGGTGACATTCACCTTCTTCATGTTGTCCACAATATTATAAGGTGTCATAGTGTGTACTCTCTATTGTGTTTTCACTATGATGGGCTCTACCTCTTTTGGAATTTGGCCTTCTTTGCTTGTAATGGTAGGAGCCTCCTTAGGTGTGATGGGATTAGCTTGTTGTATAGGCTCTATACATGTAGTGGCTTTGGCATTGGAATCTTCTCTCTCCATATCTTGGGCTCTTCTTTTTTCTCTCGTATAGGCAACAAAAGCAGCTTCATCATTGACTCCATTGAAGTCTAGTTGCTCCCAATTGAAAAGAGCAGTCTCATTCTCTTGTGATTCTTGTTGAGGCACTGATCCACTAGATGAAACCTCTGATTGAGCTTGTGAGGCATTTTGAACCATTAGAGCTTGCTTCATCCATCCATTTGAGCATGTGGCCTGATTGTGAGGCTGATTACAAGGAAAGCACCATTCATTATCCATAGCCATTTTATTTTGACTAGGAACCATATCCCTCACTAGATTTGTAGAATTCAGAGGTGTGAGGTTATATGGTTGGAATGGTCTTTGATTAAAACTTTGTCTTTGACCTTGGTAGCCTCCTTGGTATGGTGGCTTATTTTGCTGATAAGGCTATCCTTGATTTTGATATTGCTAATTAGGACCTTGGCCTTGTGACTGAAATGGTGGTCTGATTCCTTAACCTTGTTTCTTCAAATTTGTGACCTCTTTAGTCAAGGTGTGCAGTAAATTGGTCATTTCTTTCTTACTGCTTTCTTGATTGTTCTTTATCTCTTGTAACTCTTGAGAGAAACTTGTCCTCAGCTCCTGACCACTGATACTAGCTTGAGGTGCCAATATGGTGGGAATAGGGGTAAATGGGGGTACTTGTGTAGGTACAATGGGCTGAAGGCTAGGGAAAATGGGAATTAGAGGCCTTCTAGCAATCATGCCTACTTGAATTAAACAGTTCTCAGCCTTGACAGCTATGTCAAAAGCCTGGGGTAAAGAAGTACCACCCATGGACTGGATCATGACAAAAATTTGGCAATTCAAACTTTGCAAGTAATAGAGGAAAGCATGGTCAGCTGATGGTCTTACTGAGACTGGAATTCTATTTCATGTCTTGAGGAATCTACTATTTTAATCTGTCATTTGTTCTTGAGGGTCTCTCTTAATGGTTGTTAACTGCTCAACTAGAGACAAGTTATCTGATTTATCCTCAAAATGTTTACTTAATGCATCCCCTAACTCATCCCATGAATTAATAGAACCAACAGTTAGAGTTCTAAACCATTCTAGAGCCTTACCTTTCAGAGAGGTTGCTAATAATTTTGTGGCCACATATTCTTGAGTAATATTGTGTATGCTGCAGATGGTGGTCACATCTCTTATGTGATCAAAAGTAGTTGTCTGCCCTTCACTAGTGAAATTAGGTATTCTCTTAAGTGCCACCAAGGGCACATCATGATGTTGAGAAAAGGCCAATGGACTCCCTTGATTGAAAGGTGCAAAGGCAAATGGTCTAGCCATTGTAGGAGCTGGAATCTGAAGATTGACAACTATATGAGTTGTATTTGGTGTTAGATTTGAATCCTCTTCTAGATCTCTGGTTAGAGATCTACCTCTTCTTTTGGAATGAAAGGGGAAAGGTCTCCTTTTTGAGGTATCAAGAGGTGTTGATTGAACTCTCCTTGTAGGGGATGTTCTTTGAGTTGACCTACCTTTGTGACTTCCTCTTGAAGGAAACTCTAAAAATTTAGTGGGCTTTGAGCTTCTAGTTTCAACCTTTCTCATAAACCTTGAACAAGGTTAGCCCTAACCCTTGAAATTAGTGGAGTCACTAGATATACTTATTAAAAAAACCTCTAAAGGTCTATATTATGCAATCTACATATCAAAGATAACGTAATCTTCAAATAATGAACTTCTTGTGTAGTCCCACCGGGCGTGCCATAAATGTTATACACTAAGTTTTTGCCTTTGTCTCAAGCTCTCGTAGTCTTGATAACCTAGTATAACATGGGAATCATCTCCAAGTTGTGGGACCTATGCTAACTGAGATGAGACCTCCAAGTTCTAGGCTAGTTCCTCTTGGATAATCACCTTAATTTTCTTCTAGACATGAAAAGTAAACTTTTGAGGGAAAGGGATAAAAGGAGTGCTTGGAAAGGGGAAATGACTGAAAGAAAACTACCTACTAGGTGATGCACCAAAATTAGGGTTTGGATCTCAGTATAGAGGAATGTAACCAATGAAAGGCTTAGGTCTAGTAGGTCACAACTTATTGAATAGGCTTGCATAAGTGTTTGATAGGAGGGTCTAAACATAAGACACAATCTATGACCTGCAAGCAGACATTCAGTTCTACAACTTGGTGTAGGATTGAGACAAGACTTTTAGGGGGCTGAAGTATACCCACAAAAGTATCTAAATCAGATCAAACATAATAACACACAAAATTATAGAAAGTAAGAGGGATCAAGAACCCTAAGTTGTCATTGAAAAAATACATATACTTCGATTCAATAAGAGAAGACTCAAATAAGGAAGTATAGGGACATGAAGGATTGTAACAAAATACCTTTGTAGTATCTGAATCATCAATGAAAGATTACAAATTGTGGAAAACTAGAGGGCAGGAAGAAATGTCACGAATAGCTTTCCAAGAAAAGGACTTTCTTCTTTACAAAATGTCAACTTTGAGCTCCAAAAAAGCTCCAAAATAATATATACATACTCAACTACATGTAGGTAGGAGTCAAAACCAGCCTAACTAGGGTTACAAGATTTACAATAATATCAAACCCTAAAGTTACACTAATTACCCATCTTAAAAACTTTGAGAACACCAAAAATTAGATCAGATCCTTTCTTTGCATGTTGATTTGTACTGATCCCTCCTGCAAACACAACAACCTCGATCCATCTACCCACCTACAACTCCACTAAGCTGTGAAGGCTTCAAATCTGATCCTATTTCCCTGGGTAATAGTACCGCTCAAAAGGTGGTGCAACTCTTTTCATGAATTCTCGGCGTGGGAACACAACATAGTACCCTATAGACACTAGCCAATAGTCATCTCCATCACCCTCTCAACCATAAATGTCCTAAGAATTTATTTTCTGAGCCACCTGACATCGTGCATGGCTGAAAGAGCAAAAGAAAAGTAAAAACCCTCATAGAGATATTCAAGTTTGAACTGCAATGGCTAGCCGGTCATTTTAAAACATAACCGCTAATCCCCTCTAACTCCCAACAAATGAACGGCTTAGATCTATCCTAAAACGGTCGTGAAACCCTTTTGAAAAGTTCAAATCCATCTCAGCACATTGTAGCCAATGAAGATCGAGCATGTCAACATATTAGAAAGTTCGCACCCACCACGAATCTTCTCTCTTTTAAGTCATTCAGTGACTATGTGATTGCAGACTTCTTTCTAATTCATGGAATCCTTTTTGTAACCCTGGTCTGGTTAAGCGATTTAGCAAACAAGGCTTTTCATTGAATCACTGGGTCTTTCTAATAACCCTGGTTACATTAAGCGAACATTAAAAAAAACTTTTGGTCATTGATTTGCAAGATCTTTAACTAACGCTTGGCAGGGATAACTTTAAGGAACCCCCCCCTCCCGAAAAGTATAAAATTGTGGTGAATCACATGTGATTTAGGTGAAAAAAAATTAATCGTGTTGGTGAATTATGCATCAATCTATGGATATTTGGTGGCGAATTTTTTAATAGTTTACACAATTTTTATTAAAAAATGGCGATTAAATTTTTTTTAAAAAATTAATTTATTAATATTAATGGCGAATTATGTTTTGAAATATGGGTATTGGTTGGTGAATATTTTAATAACTGATAACATTTTTATAAAAAAATGGTGAAATTATTTTCCAAATAGTTGAATTATTTTCTTAAATTGGGGTTTTCTTCAATTGGGGTTTTCTTAATTAGTTAGTTAACACCAGGCTGAGGAATAGGTGTCAACCAATCGCATGATCACATGTTAGAAAACTCTAACATGCAATCATGCTACAGCCACCCATAGGATGCCACATAACCACCAACGGGACCACTGCCCTCCCCTCCAACGGACCCAGCACAAGAAGTAACCGGTCGCTTGGTCGCATGTCAAAAATTTTTGACATGTGATCATGCAACAACTGAATATTTTACCAACTCAGCCAATCACAACCTAACACCTCGACGATGAATCATCACATGGTCCCATTGCAGACAAACCAATGGCATCTAATCAGATGGTGGGTGCATGATCACATGGGGAGAGAATATTCCATATGATCACACACCGACCATCGATCAAAATCTCTAGCCCAAGCCCCACTGACCACACTCCATCTCTTTATTTCCTTTGGCCAATAGGGGAGTGCCATTTGTGCATCAGGGATTTTTTTAGTGGCCAATAGGGGAGTGCCATTTGTGCATACATGTCACCATGGCCCACAGTTTGAAACCTTACATCGTAAAGAAGAATCAATGGCCGACATGATTTCGCATATCTCTGGCAACTCCCTTGCACTTTAGTGACCACCATTGATGCTCTGACATGACAAGACCATCTAACTCATCCAAAAACCAAGCCCCACCATTGAGATTTAGCAATAAAGGCAAACTCCCATTCGCTGGAGACTTTCTCCATTCCCTGACCTAGCGATGACTAACATGATGAAGAATTGGGCCCCTCACAATCACAATAGTGCACATACTCAATGATGAATCATCACGTGGTCCCACTGCATACAAACCAACAACATCTAATCAGACGGTGGGAGCATGATTGCATGGGGAGAGAATATTCCATGCAATCACATGCCGCCTGTCAATCAAAATCTCTACCCCAAGCCCCACTGACAACACTCCACCTCTTTATTTCCTTCGGCCAATAGGAGAGTGCCATTTGTGCATACATGTCACCATGGACCCACAATTTGAAACCCTACACCGTAAAGAAGAATCAATGGCCGATGTGATTTCATAGATCTCTAGCAACTCCCTTGCGCTTTAGCGGCCACCGTTGATGCTCTGACATGTCAAGACCTTCTAACTCATCTAGACACTAGGACCCACCATTGTGTTTTAGTAATAAAGGCAAGCCCCCATTCACTGATTTAGTGGTTAGATTCAATGAGCTTTGTTGAAACTTCACTGATGTCAGATAGAATTTTCAAATTTGTTCCTCTAGCTGCCAGGTCAGCTAGCTCATCTGCTTCATTAATATTCATTAGTGTATGTTAAATTATTAATATTTTAAAATCATGACAATCGTTAGATTACAATAGATGAATGGCTAAAGTTGTATTTCAAAAGTTCTATGGGTTTCAAAAAGCTTTTTTGAAAACTCGCTCTGGAAACGTGACACGTTGAAAGTTGATGTGTAATGTTTTAGAAAGATTACAAATGTTTATGTTACACATCTATGATGTAGAAATATTACTTTACCATTTAACAAAAGGTTTTTAACATTTACTTTTTAAAAACCTATCGACTCGTACTCGTAGCAGTAGAGTTAAAAAGAACTATTGAACGGGAACCATCACCGGAGATTTGGAAATCAAGACTGTAATTTGTGAGAGCCTTAGCCATTTGAACTTATATCTATCCTGATTTCAAAATTCAAAGTTTAATTTTGGGTAAGTACTAAGTTTAACTTGATTTTGAAATTTTAATTCTTGCATGTTCTATTGGGGTTTTCTTAAATTGGGGTTTTCTTCAGTTGGGGTTTTCTTAATTAGTTAGTTAACACTGGGCTGAGGAATAGGTGTCAACCAGTCACATGATCACATGTCAAAAAACTCTGACATGTGATCATGCAACAGCCACCCACATGATGCCACATAACCGCCAGTGGGACCACTGCCCTCCCCTCCAACGGACCCAGCACAAGAAGTAACCAGTCGCTTGGTCGCATGTCAAAATTTTTTGACATGCGATCATGTGACAACTGAACATTTTACCAGCTCAGCCAATCACAACCTAACACCTTGATGATGAATCATCATGTGGTCCCATTGCAGACAAACCAACTCTATAGTAAGAGTGATAGTTATCTATCAAACAAGGGAATTAGCAACCACGATGATGCATCAGTAAAGGTATCAAGTATCATTTGCAAATGTGAGAAGCTATGGGAAGCACAGGAATTGGATGACAAAGCTAAGCAAAAGATCACAAAGATGGAACAAAGGAAAGTGAAAATGGAAAATCTTGGTTTGCCTAAGGGATTTGAAGCAAATCAGTTCATTGGACAAGAAAATTACAAAACAAGGTTGCAAGACAAAACCAATACTGATGTACACTTTCTCCCTGTAGACATATCTTGTGATGCATTCTTGGATTTCATCAAACCAGTGAGAACTTTGAATGGACTTTTAGAATCAACAGTGCTGTCAAGTCACACTTCCAAATATGAATTGCTAACGAAGTTGCAAGAGTGTGACTATACTATGAACCAAATTGTTCTACCATCAGAGGATGTTTGGAGTGGCCTACAAAGATTGCTCTGAATTTTGAACTATTTTAAATTGTAATATATTGCAAATGAATACAAAATAAATTGTGCTCTATGATTCTATCTAATTTTCATGTTTTCCAATTCAATGTATGTTGAGTTACTCTATTTTATTCATTTATTCTTAGTTGAGTTTAACTAAGAATACAAAATTACTCTGTTATATGCTATAGGAATACAAAATTTCATTCAAGAATTTCAAATTCAAATATGAATGATCATTGATGACATGATATAAACTACACTCTACAGTAATAATACTCTTTGTTCTCAAATTTTAATGATGAAACATAATACATTCTTTCTTTTCTAAAATGAACATTGAATGATAGGATATCATATAGTAGTTAATAAGTTCAAAAAATACCTATTGGTTGCCACTGCTAATTTAACAAAAATTTCCTAAATTTTCCAATTCATCTCTTTGTCATCATCATCATCCAATTCTGGTATTGCAGTTGCTTCATTGTTCTCTTCATTTTCATTTGTGTCTTCTTCAAGTTCACTTTGACCTCCACTTCTATGACTCCCAATCCCATCGCCAGTGCCATTGCCAACTGTACTTGTCCCACTTGGAGTCATTGTAGGAGATTGGTTAATGGTGTTGCCCACCCCTCTTCTTTTGCATCTTTTTTTCCAAATTTCCATTGCTTTTTGATAAGGAAAAGTATTGACATCATACCTAGATGTGTATACCCTCAAGCATGATTCCAAATTCTTGTCTAGTTTGTTTCTTAGCTTTGATTTTAGGAAGCCCAAAGCACTG
The DNA here is from genome assembly GCA_027943335.1 of Chamaecyparis obtusa. NCBI lineage: Eukaryota > Viridiplantae > Streptophyta > Pinopsida > Cupressales > Cupressaceae > Chamaecyparis > Chamaecyparis obtusa. The sequence continues at coordinate 66,642 of BSBK01005471.1, forward strand.
AAAACTCTCTCATCCTCCATTGAACCCAATATCATGGTTTGACATAGATCAGCAAGCTTGAAGTACTCTAAAATTTCTTCACGCAACATTGTGCTCTGTTTTAGTTCTGTCCAAAGCTTTGTTGCCGAGCCCTCTTCATGTGGGTTATGCATTAATTGATATTGATGCTTCAGAGTCCTTGCAAAGGTGCCTGATTTCTATCTAAGAAGACCCTCATCTAATATTCCTTTGATAGTCACTCCATTGAATTCTACAGATTTGCAAAACTCCTTTATCAAAGTCAACAGCCTTTTACAATAATCTTCCTTATAGTTGAAGGACCAATATTGAGGAAACACAATTGCCATAGCCTCAAGTAGTTGATCATATGGGAATCATGATCTTATTTCAGAGGAAACTCTATAGGCTATGTCCCTTGCATTAGCTATTATAGACTCGATGATCTTGTTAAACTCTTCCCTTGTAACTCTTGTAGCTCGCTTCTTTGGGGCACTGTAGTACATTGGTATCTGAAATCCCCTTACACAAACACATAAATCTCCATTTTCAATGATCTTTAAATAATTATCAGGATCATCCAAATCTATTAGTTTCCACCAGTGATTAAATCTATCATCGGATAAATTTAGGTCAGTACGATAGAGACTATCAAGGGCTTGGCATGACATTTTATGCAAGTGAGCATATTCTACAATATACATGGCTCTTTGCTGGGCTTTTTTCATAATTAACATCATTTCTTCTAGCATTTCTCAAAATTGCTCAACCTCTAAAGCAGGTCACCACATCTTTGATTTTTGGCACTGTCCCAATTTTCATACATCAATCCAATCAAAGATTGATATTCGGAAAATACTCGATGCGCTGGTCCATCCAAAGAGATCCATCTGGTATCAACATCTTTAAGAAGCTTGTTTCCATTGGTAATTCCATCAGCAAAGTGCTAAAATTCCCTAAAACATTTGGGACTTCGACAAAAATATGCATACAACTCTCTTACTAAATCTTCAACCTTGTTTACTGAAGGAAACTTCTTCACAACTCTAAAAGCAAGATTCATCCTGTGGGCCATAAAGTGAATGCCAACAACATATGGTGAACAAGAAGCCTGCATCTTTGTGCAAAGACCATTCCTTTGACCTTGCATTACTGAAGCTCCATCCACTCCAATGTAAATCAACTTCTTCGCTATTGTCAATTCATCCATAGCTCCATATTCAATTAAATGGCTCTTTACTAACTAAAATAAAGTTTCTGCTGTCGTATTGTCTCTCAATTTAGCAATAGTTAGTAGATGTGGTTGGTGGACATTATTCTATACAGTATAAACATGAATGCATACCCACAACATATTATCTATTTCTATAACTTCATCTAAGGACAATACAATAAAGGTTGACTCTTTTATTTTTCTTTGTACATCCTCTATTTCAACCTGCGCAATACAACTTGCCCATTCCCATCCACTGTTTATCGACCAATGACTGACAGGATAGTTAGGAACTTTCAGAAAGTGTAACAAACCACTCATTTCTGGATAGTCTGTCATTGGACACCCTCTGCTCAAAATATAGAAAACATTACTTAATTGAACAGCTTTTCCGTGTTCTTCTACTTCACTTGCTTTTGCAAAAATAGCATTAATAGAACCTTGAACTTCACCAGACTTCGTCTTAAATTTTTGAAAAAAATAATATTCCTCAGCATTCCTTTTATGTTGACATTTCTCCTTTGTTTTATATCTTACCACTTTTATTTCCCTTCCATCTACAGTTGAAGTTTCGTAAATCTTACCAACATGTTTCTCTATGGTGTCTAGTTTAAGCTGCAACCGCTTTTCCTTTTTATACTTCCAACTACAAATCATACATCTACATTCTACTGGTGGCTCACCTACAATTGGATTGTCCATGGGCTCAATGAATGGATACTTTTCTGCCCAATCAAATTTAAATCTCCTGGCCATCTCCCATTGACGATCAATTTTTTCTTTCAATTTTCCTCTCCCTTTAGTGTTACTATTAATTGCACCATCATCATCACCGAAGTCAATTGATTCATCCTGGTACTGGTTATTTATTGGATATTCTTCATCAAGGTCATCTTCATTAGAGATATCGGGTTCTGCAACTTTGTCACTAGATTTATTAGGCTCCCCAATTTGTTGAATAGACTCCTATGTAGGTTGAGATTGTATAGGTTCCTTGATGATGTACCTTCCTCACTTTGACCAACACTATTGTGTCTACCCCCGCCAAAGTATGAAGATATATTTCTACATTTCATTGGCCTCTCTTGGACATCTCCACCTTCATTAGTCCTCTTCCTATTTAAATTTGACTATGACATCTCCATCAAATTAAGGCTACAATAAAATACTATGAACTCGTAGTCGTAGTCATTTTGGTTCGCTACCGATCGCAATTGTGAGCTCTAAGCTCAGAATCAACTGAATTATTATGCTACTAAGTACTAAATGAAAATCTCTCAAAGGCTCCTTCTTTCTGGCATGTTTCAATAATGAAACTCATATATCTTAAATAGACAACTACAAATAAACCATTTTCATATCAGCCATCAGATTTTGCCTTATAATCGGCATCCTCCATTTTGGCGAATGGGTCGACCGTTACATATGATAAGAACTAATATTTGGTGAACCCCGCATAATTTCAAGTAATCGAGTGGGTGAATAGGGTGGGAACTTGGGACCCCATTGCGTGTGATGCATGGCAAATTGGATCCTAGGACAAATAAAAATTTCACATAAGAAAATGGGAATTTGGCAAATGATGATACTCGAAAGAGACACTCAATTTAATCTGTGGTGAATAAGAGTAAACTAAAAAGAGAAATATGGGTGAAGAACCTAACTACCAAACTAAAATTACGTAATAATAGTGGTGAACATTCCGACCACTATATGACCATTTTATAAAATCTGGGTGAATGATCTGACCTGTATTTGATTGTTTTATTCACCAATTTCTATCACCCAACCATGACATATTTGCCAATTGGTGAATATTTTCCACTAAAAAAGTCCCTGACCCTAGGCCTAGGCTGCCACATGTCACTCCTTTATTCACCCTTGACTACTCTATAGGCATACACCTTGGCAAGTCCACTGATGATAGATCCACTAAAGATAAGATTCTGATCCAATAGCGGGCACATGATCTCATGGCCCCTAAATATTCCTTGCACCTTTATGCCAGCCATCGATCTATATTAGACCGGGACCCCTCTAACAAATGGACCCACCTATAACCTTGTCAGCACTCGACAACCAATCATGAACCTCCAAATCACTTTGACCTAGTGTCAGACCCACCTGACAGAGGCTTGAACACTTGGCAAAAATAGATGGCTGGCATCAAATCTCATGGCTCTGACACCATTCATGAGAACACACATGATCCGTCGATCTCTATCCTTCTAACATTTCTACAGGCATTCCGACATGGCCCCACTGACATATGCCTAATCACCATTATGTGGACCAACCAAAAACCACCATTTGTATACATGTAGTAGTGGACCCACTTGAATGAAGAGTTACATCACTAGGAGGAATCAATGGTAGTCTTAAGTTTGCAAGCTTTTGACACTTTTCATGAGAAAACACGCAAGCCGTTAGATCAAAAGAGGACTAACAACTAGGCCCACTGACAAATTACAAGTCATCTCCTTTCAAACAATGAAATACCTCCCCATAGGACACCGTGGCAATGGACCCACAAAGGCATGAAGTGCTAAAGAAAAGAAAAAGATTGACAGTTGTCGTAAGATCGCAAGCCTTTGACACATGCTATGAGATCTTACAACAACTGTTGATCTCATCAACTAGGACCCCACTCAAAATCTCTTAACCCCAGAAGTCCTAGCGAATGTGTGACCAAAGGAAGAATCACTTAGTCACTGAATAGAACTCCTAACCTTGGTTAAGGCTGCAAAATACGTGAACAAGGCATTCACAGAATTGCAAAACCAAAAGTCTAACCTAGGGTCTCAGTTAACGAATGCTCGACTAAATGTAATCCGTGGAGTTTCTAAATGTTTAGAAGCACCGCCATTTTATCTTGTGACTAAGAGAAACACTGCAATCACTAGTTTTCCGAGAGGAAAAGGTAACCACCGAAATACTTAGAGGACCTATGAGTGAGAAAGGAAAACCGTTCACTGAGTCGCGGGATGTTAAGAACTTAACCACCTAGATTAAGAGATTACGCAAACCACTGTAGTCATGTAGTCAGGGAACGGAAGGTCTAACCCACCGAGGATTAGGAGAACTTGCAACTGGAAGGAAAGAATTATGCACATGGTTTTTTGAAGACTTAAGTGGCTGTGATAAAGTAACACAAACATATAACAAGGCCTAGGGTTTTTAAGACACAACAACTAGTTTATGAATTTTTAAAGGGTTTTGCACCTAGCCAGAGACTTAGGAATAGTTGCAGAGACCAAGGGGAAATAGATAAAGCCATGAAATTTTGTAGAGTGCCTGGGAGGATAAAAATACAGACCCTGGGATAGATTTTAGCCAAATTTGCATGTACATGGAAATTAGGGTAATAGGTGCTTCCATATTTTGTGGGCTATATCTACCTTTTTTACTTCTAAAAATTCACCATCAGATAGGGTGATGATAAGGGCTTCTTTAGCAATAGCATTATGATGAAACAATTCCTTTTGTATGTGAGTAGCATCATCTTTTCCAAGGTCTTTTAAGGTAGGAATATTGGCTACTTTGATGCTTACATTAAAAACTTCAAAAACAATGTACTGCAAATGAGTTACCATCTTGTTCTTCCAATCAAGATAATTCTCTCCATCAAACTTAGGACATTCTTTCCTAAAGCACACCATCTGATCAACCTCAAGCTATTAAAATTTCTCTCTAAGGCACTTGGCTCTGATACCAATTGTTAGGAATAGTCCCAAGAGATAACTAAGGGGGGGGGGGGGGGGTGAATCAATTATCTACAATATTCAATTCTTTATCCAATTAAGTATACTTAAACATAAAGAATAAACACAATGAAAGAACACTTGAACACAACACCAATATTTGGTTAGGGGGAAACCCAAATAGGTAAAAACCCCAGTGGGACTTGATACCTACTAATATTGTGTACTGGTGTATAATGATCCTTGTTAGAAGATCCTTTACCCTATTAGGAGTAGCTTTACAATATATTAAGTACAGTAGACCTGGTCAAGGGTCAGATCCTGTTAGGACTCTTTTACAATTGTCCCTGGTAGGGAAGAGGACACACTATTCGAGATCTCATTGCTCAAATGGGCGAAGGCTACAACCTTTTGAATAATAGATACACACTATATCTGGATCTTGGTGAACTGTGCTTTGACCTACTATCTAGATCAGTTCCAATGAATAGCACAAGCACTTTACTTGGTCACATAGACCTACTTCTGATGGCTCAACACTTGGCACACTTTTTTCTACTCTGCTTGGTCAACCATGAACCACACTCAAGCAATCACAAATGACTTCCTATAAATATCTTTCCTCCAAATGATATAATCAAGTCGGTCTATTAGAACCACCTTAAAATAATATTAGAGAAACCATAACAAACTCCAATAAACATTTTGTCAGCTCTATTATGGATGCAACTCATTCTGGGACCTATCTAATAAAATAAATGTAGACGCACACTACACACTGTCAGCTCTACCAAAACAAATAGAACTTTCTCTATAAGCTAAATTAACTTATGCACTCTTAACCAAACATCAATAACACTTCTCCAAGCTTAACTCCAAGGGCACATACCTTCAATATAGGCACAACTCAAGAACCAATAAAATCTATGTTGGCTCTTCTGAACAAACATAGGAAACTGCTACTGGCGAATAGCAACTGCATAACTTCACTAGCATTCATCAACAGACTATGCATCCATAACTAAAACTTCACTAACATGTCTTCAAAATATATCTAAGTGCACAAGGCTTCATGATAACTATATGGACAACCATACATAGAACATTGTCTATTACTCTGTCAGGAACACTGCTGACACCAACTGCTATATAACTATCTATACTAACAGTTAACCTCTACATATAACTGTCTATACTAACTGTCTATGCTGATATCATGTCCATGCTACATATACTAAAAGCTTACTACATAAGACTTCCACACATGCTACTTTCCATATGTTGTCATTAATGACAAACATACAGTCAGTATTGGTCTGCTAGAAAATCTCCAACAATTAATTCATAAAAATCACGCAAAAGCAATATTTAACTCAAAATAGAGTTTAGATCAAATTTCAACTCATCATCAGATGTTGAGTTTAAATTTAAAATTGATTGTTGATTTCTAGTTGCTTGCTTTTTTTATTGTGCATGATTTAATTATAAATTAATTTAAAAATAAAGTGATTTATTCTCAATTTAACTAATTTTTAAATTTAAAACAATTGATTTATGGGTTAATCAATTATTAAATAAAACTTTTATCCAAAACTATATCATTAAATATTGATGACTGACATTGATTAATTAAATAAGAATTTAATCAATTAGTCATGAGATTTTAAATTTATTGTCAAAATGAAATAATACAATTTAGGAATAAATAGAATTAAATCTAATTAAATAACTAAGTGGCAGAATTATATATTCAGAATATCCAATTAATCAAACTTTAGGATAAATAAGATTTATTGCCAAATAATTATTAAATCAAACATAATTAGGATAAATAACAAATATTCAAGGAATATTCTCCGATGCAGCATTTAGGATAATCAATTAAATTTTTGATGATTTCATGTGCAGATGTGCCTTAGGTTAGGAATTTTGTGTTGATTTCATTCGATTTGAAGATGTAAGAGGTTAATGAACCTATAGCCCATTTTTGGGGTATTACGAGAGGAGCCTTGGGATCCATGTCGAAGGGCCCAAAGGTAAGGTTATTTTGTAGATGGATGATGATGGATACCAAGACAAAGGTGACACATTTTGGCTAGATGCAAATTCATGGAACCAAACTGGTAGTTAATGATAAATTCGATGATTTGGAGGTGGCGGTCAGCTAGCTGTGTTCACCAAATCACCAGATAGCTAGCGGTTAAGTTGAAGCATTTGGAGATTCAGAGATTAGCAGTCACCCAGTCACTAGATAAAGTGGTGGTTAGTACTAACATTCAGAGAACTGGAGATTGCCATAGTCCCTGAGTTGCTTGATCCCTGGCTTAAGTTCATTCAAAGATTGGGAGAATGGGTTCAGTTGCCCATTCTCTAGATTTTACCCAAGGTTAAATATTGATCTGGAGATTGCGAGAATGTCCTATTCACCAAATCACTAGAGGTAACCATGGTTAGTCGTTGAATTCAAAGATTTGGAGATCAGTGCATTCGCTTAAATCTCCCAATGAGGTGGTCAACCCACGGTTAGTCTGAGCATCAAATCAAAGCATGATAAGTGTCCAATTCTAGTGGCTTCTGAGAGCATATGTAGAAATGATATAAAAAAGCTAAATTTAAAAGGATTTAAATTATAACATAGTCAAAACATTAGAGAAAAATTCAAAAATTTAAATGGTGAACCTGCTCATAGATTTAATGCTTGAGAGTTCATTTTTTATCCGAACATAGGCATGTTATATGTTTTCAAAAACTGCAAAGAATAAAAAATCTGATCACAATGATTATTTTTAGTTTTAGAGTGATGGGAAAGAGCAGTTTGGGTTTGAATTTTGAGATGAAAATCAAATCAGTTTTTTTGGGAAATGATTGCAAGAATGTGGATCAGGTGAAGATGACTCAGTTGCAGATCAGGTGGGAGGAATATTTGGAGATATTTTGATGCTAAGTGGATAACTGTCAATTTTCTGTAACTGACCTTCTTTTGCTATATCTCTAGTTTTTCTCTCTATTGTAAAGGATGTTGAAATTTTTACTGTAAGGGGAGGCTTAGCTACTGTTGGTGCCCAAAAATGATGGAATCACTTTTGGCCAACTGACAGATACACACTAATACCTCTACAATTCTAGCTTAATCAAGCCAAGGCTGGTAGGCCTAAATTCACTTTAAACTATCAAATTCTCTATGTTGCACAACTAAGTACATAAATAAACAAAGTTGTTAGAAATAGGAAATACTGAGAGGGGGGTGTGAATCATTATTTCACAAACTTTTTCTTTTTCCCACTTATGGATATAATAGATTACTTTAGTGCATACAAAGATTATCAAGTTGATTAACAAACATAGCAGTAAATAGAAAGAACTCATAACACATCATATGTTCTTGAGGAAACCCTGGCCAAGGGAAAACCCTGGTGGGGATGGTACCCACAAAGATCACTAATCAAAAGTATCCTATTAGGGATATTGGACCCTGTTAGGAGTCAATTTACAATATATAGTAGATATGTCCTAGTTAAAGGACTTTAGGCCTTGTTAGAAGCCTTAACCCTGTTAGGAGTTAGATTACAAAACCTGATCACCAGCTGAGCTCACTGCCCAAATAGGTAATACAAAAATGTTTCTGATTGTAATATGGTACTGCTTACAACTTCGCATCAATAGCCTTTGCTACTATCACAATAAACAACTATCGTAAGTTATCTTTTCTTTCTTTTTACATATCACTTCTATATTTCATTACATTTCAAGTATGCCTAATATATGAGTTATTAAAGCTAATAACTTTACATGGTCGGCATCCAAAATCTTTATCCAAGAGTAAACATCTAGAATATCATCCCTTCATAATGTTAAGTCATTATTTTGACAAGCACAAAAATCCCTCAACTCTTTCGCTAATACTGTCTCCAGAACTGTTTTGTCTGCAAAACTATCTTTGGTAAACTTTGAATAACTTTTTATTTACTACTCCAAACTTTATGTGCACTGAGATGGGGTATCCTCATACTCTATAGAAGCTGCAGTTAACTACACAAACAAAAATATTTCTCCAGTGGACGTCGCCAACTAAATCTTCATCAGGTGCTCTGTTAGGATCACTGTATCCAAACTTAGACAATTTCTTCCTTCAACTTTGCAAACTTGCATTCTAGATTCTACGCTCTCAATAGAGATCATATGTTGCCATAATGACAACATCTATGCATCCACATTAGCCAAATTTCCAACAATCTCCCCCTTTGTCATTGGTGGCAACATATGGGAAAATTGGCTAAGTGTGCAAACAAAACTTCAAAAACACTTATACAAAATTTTGGCCAAAAGAAAAAGTTATACAATATGTATACAATATCATACTCCATAGAATAGTTCCCTGTATGAGTATCCTTCCTCAACATATATACAATTTTCTGCTATCTCTCCCCCTTTGACAACAATGACAAAGATAGGGTGTACAAAAATTTCAAAAACTTTATACCTTATTATCAGTTATTGCAAAGCCAGTAGGCTTGAAACACAATCACCAAACTCTAACTTCCAACATTCAAAATCTTTCTCCCATACTTTCGTAATGGATTCAGCAACATTGAGTAGAGTACTCAATCTGTATGCTGCTGTCTGACAAGATTGTAGGGAATTGAAACTAAACTTCTGAAATGATGTCTTTGGTGAAAGACACTGCTCAATTTGATCTTCAAAAATTGATATCTTGATTGAGACATGCTCTCTCAAGATGTTAACCCTGATCATCTTTCTGTTCTTCTCCTCTGCTATCATTCTGATTTCATCTTTCAATTTCCTTATGCTCTTCTCTATAGAACTTATATTGACATTAGGGCTTGTCAAGGTGTTTGTCTCAGCTGTAATAGAATCTAACTTCTCTCTAATCTTCTTATCCTCTTCAACTGTTAGGATTTCTGATTTAGTGCATTGTATGTACAAATTCTTTCCTGTCTCAAAATGTCTCCTCAAATTCTTTATGCATACATCTAAACTATTGATATCATTTCGAATATTTACACTCAAAGTTTTCTGCATTTTCATTCCTTCTTGCATTGTTCCTAGGGTTAGGGTTATGATGATAACCTCCATTGTTCATTCTGCAAAATCTTGCTAAGTTTCCAAACTTGTTGCATATCTGATAGATGATTCCATTGTTTCCAAATCTCTGTCCTTGCTGGTTAATCTGTGACCTACAATTTCTAGCAATGTGTCCTACTTTGTTGCATCTAAAACATACTACCACTTTTCTTTGATTCATTTCTTCAATAGATTTCTTATTTGCATTGTTAGTATTCCCAATCATTCTATCATAATTATTCAAAATTACTTTAGGTCTTCTACATTCGTTAGCTCTATGTCCAAAACTATGACAATTATAACAATGTCCATTAAAAGATTTAAATTGCTTACCTGTGTAATCTCTCTTCATGTGCCCAATAGTATTACAAGCAAAACATCTACCTTTGAATTCTCTTTGCATACCATTAGATGATTCTTCCTATTTTGATTCTTCTTGCTTTGATTCTTCTTTCTCTCTAGGTGGTTCTTCTTTGGGTGGATCTTCCAATGTGTTCTCATCTAGCTTTATTTCCTCCACACTTTTAGATGTCTTCAGATCTGGCTTCTTACTTTCATGGTTTGTTCTAAACATACTATATCCAAATCCACTCCTATCAAAGAATGGTTCTTCAAAATAAATTTGTTTTTCAGTCTTATCACTTTTTGAATATAGCCTTTCAAGTTGTTGTTTAGATTGAGTTAATTCACCTTTCAAAATTTTATTATACTTTTCAAGTTCCACATACTGCACTTTTACTTTTTCAGATTCAGATGTTTCCTTTTCAAGTCTTGACCTCAGATCTTCATTCTCAATTTTTAATTTTTCATTATCAGTTCTCAAATTTCCATCTTTCATACTAAGCTTCAGATTTACTATCTTCAACTCATGCTTAAGGATCTCATTTTCTTTTTCTAATTCATCACAATCTTCAACAAGCATATCAGATTTCTTTTCAAATTTCAGATCTTCAATCTTACCTTTCAATTTGTCAATAGCATTCTTTGCATCTTCATATTTTCTTCTTAAGGAGTTTCTTTCATCAGTAAGCATATCAATCTGTTCAAGAGCTTCTTCAAGATTCTTCTGAAGTTGATCCATATCCATAGAGATCTTACTCAAGCTGCTAAGCTTTCCTTGAATGTTCCTTCTCCGAGTAACTGTGCTCTGATACCAATTGTTAGAAATAGGAAATACTGAGAGGGGGCATGAATCAGTATTTCAAAATTTTTTTCTTTTGTCCACTTATGGATATAACAGATTACTTTAGTGCATACAAAGATTATCAAGTTGATTAAAAAACATAGTAGTAAATAGAAAGAACTCATAACACATCATATGTTCTCGAGGAAACCCTAGCCAAGGGAAAACCTCGGTGGGGATGGTACCCACAAAGATCACTAATCAAAAGTATCTTGTTAGGGATATTGGACCCTGTTAGGAGTCAATTTACAATATATAGTAGATCTATCCTGGTTAAAGGACTTTAGGCCTTGTTAGAAGCCTTAACCCTATTAGGAGTTAGATTACAAAACCTGATCACCAGTTGAGCTCACTGCCCAAATAGGTAATACAAAAATGTTTCTGACTGTAATATGGTACTGCTTACAACTTCGCATCAATAGCCTTTGCTACTATCACAATAAACAACTATCGCAAGTTATCTTTTCTTTCTTTTTACATATCACTTCTATATTTCATTACATTTCAAGTATGCCTAATATATGAGTTATTAAAGCTAATAACTTTACATGGTCAGCATCCAAATATTTATCCAAGAGTAAACATCTAGAATGTTGTCCCTTCATAATGTTAAGTCATTATTTTGACAAGAAAAAATAATCCCTAAACTCTTTCACTAATCTGCAAAACTGTCTTTGGTAAACTTTGAATAACTTTGTCCGCACTGCTCCAAACTTTATGCGCACTGAGATGGGGTATCCTCATACTCTATAGAAGCTTCAGTTAACTATGCAAATAAAAATATTTCTCTAGTGGACGTCACCAACTAAATCTTCATTGGGTGCTCTGTCAGGATCAATGTATCCAAACTTAGACAATTTCTTCCTTCAACTTTGCATACTTGCATTCTAGATTCTGCGCTCTCAATAGAGATCATATGTTGCCATAATGACAACATCTATGCATCCACATTAGCCAAATTGCCAACAATTTGTATTTTTGTTTGTCAAAATAATGACTTAACATTATGAAGGGATGACATTCTAGATGTTTACTCTTGGATAAAGATTTTGGATGCCGACCATGTAAAGTTATTAGCTTTAATAACTCATATATTAGGCATACTTGAAATGTAATGAAAGATAGAAGTGATATGTAAAAAGAAAGAAAAGATAACTTGCAATAGTTGTTTATTGTGATAGCAGCAAAGGCTATTGATGCGAAGTTGTAAGCAGTACCATATTACAGTCAGAAACATATTTGTATTACCTATTTGGGTAGTGAGCTCAGCTGGTGATCAGGTTTTGTAATCTAACTCCTAATAGGTTTAAGGCTTCTAACAAGGCCTAAAGTCCTTTAACCAGGATAGATCTACTATATATTGTAAATTGAATCCTAACAAGGTCCAATATCCCTAACAAGATACTTTTGATTAGTGATCTTTGTGGGTACAATCCCCACTGGGGTTTTCCCTTGGATAGGGTTTCCTCGAGAACATATGATGTGTTATGAGTTCTTTCTATTTACTACTATGTTTGTTAATCAGCTTGATAATCTTTGTATGCACTAAAGTAATCTGTTATATCCATAAGTGGGAAAAAGAAAAAGTTTGTGAAATTTTGATTCACCCCCCCCTCTTAGTTATAATGAATGAAAAGTGTTTTGGCAGTCATTCTGTAGCATTTGTTGTTGCATTCATGACTTGGATTGTCATTGATGTCAACACAGTGATATTCTAGATATTAGTAGGAAAGTAGGTACAATTTTTTTTTGCACACATGTTGTATTACAGATTGGCTTTTGCACAGTTGATGGTATGTTCTTTGGTGTGTTATTAGCCTATGGTTAATAGCGCAAAAAGAAATTCATTCATTTTTAAGACACCTAACAGGTATACTTCAAGACATCACCCTATTGAGCAAGTTATTGGAAGTTTAGATAGAGGAGTTTTGACTTGAAATAAGGTACATTTATGTTTGATTTCTCAAATTGAACCTAAGACTACTAATGAAGCTTGTGAAGATGAACATTGGATCAATGCTATGAAAGAAGAACTAGAGCAGATTGAAAAAAACAAGCCATGGGAATTGGTCCCTAGACCTGAAGACAAGAATGTGATTGGAACAAAGTGGGTATTCAAAAACACGATGAATGAACAAGGAGAAGTGATAACAAACAAAGCAAGATTGGTATGTAAAGGATATTCACAACAAGAAGGAATTGACTATGAAGAAACTTTTGCACCTATGGCTAGACTTGAAGTAGTGAGAATGTTTCTAGCATATGCAACTTACAAGAAATTCAGAGTGTATCAGATGGATGTGAAGTCAGCATTTTTGAATGGTGAATTGGAAGAAGAAGTCTACATTGAGTAGCCTAAAGGTTTTCCTTTGACACAAGAAGGAGATATGGTATGTAAGTTAAAGAAAGCTTTATATGGACTAAAACAAGCACCTAGAACCTGGTATGCAAGATTGGATAAGTATTTATTGAAATTGGGATTTATAAAAGGAACAACAAATAGTAACTTATACACAAAATAAATTGAGAATGGTTTCTTGGTTATAGTTATATTTGTTGATGATATTATCTTTGGAGGAGAAGATGAAGCTAGTGAAAAATTTGCAGATGAAATGAAGACTGAATTTGAGATGAGTATGATTGGAGAAATGAAATATTTTTTAGGATTACAGATAACACAAAGCAAGGAAGGTATATTTTTAAGTCAGACTAAGTATTTAAATGAATTATTGAAAAGATTTGGAATGGAAGATTGTAAACTTGTTGGAACACCTATGGTAACTGGACATAAGTTATCTAGCAAAGATGAGACACTAGCAGTTGAGCAAAAAAAGTACAGATCTATGATTGGAGGATTGCAGTACTTGACACATACAAGACTTGATATAGCACATTCTGTGGAGATTGTAGCAAGATTTCAAGCAGAACCTAGAGAATCACATTATGCAGTAGTAAAGAGGATACTGAGATATCTGAAAGGAACAATGGATTATGGATTATGGTATGAGAATTCTAATGATTTTACTTTATGTGCCTCTACTGAAGTAGATTGGGGAGGCAGTGTTGATGACAAGAAAAGGACCAGTGGTGGAGCCTTTTTTCTTGGAGGTAAATTGGTCTCTTGGCTAAGTAAGAAGTAGAATTGTATTTCACAAATCACAGCAGAAGCAAAATATGTTGCAGCAGCAAAGAATTGTAATCAGATTATTTGGATGAAACAGATGTTGAAAGATATTGGAATAAAGTTTGATGAGCCTATTGTTATACATTGTGATAACACCAGTACAGTGAGTATGTCAAAAAATCCTATTTTACATTCTAAGACTAAACATATTGAGATCAAGTATCATGTTGTAAGAGAGAAAGTTGCAAAAAAAGAAGTAAGATTGGAGTACATGAGTACAAAGGAGCAGATAGCAGATATATTTACAAAGCCTTTACCTAAGGATACATTTGTGTATCTGAGAGGTATGCTTGGGGTTATGCCCCAACCTATTTTTGAGAATTGATGCAGATGATTGCATCCATCCAGTGGTATATGAGCCCTATCTTTCTTCTGGATTGGATGTTGGAACTTCCTCTATGGGGGAGTTTATGAGCTAAGTCATGAGGACTCTTGTTATTGTATTTTTCTGAAAAGTGTCTTTTGACATTAAGTTTTTGTTGACTTAGTGATAGAATTTATGTCATTGATGTCAATGGGGGAGAGATATACATGAAAAATATTGTGGATTGTATGAGAGAGCTGAATAGGAAAATGAAGCAAGATTTGATTTGATATTTTGCAGTGATGTTGGAGTATTAGATTTTTGGAACATTGGATGTTTTTCATATATGTTTCCATCAATGCCAATGGGGGAGATTGTTAGGAATGAATTAAAAGTGTTTTGGCAGTCATTCTGTAGCAGTTGTTGTTGCATTCATGACTTGGATTGTCATTGATGTCAACACAGTGATATTCTGGATATCAGCAGGAAAGTAGGTACAGTTTTGTTTTGTGCACATGTTGTATTGTAGATTGGATTTTTCATAGTTGATGGTATGTTCTTTGGTGTGTTATTAACCTATGGTTAATAGCGCAAAAAGAAATTCATTCATTTGTAAGAGTTATGAGCATTTTGGTGAAAGTAGTGTTTAGACAGTGTTTCTATGTAGCGATGTTCAGAAATCAGAGGATATCTCTTAGCTCGGATGGAATCTAATTTTGTGTAGTTAAAGGGATGTTGGAGACTCATTAATGATGATGTGGTTCATAGTGCAAACTTTGAGGATATGTTTGGAGAAAGTTACAGTAACTGGAAGCCGAAAGTTTTATGTGAATTCTATGTGTAGCGTGTAGAATTTATTATTTTGTAATTGAGGACCGACTCATTTGTAATTATTTGAGTTTGGTATATAAGAAGGAATTTTTTCCTTATTGTAATGTTTACTATGAAGAATGAGATGTGAATATATGCTTGAAATGAAGAAAAGAGCTAATTCAGTGATGAAGGAAGACTTGTGAGTACAGAGATATGAAATTGTGATCTTGTGTAGCAGAGAGTGTAGTTTTGGCACAGTGTGAAGGAGGTAATTTATTTCATATTATTCTATTGAATAATTCTAAGATCTTTTGGACAGTGGGTTCAGAGATCTTTCCTTGAAGCTGTTTGGGCAGTGGGCCCTTCTGTCTTCCATAAAATCTTAACCGAGTTAGAATCTTCTAACAGGGATTCAAAATATCCTAACATAGATTTATATGTACTGAATGTATTTCATAAGACTCCTAATAGGGTCCATCCTCTAACAAGGAACTTTCATATTAGTGCATCATTTTGTAGGTATCATTCCCACTGGGGTTTACTCTTTTCAAGAGGTTCCCTAGTTAACATATCTTGTGTTATTGTGCAATTGTGTATGATTATCTTTCTATGGTTGATCAATACATTGATTATATTGTTTAAAGTTGTTGAATGGATAAATTATCAGATAACTGATTCACCCCCCCCCCTCTCAGTTATCTTGGGGATCTTTACTCTAGATCAAAGAAATCAATTCATCAATTTAGAATAATCTTTACTGTAGATTATTTTAGTATCTTGTGTTGAATGATCCTTGGAGGAAAGAAACAAATCCTTTAATAATCTCTATTCTATAAATATTGACTAAAGTGGATTAAACTAAGGACTCAAAAGTAATATTTTTGAAATAATGATTATATAATCTACAAACCAGAAAGTATCAACCAAATGACAATTTCCAAATTATAGTTAGATCAGTGCCTTCTAAATACTTGGGCTATAGAGTCATAAAACTTTCAATCCTAGGTACAATCAGAGATGGTTTTAAGGTAACTCAATCCTATAAAGTGAGACCTTCACCCTACAAGCTTCTATTGAAACAAAAATTAAAACAACTTATACAATAGGTCCTAAGGTTTTTAACTCAACTTAAGAGCGCGAAAGGAAATTGTAACGGGTTCTCAGACCATGCTACCATTATTCAAATTGTACAAATTAGTCATAAATGAATGTATCAAATAGAAAAACATAGTAGGATACCCGGGTTCATAGAGTAATTTGAAAGACTAATTGAAAACATATAACTTATAACCACAAATAAAAAAGAAGAGCAATTATCTTTATTAATGTTGGAAAAAATAGTACATTAGAGTTCATATTGTAGTTTTGATCGAATTATATCCTATGAACATATATCTTGTATTGTATTCTCTCTTTACATTTTACATTATGTATATAAACATGTTTGAGTGGCTTTTAAACCTCTTTAGGGTGAAAAGATGCCCTTATTACAAATTGTTTTGAAAAAATGATAAACTAACTAAAAAATAACTACCTAACTTTTGGATCTGGGCTTGGTTGAAAAATCAAAACACCTTGTGAAAAGCTAAGGTTTTAATGGGGAATAGGAAATTTGATTTTTTGAACTGGGTTTTTTTTATATTTT
Organism: Chamaecyparis obtusa; assembly: GCA_027943335.1. Lineage (NCBI taxonomy): Eukaryota > Viridiplantae > Streptophyta > Pinopsida > Cupressales > Cupressaceae > Chamaecyparis > Chamaecyparis obtusa. The sequence goes on from BSBK01005471.1 coordinate 83,764, forward strand.
TAAAATTTGACCATCTTCTACCTCTGTCGACATCATCTTTGCAGCAGGTCAAAATTCCAGCTTTTTCTGAAGGCTTTGATCATAGAATTTTGATTGTTCTTGTCACAGATCTTCCTTCCATAATATCTAAACTTTTTAATTGAAAATTAATGTAATATTTTATCCCATTTCATGTACTCCATCATTAATTATTGGGCATGGAGTTTAAGAGGCCATTTTTTAGGGTTTTATCACTATATAGGACTCCAAATTTTGCTCAAAATTTAGAGCTCCAACAGCTCCATTGTTGATTTTCCTAAGAATGTTTGTCAAATGTGGAATGTGTTGATACATTGAATTTCTACTTGAACACATTGGAATCCCTTGCATATTTGTGTTGTCTTTTTATCTGAATTCTTGAGTTTTTGTGTGTTGAATCTGCAAAGCATTTTTAGTGCACCATTTACAAGGTATCTGTGATTTTAATCTCTAGTTCCTTTCAAGGAAAGGGTAAAATCTTTAGGTTAATCTCTGAGAGCTCAGGAATTTTGCAAGAATTTGATGATCGAATGTGTTTAAGAGACGGTGATTTGTAAGGCACTTCATTTGGGTTCTAGATTTTTTTCATTTAGGAGTTCTCTATAGATGTATGTTCTTTGTCTAACTCTCTACCCTAGGATAAGGCATTGGTCTATCCTCAATTTGCAGGGATTTCATCATAAAATTTAAAAGACTATTTACTTTTTATGTATGTCTAAAAGGGCCTATAAGATTAAGTTTTTATCAAGGATATAAACTAGTGTTGTGATCCTTTGAAGAAGTAGATTTGAGATAGGTACACTCACCTGCAGCCAAGAGCTCAAAGTGAAGGAGTTTCTCCTTGTTAATTAGTCTTTTCTTGTGTGAATCAAGAATTTAGGAATCACAAAGTTCAATTTAAGCATTTAAGGCTTGTAATTGGATTCAGAAAGAAAAATCACTAATAGATCCTATCTATAAAGAGAAGGCCATAGTTTCTCATGTTGATAAGAAAACTGATTGGATAATTGATAGTGGATGTTCACATCATATGACTGGTGACAAAGATAGATTCATTCAACTAAACAATTTTTATGGTGGTGTTGTAAGATTTGGTGACAATGCCCCTAGAATGATTGTTGGTAAAGGATAAATTACTTTGGATGGAAAAACTAATACTGATGATGTACTATTTGTGGATGACTTAAAACATAACTTGTTAAGTTTTACACAACTTGTGTACAAGGGCTATCATCTAGAACTCAAGGATGGTCATTTATCTATTAGGATGTCTAATGGAGAATTGATTGCATCTCATTCTAAGACCAGAGGTAAAATATTTCAGCTATATTCTACTGAGGTTAGTTGTTTTGTTGCAAAAATTGATGATAATTGGTTATTGCATAGAAGGTTTTTTCATATAAAATTTGACAACATGGTAAAAGCATCTAATAATAATACTATCAGAGATCTACTTAAGATTGTGAAACCAGCCACCACTACATGCAGAGAATGTGTCTTGGGAAAGAAGACAAGAAACAACTTTACAAGAAAAGGATACTCAAAAAATGGAAATTTGGAACTAATTCATACAGATCTATGTGGACCTACTTAGATGAGGTCATACTTTGGAGATGGGTACTTTATTATATTCACTGATGACTACTCTAGAATGATGTGGGTAGGATTTCTTAGAGAAAAATCAGAAGCATTTGAAACTTTTAAGCTCTATAAGGTAAAAATTGAGAATGAGACAAGTTTAAAGATAAAATGTTTAAGATCAGATAGAGGTGGAGAATTCACTTCACATGAATTCAATACCTTTTGTGAAGAACATGGTATTGTGAGCCAGACTTCAAAACCTAGGACACCACAGAAAAATGGTGTTGTTGAAAGAAGAAATAGAATAGTTCTTGATGCTCTAAGAACAATGTTGATAGAAGGAAAGGTCCCACATATGCATTGGAGAGAAGTAGTCAATAGAACTGTATATACAATGAATAGAGTAAAAATCAAAGAAGGTACATGTAAGACACCATTTGAGCTATGGTATGGTAAGACACCTACTATTAGTTATTTCATAATTTTTTGAGGTAAATGTTATATCAATAAAGATGAATGTATAGGAAAATTTGATGCTAGAAGTGATGAATGATTATTCCTTAGATAGTCTACTAGAATTAAATCTTATAGATGTTACAATCTAAGAACTAGCAAGATGATTGAAAGTGATAATGTAAGAGTAGATGAAAATTTTTAGGTTAGAGAAAAATATTGTGGCCCTAACCTCTATGATATTTCTTTAGAAAAAATGAATAAAAATCAAAACAATATGCAGACATTAGAAAGTGAGAATGAAGAATCACAGGATGTGTTGGAAATTGACAATGGCATAAGTGTGGTATTAAGGGAACAAAGAACACTGAAATATGTTCTAAGAAATCATTTTAAGGATCAAACAATTGGTGACAGTAGCAAAGGAACTAGAACAAGATTGAAAAATAGAGAAGAAAGGTCACAATCTACAAATACCATCTGCTTGATTTCTCAAGTAGAACCATAGTCCACAGAGGAAGCATACAGAGATGAATCATTGATCATTTCCATGAAGGAAGAACTAGAGATGATTTAGAAAAACAACATGTGGTAATTGGTTCTAAGGCCTAAAGAAAAACATGTGATTGGCACAAAGTGGCTATATAGAAAAAAGATGAATGAAGAAGGAACTTTTGTTAGAAATAAAGAAAGATTGGTATGTAAAGGATATTCACAACAAGAAGGGATTGATTTTGAAGAAACCTTTGCACCTTTTGCTAGAACTTAGGAAGATAGATTATTCCTAGCTTATGTTTCCCATAAAAATTTCAAAGTATATTAGATGGATGTGAAATCATCTTTTCTTAATGGGGACTTGGAAGAGGAAGTATATATTGAGAAACCTAATGGATTTCCTTTATCAGGGAATGAAGATCTAGTTTACAGATTGAAGAAGGCTTTGTATGGATTCAAACAAGCACCAAGGGCTTGGTACGCAAGATTGGATAAGTATCTAATTAAGTTAGGATACAAGAAGGGAAATACTAACAGAAATTTGTACCTAAGAATCACTCAAGAAGGTATCTTGATTGTTAAATTTTTTGTTGATGATATCATATTTGGAGGAAATGATGATATGATAAACAATTTTATAGGAGAAATAAAAAGTGAATTTGAAATGTCTATGATTGGGGAGATCAAATTCTTCCTTGGATTGCAGATCAGTCAGAGTAAAGAAGGGATATTCATATCTCAAAGAACTATTGAAAAAGTTTGTCATGGATGAAAGTAAACTTGTCGAAACTCCTATGATAACTAGAACAAAGTTTTCTTTCGAAGATGAGGCAAAGAATGTACGTCAAACAAGCTATAGATCAATAATTAGAGGTCTTCAATATCTGACACATACTAGACCTAATATAGCCAATGTTGTTGGAATTTGTGCAAGATTTCAAGTAGATCCTAAAGAATCTCACCTTATGGCAGTAAAAAGGATATTCATATAGCTTAAGGGTACAATTGAGTTTGGCCTATGGTATGATAGATCATAGGACTTTACATTTCATGCCTTCATTGATGTTGATTGGGAAGGGAATGTAGATGACATAAAGAGTACCAGTGGAGGAACATTCTTCCTTGGTAAAAGATTGGTTTCTTGGCTTAGCAAGAAGTAGGACTCCATTACTCAATCTGCTATAGAATCAAAATATGTTGTAAAACCAGTCAATTGTACACAGATCATATGGATGAAGAAAATGTTGAAGGACATTGGAGAATGTCTAATACATTCAGTCACTATACATTGTGACAATACTATCATGGTAAATATGTCAAAGAACCTTGTTATGCATTCAAAGATAAAACATTATAAGCAATAAAGTATCATTTCTTGAGAGACATAGTACTAGAGAAGGAAGTAAAGCTAGAATATGTGAGTACAAAGGAGAAAATAGCAAACATTTTCACAATACCTCTTCCTAAGGATATATTTGAGTATCTAAGGGGTGTTATAGGGGTCATTCCCCACCCTATCCTTGAGTAATTAATGTATGAATTGCATTGGTCCATAAATATCAGAGCATTATTTCATTCTCTGGACTATATGCTTGATGCTTCTCCCATGGGAGAGAATCTATATTTGAGTTGAGTTACTAAGAAATCTTGGAGACACCTTTGACATTGATGTTAATGGTGGAGAGAGTGACACATGAAAAATATTTGAAAGGATCATCCTTTGGAGGGTTTGATGATTGATGAAGAGGATTTATAAAGATGCTGATGCAAATACAATACATACATGTTTTGGTATTTATGGAACTTAGATGTTTTTCATCTATGTTTCCATCAATGCCAAGGGGGAGATTGTTATATGAATGTTGAAATTATTCCTATGGGGGAGTATCATAGTAATGATAGAGGCATGCTATAATGGTTGTGTGTTACATTCATGAGAGAGTTTGTCATTGACGACAACATATGCTATCGATTAGTTGCTCAGGATCCTGCAGAACAGGTTGTAGAGAATTGTACAGACATAGTACATAGAATCAACATGTACACACTTAAAGGGAGACTCCTAATGATGTCTTGGGTCACCATTTGTGATCACACATTATTATGAGTTGATCTAATAGAATTATGACTGAACTAATGATGACTAGTTTTTCAGAAGACAATAACTTTGTTATCAAAGAGTTAATTACAAAACTTTGTGGATAGCACTCACAATTGTTTGAGTTATGATGTGAAAATATAGGTTCATGTTGGACACTATATTGAGAGCCTATTGTGATCATATAGAGTTGTGATCATATAGGTGGCATCAAGTATCATGTGTGCACTGGCAAAGACCTATTTGGAGGCCAACTTGGAACACGTTTCAAGTAATATGATATGTGATCTTAATCAATGGATCTAAATGATTAATTGATGTAATTATTATGTTGTAAAAATGTAAGATATTCTATGTGCATCTTGTTGGTGTTTGAAAACGCTGGAGGGTTTTCAATTATCCCGATGAGAACAAGACACATCTAGGGGCAGCTAACTCCCATTTTCAACATGCCATTTCTAACAATAGGCCAACTATAAGGCATGACCCTTCTTCTTCTTCAGGCTCTGCTAGACCTAGGCGGGTGGACCTGAGATTCAAATGATACCGTACCAGTGCAAAAACATGTCCCTGAATCTATTAAGCAGATACAAGCCCTTATTTCTCCTAATAACTCATGCAATGACATAAATCTACAGTAGCTAGATGAAAATCTATGACATTCATAAGTTGAGTGAGGGCAAAATAATTAGGTCCTTCAACATGAGATAGAAATAACGTTTGATTTATAAATGTTGATTTCAACAAAACCCTCAAATATGCTGCAATAAGAATTTTATGATCCTGTAAACTGACCAGTGCCTTAACCATTGGGAAAATCCATGAATCAAATACATACATATGGATATCTAATACTTATACATATATTCAGATATACGATCTATCTATTCAACTTGTAAATAGACATCAATGCTCAATCTGAACCTCATTCTTACATGATATCCCCATCAGCAAACTTGCAACCCTGTTAATTCCCTGAAGCATTTACACAACTCTTTCAGTCACAAGCAACAATGAAATAACATACAACCTTAAAGGACTGCAACTACGACCTAGGCTCTTTGTTCAAAGGCCATAAAACATTGAAACTTACTGATAAGGGAGATGAGATTCAAGATGAAACTGATAAAATTCCTGTTCCTTGTATTAATTTCTTTGAAACAATACAGCCACATGCATGAAATGAAAACATAGAAACACTCAACAGATTTGAACTATCTAATTTAACCTTCCTATTGCTGTTCACATGAGAGAAATTGCTGAAAGAAATGGTGTCACAGTATGGGAACACATCAAAACTGGATCCAAAACAAGGTATCATAGCAGTGAGTGGTTTTTCACCAAAAATTGGAACCCTTCAAATGACAGAAAGAAAGAAAGATATAGCAAAGAGATGAATTCCCAGATTGAAACTGAAGACGACAAGTGTCCATTTGGAATTCCATCTTTTGCAACTGAAAACCTCTTCCTTCCATCTCCATTTTGATCTGATCTGATTTCATTTTCTGTTTCATCATTACTCTAACTGATTTACAAATATCTCCTGCTGAATGATGAAATTCCCTTTACTTGCCAAAAATTGTATTTGTCTCATGAAGATGCCGGTGAAAATAAGTTTTTACTGAGTAAATCTAAACAAATTGGACCCTAACTGCATTTCCACCCTCTTTTATGCATTTTCAGGTCAATCCCATGCTAAAAATCCAAACTGAACTCTGATACCTGAAAGCGGTTGCAAGTTGGAAACCTGAAACAAATTCCCCTGTAGCTTGAACTGATGGCACTCTGTGCAAAATCTGACTGCAGAATCGAAAAGTTCATCTTCCCACGATTCTGATGATATATAACATCACCTATTTTGCATCTCAGAAACCCATTAAAAGTTGCTTCGAAAATGACTCCTTTGCCATAAAAATCCAGGTCTGCACATCTTAAATTTTAAATTTTTGAAAAATTTAAAAATTTCTAAAGTAAAAACTTTAGAAATATCCCCCTTTGAATTTAAAAAAATGCATGGGACATATTAAAATTAAAATTAAAAGACTGGAAGCAATTATAGGGCTTAATTTCTCAATGGTGCTCAAAATCAGGGCTGCAATTTTGAGCACCAACAGTGGCTCTGTCTGGGGATGCATGCCCCTTGTAGGCATGGCAAGATTTCAGATCTCTGGAAGAAGCAGACCACACACCTGACTCAGCAAAACTTTCTCGAATAGCTTTATTGAAAGCAACAAACAACTACCACTACTATTTACAAACGATGGCCCCGGGCCATCGAACTTCAACAAAATTGTTTACCTCTATCATAAACATAATTCTCATCTGAACTTTCATGAGGTAAACTGAAATTACTTCTCATATCAATTTCACCAATTAGATATACATCTTGAATCTCATCACTTAGCAAAACTGAATCTAGACCTTGACTTTCATAATGCATATAAAAACTAGATTCATCTTCTACAACTTGCTCATTATGAAAGTTCTGATCAGCACGCTCAAACATATCAGACTGAAACTAAAAATCCTCTTCATTTACTGATTCATGCATGCTATCAACTTTGAATGTAAAGGCATCATACTCAACATGAGAGAAAGGGTCACACATACCTTGAAAATATGCATCCTTATGTATAACCGGATAATACTCAAATGAGCATTCTGACTTGTACTCACACATGTCATCCTTGTCATAGTCTGAAACTAATCCGTAATCTTCAAATGGTTCTTCACAATCAGCAAACAGATTAGTATTCACATCAGAGAGTTCATCATAAAACTTATTGCAAGGTGCATACTGATTTTCAAAAACAACTTTGTCAAACACCTTGTTATCATAATCAGATGCAACATCATGATCATACTCACTGTCATACCCAAAAGAAGAACAGTCTAACCTCTTACAACAATAAGATAAAGTATCATCATCAAGCTCATTCTCCACTAAATCTGAACCATCCATGTGCTCTTCAAAAAGAGGATTGATAACTCCATGTAGAGCGCCTTTATAGACATTAGGACAAGTGATGTGTTGATCAACATCAAACTCCTCACCATATAATGGATTAGTGAAAACTTTAAAATCATTTCTAACATCACTGTCATGGACACTTTCAACATCTGAAGAAGAAAAATCAGAAATATCACTCGAAGACACACCATTAACTCCATCAACGAAGCATGTAGAAATCAAATCAATGTAATTCTCACTGTCTTCATCAAGGTGATTCAAATGTCTTGCAAGCAAATCATCATTTATCTTACCAATAGGTGCTGATGTATCAACCTTAGAATCATTAGTATACTATTGATTACTACTGCACTCATTCTCAAGACATTCATCTACACAACTAATCAATTCATCTTTATAAACAACCTCTTTATCCTCGTATTGTGTAGACATATTTTCTTCATAACTTTCAATCTCAAACTGATTTGCACAATTCTGAACTAGAAATTCACTTTCAGATTTAAGAGAAGAACTTATACCTTTACCAACATAAGAGCACTCACTTCCGTCATTGCTCTCTTCTTCCCAATTTGCATCTGATTCATATGAAGATGAACATACACTATGACTGTCCTCTCCTTGACTCGAGTAACAAATCTCATCATCAGCTTCATATGACACCTCTTCACAATATATTGGATCAGCAACTTCATTATCACTTGAAAGATGACTTTCAACTTCATCATACTCACATTCATATGACTATCTTTCAACTTCAGATTTAATAACATTCTCAACATGATGCAATCTCTCAATAAGAGAATTCATTTCTTGTATATACGGCTGATTCATATTACCATCTACTACTGAAGCATTAGAAACACATGCACTCTGTTCTTCTGATTGTGATTGAGATGAATGTGATTGACATTTTTCTTCTTGTGTTATCTCTCCATAGCATGTTGGATCAACAACATCAAGTTCATGATCAAAGAGATAACTTCCAGCCTCATCACTTACATAAGACTGAAATTTAGGTGCAGCATCCTCAAAATTTAAAGCATTAGTTGCATCATCATTCATATAATCATCATGAGAACTCACTGCTGTAACCAAACTTTGATTCATAAAATCAACACAATACTGAACCCTACCAAAGTCTGAAATACTTCTTACTGCTGCAACTTCAGGAACATATGTAGTTTCATTTGCAATAAACTCACTCTTCTTTATACATACATTCTGATTTAAAATTTCAATCTGATTATTCATCACAGCAGGGGTGTTGATATTCTGATTTGAAATTGAAGCATCAACACTATGTTCATCCTTTCTTTCATAACCATTATACCGGCAATCATTCATAGAAAAATGACCTCTAGTCAATCCGTACTTCATATTATTTTCAATATCCCTAGCGGTCACAAAGGCCTGATATAATGTCTGTGGTTCTTTATCCCTTAGTAAACAATTCATTTTCTTGTCAAATGCATCAAAGTACACTGCTAAACACATTTGATCATCGGGTCTATAACTCTCAAGGATGTCATTTAAAACTCTTGCAAATCTGATATTGAATTGAGGCACAAGTTCATCACTTTGAATATGAATCTTCAAAAACTTATCATAAGAATCAGATATGCTTACCCGTTCTCCAAATTGCTCCATGAAGGCTGAATGTAACTGATTCCAAGATGAAATAGAGCACGCTGGTAAAAATGAAAACCAATCTCTAGCATCTCCTTCCAAGGTTTGAACAAATAACTTCATGTGAACGTCTTCATGAGCAATCTCATAGTCACCCATTAAATCAGTGAATATTTGAATATGATGACTAGCTGAAACATCAAGGTTCCCGTTAAACTTAGGCAAACTCTTTCTAATGTCACTAGGAATGACATTCGGGAAACCATGAATACCATTAAAGCATAATGGCATATACCGCTTGGTAGAAATAGATCTAGGATTCATACTAACTGGCTGCATACTTGATGAAATGAATCTTGACATCCTTTAAAATTATGCAACTCATTCACCCATAATAAATTCTGATTTATAATTTGCAGCAGATCTACACAACTTTCTACCAATCTCAACTTCAAATACACTTCACAACTTAAATACAAACAACTGAAACTTAATCAATGAAGTGTATAAAACTTATAAACTATTCTCCTCTTCTTAGTGCTGAAACTTCACTTGATGGAGAATACATATGTAAAACTTACTTCCTTTCATGACAAGAAAAACATCATGAAAATGAAAATACCTTCAGTGTTGTTTCTGAAACTTTAGATCTGCTGATTGGCATAGGTGTTAACTTGAATTCTTCACACCACTGATCATATCCTTTGTAGATTCGCCATCTCCTTGAGGAGAAAAATGAAATCACAACAGTGATTCACATTTATCATTTCAAAACTTATGACAACAGATCAAACAACACTTCAAAACTTATCGGTCAAAAACTTATATACTCTCTTTTTCTATTTGAAATTCAACACAACTTTCAGATCTGTTTGATTCAACTGATAACTCTTGAAAACAATTTATTCATCACCGATCTACAATGTTTCAAAGATCCTTTAGATAGAGTCGCCACTCACTATTGTGAGAAAGATTTTAAACATGATTCATAGCATAGCAGATCTGAATTGAAAATTCAACTTGAAAATTTTGAAAATCACCAAACACCTTGAAGAGAGACAAACTTTTGATCACTTCTGACTCTGAAATTGCAACAGTACTTTTGAAAACACAACTGGATGAATTGACTGGAAATAAAACTTAGTAGTAACACAATCTGAACTCAACCTTTAAGTTACTATTGCAAATGGATAAAACTTACTGGGGTGCATGAAACTTCAGCAAGGAAATAAGAAACACCTCTTTCTATATATTTGTTGTATCCAATCGGTTTCATGCCAGAGATTTTAGCTTCTTCTATATGCAGTCCCTAGTAGAGTCGCCATTTTGTTGGTGTTTGAAAATGATGGAGGGTTTTCAATTATCCCGATGAGAACAAGACACATCTAGGGGCAGCTAACTCCCATTTTCAACATGCCATTTCTAACAACAGGCCAACTATAAGGCATGACCCTTCTTCTTCTTCAGGCTCTGCTAGACCTAGGCAGGTGGACCTGAGATTCAAATGATACCGTACCAGTGCAAAAACATGTCCCTGAATCTATTAAGCAGATACAAGCCCTTATTTCTCCTAATAACTCATGCAATGACATAAATCTACAGTAGCTAGATGCAAATCTATGACATTCATAAGTTGAGTGAGGGCAAAACAATTAGGTCCTTCAACATGAGATAGAAATAACGTTTGATTTATAAATGTTGATTTCAACAAAACCCTCAAATATGCTGCAATAAGACTTTTATGATCCTGTAAACTGACCAGTGCCTTAACCATTGGGAAAATCCATGAATCAAATACATACATATGGATATCTGATACTTATACATATATTCAGATATACGATCTATCAATTCAACTTGTAAATAGACATCAATGCTCAATCTGAACCTCATTCTTACATGATATCCCCATCAGCAAACTTGCAACCCTGTTAATTCCCTGAAGCATTTACACAACTCTTTTAGTCACAAGCAACAACAAAATAACATACAGCCTTAAAGGACTGCAACTACGACCTAGGCTCTTTGTTCAAAGGCCATAAAACATTGAAACTTACTGATAAGGGAGACGAGATTCAAGATGAAAATGATAAAATTCCTATTCCTTGTATTAATTTCTTTGAAACAATACAGCCACATGCATGAAATGAAAACATAGAAACACTCAACAGATTTGAACTATCTGATTTAACCTTCCTACTGCTGTTCACATGAGAGAAATTGCTGAAAGAAATGGTGTCACAGTATGGGAACACATCAAAACTGGATCCAAAACAAGGTATCACAGCAGTGAGTGGTTTTTCACCAAAAATTGGAACCCTTCAAATGACAAAAAGAAAGAAAGATATAGCAAAGAGATGAATTCCCAGATTGAAACTGAAGATGACAAGTGTCCATTTGGAATTCCATCTTTTGCAACTAAAAACCTCTTCCTTCCATCTCCATTTTGATCTAATCTGATTTCATTTTCTGTTTCATCATTACTCTAACTGATTTACAAATATCTCCTGCTGAATGATGAAATTCCCTTTACTTGCCAAAAATCTGATTTGTCTCATGAAGATGCCGGTGAAAATAAGTTTTTACTGAGTAAATCTGAACAAATTGGACCCTAACTGCATTTCCATCCTCTTTTATGCATTTTCAGGTCAATCCCATGCTAAAAATCCAAACTGAACTCTGATACCTGAAAGCGGTTGCAAGTTGGAAACCTGAGGCAAATTCCCCTGTAGCTTGAACTGATGGCACTCTGTGCAAAATCTGACTATGGAATCGAAAAGTTCATCTTCCCATGATTCTGATGATATATAACATCACCTATTTTGCATCTCAGAAACCCATTAAAAGTTGTTTCGAAAATGACTCCTTTGCCATAAAAATCCAGGTCTGCACATCTTAAATTTTAAATTTTTGAAAAATTTAAAAATTTCTAAAGTAAAAACTTTAGAAATATCCCCCTTTGAATTTAAAAAAATGCACGGGACATATTAAAATTAAAATTAAAAGACTGGAAGCAATTATAGGGCTTAATTTCTCAATGGTGCTCAAAATCAGGGCTACGATTTTGAGCACCAACACATCTTTTCATGGGTCTATTTGTATTTTGTAAATAGGATTTATTCTGTGAAGGCCGACTTGGATATAATTGTTGTAACTTGTATTTAAGGATTAAATTCCTTGGAAATTAGGTGTTGTGCTGCATATGTGAGATCAAGAGGTGAATGTGAGATTTAGGATACATTGGATACTTTTTGAAGAATAGTAGTTGTGCACTTGGGCACAAGGTGGAGCTTGCCTAACAGTGATTAAAGGCTAGAAGGAGTTTCAGAAAATAATTATCTTAGACTTGAAATTGAAATGTTTAGAGAACTTGAGGGTGGCTTTAACTCCTAAATCTCTTGACCAAGTTGATGCATTGTACACCCCTAGAATGGTAATTTCCTTTAATAGGGTTGGACTCCTAACAGATTCAATTCCTCAATTGGGATCACATTGTAAAAGGATCCTAACAGAGTCTATCCTATAACCAGGACCTCCCTATTCTAACACTTGTATCCTAATAGGGTTATTATAGCTATAGTGCAGATATTTGTGGGTATCATCTATTGGAAAGTTGACTATACTAGTGTATATGAATAAGATTAGTGTTGTCATTATGGAAACAAAATCATATGGAGCTTTTGTGTTAGTGCACTTACTCAGAAGATCAGAATTTGGCTAAGTATGGAAGATAGAGTAGTCAGATAAGTACCTGATGAATAGAGCATCAGTGCCCGTGTGTATGATTGATTTTTGGTATAAGCCCTTGAAGATAAGATTTTGAGTATGTAATAATGCTAAGTCTAAGAATTCATGAGCATATGAGTTAGTATGAAGAAGTTATAGTGAGATTAAGTGACACAGTCAGTAAGTGATAGAACCGGACAAAGCATGCAGCCGATAGATAGTATTTTGATTAGCGGTTATTATTTTGTTTTGTAAAGGCTATGCACCTATTGTATTTATGTTATAGAATTGTTAATACCATTTTATGTAAACATGCTTGAGCCAATTCATTTGGAAGCATTGTATGTAGTAGGTTATAGGCCAACTTAGCGAATATTTTTTTTTGCACCTATATATAAGACATGCACTTTTGTATTTGAGCATGTAGTAGTTATGGAGAGTTGATAGAAGAGTAGAAGTATGTGAACTATGTGTGAAGAGTAGTAAGAATGGTATAGAGATTTACAAGAGGCTTAAGCATCAGCTCACATAAGGAACTGATCAGACAAGCACTATCATAGTGACAGTTCACCTTGCAGATATAGTGTATATATGATATCTAGGAGGTTGTAGCCTTCCTCATTGAGTAGTGAGCTCTAGTAGTGAGCCTTCCACACCTAACAGGGTTTGTTACTTCAAGACTCCTAACAACGTCTGACCCTTGACAAGGTCATTGTACTAAAGCATTGTAATGATAGCTCCTAACAGGGCTAAGGAGTATTAATAGGTTCATAATACACAAGTAAAATTATTAGTGGGTATTAATTCCCACTAGGGTTTTTCCTTTGGCCAAGGTTTCCCCATAATCATATCTAGTGTTATGTTTTATGGTTGTTTACTTTACTTGCTTTAAATATTTAATTCAATATTTAAGTAATTTAGTTAAGATTCAAGATATTAGAAATTAATTATGGATCACTGATTCACCCCACCTCTTAGTGTTCCCATTCCTAACAATTCATATCAGAGATTTGGTCCTCTAAAGATAAGTTTAACCACTTGAGGAGATCGTGGATATAAGAGAAGTGAAACATTTGAAGAAGAATCTTGAAGCAGCTCTTGAAGATCTTGACAGATCTAAAAAAGAAATTGAAGAACTGAAATTGAAAGTTAGTGGTGCACAAGTATTCATCAAGAAACTTAGAAAAGACTTGAAGGATTGTTCAAAAAATGATTTGGGAAAAATGGTCAAAAAGCTTAATGAAGAAAACATGTCTTTGAAGGATCAGATTGAAGAGTTGGATGAAAAGCTATTCAATAATCAGGAAGCCTGTGAAGAACAAATCAAAGAAAACAAACAATTAGGTGATGAATTGAGTGAAGCAAACATGAAAGTATTGGAGTTAGAAAACATCAAGAAATAGGTGGAATCTGAATTCATTGAAGAAGAGAATTATATTGACAAATTGCACACAAGTAAGAATCTAATAGAGTCACAGTTATATGTATAAAAGATTAAAGGAGATACCACTGGTATTGGATTCAATGAAGCTCAAAATAAAATCAATGATATGCGAGAAAGAATGAAAGCACCAGAAGAATCTATAGAAGCTAAGAAGACCAAAAATCATATTGAAGCTAAAATAGAACCATCTAAAGATGAGTGCAAGCTAGTAAATAGAACTTGTTATGCTTGTAACAAGCATGGACACATAGAAAGAGATCGTAAAGAGGTAAGACCTTTTAATGGTTATTGTTATTCATGGAATAAATTTGGTCATAGAGTTATGAATTGTAGATCAAATCAAAGAAGTCAAACTCAGCAAAATTAGAGAAATCATCCATAGCAAAATGGTAGAAGTCCTTAGAACATTACATTTCAGATATGTAATTATAATGGTCACACAACTAGACAATGCACTATGGTAACCAACATCAATGCGTCGGGGAATATAAGGCCTCGAGTTATTTATCACTCTTGTAAAAAGGTTGGACACATCTCAAAGTTCTACAGATCAAAAGTGAAAAGACAAGAAAGCCCTAATAAGTCACAAGGATCAATTTTGGATGAATCTAGAGAAGTCAAGTTTGTGAAAGCTACATAAGATGTGAGCAAGATTTGGATGGAAGTAAAGCAAGATAATGTTGATGACTATGTAGTGGATGCACCTTCTACTTCTGGATGAATGACCCTCATGGTCATAGGGGGAGCTACATTAGCTCTAGACCCCTATCTAGCTAGTATACTCACACTCAAAGTATGTGCCTTTGGTTATAGATGTTTGGATACTATTTTATGCTATATGCAAGAGTGCACATCTTGATTGATAGAAGAAGTGAAGATTGGAATTCTCTGTTGCATTCCGTGTTATGGTGGCAAGCATTAATTGCAGAAAGTTAATTTTATAGTCACCAAAGATCCATTATCCACACATTTGCATTTGAATTAGAGCCTTTGGAGATCATAGGATATCAAAGTAGCTAGTGTTAGAAGATTGCAGTTGATTTCATCATTGGAAGGAAGTTAATTTTGTTGCAGAACCCTAGTTTGGTTGTGACAGTTTAGAAACCCTTTGGAAACCTATTTGAATGATTGATCAAGTAAGTAATGGCCACTCCAGTTATGTTTTATGTTACTGAAAGGAAGACATACATTTTCAAGAAGCATCCCTTTAAGTCAGTCCTAAATGATTTGGAAGGGGCATTCTCTAGAACTCTGATGGGAGTTATGCATGTAGAAGACATACGCGCATGCATATACTGCAAGAAGGAACCTATAAGATTAGATAGGATTAGGTCACACTTTGAAACCATGATGAAAGCATACATGAAACTCATGGATGAGTTCCCACACCTTGAGAATCACCCAATCATTGAGTATGTGACTGCATATGAGTTCTAGGAATCTGAATGGATTAAGATTCTATTGAGAAGAATTCATGATGACCTATTTTGGATAGGAAAACTTCCAATTTACATTACTACTGATCTTATTTATGAGATGATAGGACTATCCAATATCGGCACCATTCTTCCTACTAGTAAGGATGTTAGGAAACAAGTTGAGAAAGCGTGTTAGTCCCGCAGTGATAAGAGGGACATGACCATTGAGTCGATTGAGGAGAAGGACATAAAGCTATTGTCTGTGATACTTGGTTATAAGTTCCATCATACAAACAAAGTGAATAGTGTGTCCGTAACCACTATTTTGGTAGCTATCAAAATCATAAGGGAAAATGGAGACTTTAACTTGTGTGAGATCTTACGCGCACATTCGATGGATAACATAAGGGCTATCAAACATGATAAGAGAAAAGTGTTCAGATTTGGGTCACTAATAATCTATATGTACTTCCATATTTTTGGTAAACTATCAGATCTTTATCTTGATAGAAGTCTACCCACAATGCCACAAATTTCATTCAAGGCAACATGTGAGAGAACTTTGAAAGATTTCATGGACTTAGAAATAAAGACATTCAGAATCAAAATGTAGAGAAGGTATAGGATACCTAAAAGTATAGTTGAAAATTATAAGGACAACATTTTCTTTATGGTGGAAATAGATATCACTTGCATGGAAGCTATAGAGCCTAGGACTAAGTGAATCCATCCACTTGGTTATGAAGTGGAGGAACATATTTTGGAATCTTATGCAAAAGTCCTCTTGTCAGCGCCTAAGGATCCCAATGAAGCAAGATAGGGTAATTATGAGGAGAAAACATGACAAGTAGATTTAGTCCTATACAATGTAGCAACAAAAAGAAAAGGATCAAAAATCACCTCTGACATACTAAAAATCCATGGTGTCACACAAGCAGACTTGGATAAGGTAAGGGAAACCAATATTGCAATGCAACTTGAGAGTGCACCTTCTTCTAAAGTAAAAATAAAGAAGACTGATGATCCTAAGGAGAAGAAGAGTAAGATAGAAGAAAACACTCATGTGCCTATAGATACTATTGATCTAGAGTCAACTCCACCTCCTAAGCCTAGAAAGATGCCAAAGAGGAAGAAGCAGATCAGTGCAAGCCACCCATCCTCTAGGAAAACAAGAAGAAAAGGAAGAAATACACAAGCACCTCCTGAAGTAGGATTCAAACCAAATCTTGAAGTGTTGAGAACTAGAATAGTTGATAAAGGACGAATTGATGAGATAGAAAAGTTCTATGTTAAATATAGTGAGATAGATAAATCAGAGATCCATGGTATGATAATCAAGCATATGATTAAGTTCAAGAAGACAGTTCTAGAACTTAAGATAGTCATTCCAAATAATGTATGGAACATTTTAGACTTTTTGAAGAGATAAGTTATAGAAGAAAATCTCAAGATAAGAGAAAAGATATTGGATGAAAGCCTCCCAGTTTGTTCATTTGAAAAGAAATAATTGTTATTAGATTTGGTGAAGCTGCACCTAAGAACTAAACTGAGAACTCTAAAAATTATGAACAAAGATTATGAGTTGGTAGTGAAGGAGACTTAAAAAAAATTTGAGAAGGTATTCTTGGATAGAAACATATATCCTCCTACTACGCCTACAACCCAAGTTCCTGTTGGAGATTTGCCAGGAAGCCAGTGCTGACTGTATATTTATCAAATGATGACAACATATGGTAAGTAACATGCATGGAAGACTTATGTAGTAAGCTTTGATTATATGTATCATGGACATGTTATCAACATGATATCATGGATGCAGAGGTTAATTGTTAGTATAGACAGTTATGTAGCAGCTTGTGTCAGCAATGTTCTTGACAGAGTTATAGGCAGTGTTCTATGAGTGATTTTCCATAGAGTTATCATGGAGCCTTGCATGTTTGGATATGTGATGGATACATGTTAGTGCTTTTATATTCATGGACATAGAGTTTGATGTGTAGTAGAAGTGAAGTTATGTAGTCGCTATTCACCAGTTGCAGTTTCCTATGTTTATCTAGAAGAGCCAACAAAGATTATATTGGTACAGGAGTTATTTTAGTATGTGTGCTTGGATTAGTGATTGGAGAAGAGTTAAGAATGTTTTTTTAAGAGTGCATGATGTGATTCATCTTGAGGTGAAAGTATCAGTTAATTTGGTAGAGCCGACAGTGTGGAGCATGCGTCTACACTTATAAATTTGGATAGGTCCCAGTTTGTGTTGCATTCTTAGTAGAGCCAACCAAGATATTATTGGAGAGTGTTATTGTTTATCTAATATTATTTCAAGTTGGTTCTAATTGGCTGACTTGATTATATCATTTAGAGGAAAGATACTTATAGCTGGTCATTTGTGATTGCTAGTAGTATGGCACGGAGATGAAAGATTAGAGCAGAGAAGAGAGTGTGAATTATTGTGCCATCAATAAGAGATCTATGTGATAGAGAAGATAGAGTGTGCTATTCATTAGAACTAATCAAGACAACAAGTTTACCTCTTAGTTCACCAAGATCTAGATATAGTGTGTATCTGTTATTTAGAAGGTTGCAGCCTTCACCCCCTTGAGAAGTGAGCTCTTAGACAGTGTGTCCCCACCCCTAAAAAGGTCAATCATAAAAGACTCCTCACAAGGTCTAACCTTTGACCAGGTCACTACACTAAAACCAGTGTAAATATCAACTCCTAATAGGGTTGTAAGATCTTCTAGCAAGGATCATTATACACTAGTTTAGTTTATTAGTGGGTATTAATTCCCACTGGGGTTTTTACTTATTTGGGTTTCCCCATAACCAAATTATTGGTGTTGTGTTCAAGTGTTCTTTCATTGTGTTTATGCTTAAATTTTAAGTATACTTAATTGGATAAAGAATTGAAACTTGTAGATAACTGATTCACCCCCCCCCCCCCCCCCTCGCTCCCCCCTCTTAGTTATCGCTTGGGACTATTCCTAACATTTCCCTCTAAGCAAGAAAAAGAAGTTGAGATCCCTAATGCACCTATGACAGGTCCACAAGGTTCTGCACCCATAGTGCCAGCACCTACAGAAGTAATGGAAGAAAAAGAAGACATTATAGTGATTGATAATTTATAAATATCAATGGTGGCCATAGATAAAGACCTAGATAAGTTTGAGGAAGCCTTTGTGATCATGGAAGAGGCTGAGATACTATGTGGTGATGGTACACCTATGCCCTATAGATGAACCCTTTGTTGAAATACCAGTGAAGGTAAAAAGTGAAGTTATGGATAGCACACTCCTCACCCCTAAGCCCTCAATGTCATTGTTGTCAAGCTTGACCCCTGATACAACAAGTTTAGACTCATGGGGAGAAGAAGATTTGATAAAAATAAGTGTGTTAGAAATGAAAAAATAAAAGGAGAAACAAGTAATGAGGAATCTATTATTTGTTGAATCAGTAAGCATACTGAATAGCCTACTGCCTGAGGAAAAGAAAGTATCAAGTGTACATTCACTAGATGATGTCAGCACCATCTTGACATGCTTCAAAGAAAATTTCTTATGTCTTAAGGAATCAACATCCAAGATTGCAGAAGGGAAATATCTTAAAAAGAGGTTGAATGAATTGATAGGTAACTTTGCACTTGACCTCAATTCTCTTAAGGTTGGTCAAACTATGTTAAAGGAGATAGTAGCTAAAGGAAGGAAAATAATAATTGATTGTATAAACAAAGAAAAAATCACTTCAGACCTTACCAAGAAGATTCACGAAGCTGGATCTATGATGGTAGTTGTGAGAAAATCAGTGCTAGATCCCTCATGGGATATTAACATTTGTAGCAATGTCTACCAAGGTCAGTTAGACAAGATTGAGAAGGTAGAGAAAGAGAGAAAAGATAAGGGATAGGTAAGCACAATTGAGACATGCACTTGCGCACTCATTGGATGTATTGAATCAGAATATCAAGGAGATAGATGCCACTATTATGACATATGATCAAGGTCCTAGCATAGATCTAGAAAATATGGAGAAGTTAACTTATGAATTATGTGCCCATCTCCAGACTATAGATGCACTCAAGGCATTTTGGTAGCAAGAGATCGAAAACCTTAAGATTACATAACCAGATGTACTCATTATGTAAGTACTTGAATTTTCATTTTTGAGAACCTTTGTCATTAATGTCAAAGGGGGAGTAGAGTAATATGAATAGTAGAAGGGAGATATATAAGATAGAGTATATGATGTACAAATAAAGATAAGGATATATGTTAGAAAGTTTTTTGTAAAGATGTAGTTTAGCAACTTTTCCATATTCCTTTGTTAACAATAATGACAAAGGGGGATATTGTTGGCAAGTTGACTATACTAGTCTATATGACTAAGATTAGTGTTTTTATTATGGCAACAAGTTCATATGGAGTTTTGGTGTTAGTGCACTTACTCAGAAGATCAAAATTTGGCTAAGTATGGAAGACAGAGCAGTTAGTTAAGTACCTGATGAATAGAGCATTAGCGCACACTAGTAGTTTTGACCTAGATTTTCTACCAAAATTTTTGACCAAAAAATAAAAAGGTTTTGCTTGGTCGGATTATAGAAGGAAAACTTTGTTTTTTTAAAAAAATTTATGCCCATGTTTGTCGAAATATCGACAAATTCTGTGGTGGTCAAAATTTTGACAAACACGAGCATAAATTAAAAAAAAAGGGAATTTCATTTCCCATTTCATTATTCCCAGCTGGCAAATTAGAAGGGCAACATGCACGTGAAGGAGATACCCAATTGTTTAATTTATTGGCCTATGCAATCAGCTGAAGGTTTCTCTTCTGAGACTTTTACAAAATCTCCTCTGCTATAGATGCATAGGTACCTCAACTATTATACTATTTTCCCTTTTAACCCTTAGTGAAAATGAGAGAAATAAGAACACCCAAAAATAAGAACATATATGTTGAAAACTCATATGTTCTCTTAGTGCAAATGAGAGAACATATGAGTTCTATGAATTTCTATGTTCATAGACCACGTATTTGAGGTTTTTCTTACCTTATTTCTTTATATTTCATAGATTCACTTGACATTGTCTTTATAGTACATTCTTCTTTGCTTTGCTATGTATTGAACAAGGGCTTCCTTAAATGTTTTTATTTCTGGGTGTTTAATATAATGAAGGGTTTGAGATCTTGTGTCTATCTGGAGGTTTATGCATAGGATTCTTTATATTGTTGAAAACCCTCAATGCAAATGAGAGAAATAAGAACACCCAGAAATAAGAACATATATATTGAAAACTCATATGTTATCTTAGTGCAAATGAGAGAACATATGAGTTTTATGAATTTCTATGTACTTAGAAAATGTATTTGATGTTTTTCTTACCTGATTTCTTGATATTTCATAGATGCACTTGACATTGTCTTTGTAGTACATTCTTCTTTTATTTTCTATGTATTGAACACAAGATTCCTTAAATGTTCTTATTTCCAAGTGTTTAATATAATGAAGGGTTTGAGATCATGTGTCTATCTGTAGGTTTATCATAAGATTTCATCGACGACTATCCCCAGTTCCAAAGCTCTAACTTGACCATAGGTAGGGAGTATGCTAGCAAAGGTTGAGGAGTTTGGCTTTACCTCCACTAGTTGCATTTTCTTAAAATTTTCTATGCCTTTTCAACAAACCCATTTTGAACATATCCTCCAATCATGGCAGTCCATGAAATGACATCCCTTTGAGGCAATATGTCAAATAATTTACATGCCTTGTCTATGTTTCCACATTTAACATACATGTCTACTAAGGCACAGACAACTAAAACATTTGATAAAAATCCCCCCTCAGTTATTCTTTGATGGATATCAATGCCTTGTTCCAAAGCTCCCATTTTGTCATAGGTTGGAAGGTTGCTTGCAAAGGTTGTGGAATTTGGCTTTACACCTTCCAGTTGCATTTGTTTAAAAGTTTCCAAAGCCTTTTCCACAAATCCATTTAGTTCATAGCATGCAATCATTGTAGTCCATCAGAACACATTTCTTTAAGGCATTTTGTCAAATAGTTTATGTGCCTTGTCTATCCTTCCACATTTTGCATACATCTCTACCAGGGAGCTTGCAACTATAATATTTGACAAATATCCCTCTTCCGTTATCTTTTGATGAATGTCCATACCCTATTCCAAAGCTCCCATTTTGACATACACTAGAAGGATGCTGGCAAGGGTTGTGGCGTTTGGCTTTACAACTGCCAATTTTATTTATTTGAAAGCTTCTAAAGTATTTTTAACATATACATTTTGTGCATATCCTCCAAACATTGTAGTCAATGAAACCACATTTCTTTGAGTTATTTCGTTGAATAGTTTATGTGCCTTGGTCATGCTTCCACATTTTCCATACATGTCTCCAAGGGAAATTGCAACTACAACATTTGAGAAAACCCCCCCTTCCATTATCCTTTGATAGATGTCCATACCCTATTCCAAAGCTCCCATTTTGGAACACACTGGAAGTATGTTGACAAAGGTTATGGAATTTGGCTTTACAATTGCCAATTGCATTTTCTTAAAAGTTTTAAAAAACTTTTCAAAAAATCCAATTTGAATATATCCTGCAATCATGGCATTCCATGAGACCTCATTTCTTTGAGGCATTTTGTGAAATAGTTCACATGCCTTGTTTATGCTTCCACTTTTAGCGTACATGTCCACCAGGGCAGTTGCAACCACAACATTTGGAGAATAGCATTCCTTATAAAAATGAATGAGGTATGATTTTCATGTTCATACAGTCCCTTGAATGATCCTAATATTGTATATTTATAAGTGTATTGAGGATGATTAGTGCATGATATTCTTAGAGGTCACACCTATTACATATATACAAAACTCTAATGTAATATATATTTACCTTACGAAAAATAAAATTTTAAAAGCTAGTGTGACAATTTTTATTACCTAAATAGTTAATATTCTACCTAGTTGACCAAATGACATAACACTCAAACTCATGGAGGAGATTTTTTACTTTTTTTTAATCTAAACTCAAATAGATCATACATGTCCCCACACTTGTCCCAAATGTCTTACATGTGTTTCACTTTTGAAGGGGAAGTAACCTTTCTTAGAAAGTAAAGTCCACCAAGATAACTGAGAGGGGCAGGGGGGGGGGGGTGAATTAGTTATCAGATAATTATAACTTTTATCATCTTCAACAACATTAAACCATGTAAGCAATATAATTACCAACCATAGAAAGATATTCATGCACAATAATACAATGACACAAGATATGTTGACTAGGGAACCTCTTGATCAAAGAGTAAACCCTAGTGGGAATGATGCCCACCAAAGATGCACTAATATGAATATTCCTTGTGAAAGGATGGACTCTATTAGGAGTCTTATGAAATACATTCAGTACATATGAATCCCTGTTAGGAGATTTTGAATCCCTGTTAAAAGATTCTAACCCTGTTAAGAGTTATGGAAGACAAAAGGACCCACTACCCAAACAACTTCAGGGTAAGATCACTGAACACACTATCCAAATAATATTTGTATTACTTAACAAAATAATATGTTACCTCTTCTCTGACTGTGCCAAACCACACTCACTATTACACCTGATCTCAATTTCAGATCTTTGTACCTTGCATGTCTTCCTTCACAAATTCACTTTCATACTTAGCTCTTTTCTTCACTTCATGCATACATAATCACACTCAACCACTACACCAACAAGGAAATACATTCCTTCCTTTATACCACACTCAAATAATTACAAATGAATCAGCATACAAGTAGAACATATAAGTTTTCACATGCTACATAAAAATTACAAAAAATTGCTAGCTTCCAACTACAATAATTCTTCACTCGTGCAACCTCAAAGTTTTCACTATCATCCATGTCACTATCAATGTGTTTTCAACTTCCCTTTAACTACTCAAAACTGGATTCTATCCCGATTAGGAGATATCATCCGATTCCCATAAACTGCTACTTAGGAACACTGCATGGATACTGCTTCCACCAAAAATGCTCATAACTTCCATGAATAAATGAATTACTATCTGTGCTCTTAACCATAGACATATAACATATCAAGGAGTATATCCTCAACATTGCATAGCTCCAACTACAATAACCCACATGCGCTAATCCAAACTTTGTCTTCTTCTCTACAAGTCTCTAGAAGATCATTGTGTTGACATCAATGACAATCATAGTCATGAATGCAACAACAATTGCTATAGGATGGCTGCCAAATATTTAGCATTCATTCCTAACAATCTCCCCCATTGGCATTGATGGCAACATAGATGAAAAACATCCAATGTTCCAAAAATCCAATACTACAACATTGTTGCTCCAAATCCTCTTCATCAATAAAATCTTGCTTCGTTATCCTATTCAGTTCTCTCCAATAGATGTTTCAGATGGTTTTTCATGTATACTTTTCCCCCATTGACATCAATGATAGAAATTTCATCATTATGTCAACAACAACTCAATGTCAAAAGACACTATTCAGAAAATACATTCACTATCTAGTCCTCATGACTTGGCTCAGATACACATACTCCCCCATAGAGGAAGTACCAACATTGAGTCCAGATGAAAGATAAGGCTCATATACCACTGGACGGATGCAACCAACTGCATCACTTTTCAAAAGTAGGCTAGGGCATAACCCCAAGCATACCTCTCAGATACTCAAATGTATCCTTAGGCAAAGGCTTTGTGAATATATCTGCTATCTGCTCCTTTGTACTTATGTACTCAAATTTGACTTCTTTCTCAGCAACTTTCTCTCTTACAACATGATACTTAATCTCTATATGCTTTTTCTTACAATGTAATACATGATTCTTAGACATACTAACTATGTTGGTGTTGTCACAATGTATGACAATAGGTTCAACAAAATTTATTCCAATATCCTTCAATATTTGCTTCATCCAAATTATCTAGCTACAATTGTTTGTTGTTGCTACATATTCTTCTTCTACTATGCTTTGTGAGATGCAATTCTAGTTCTTGCTTAGCCAAGAAACTTGTCTTCCTCCAATGAAAAATGCTCCACCACTGGTGCTTTTCTTATCATCAACACTGCATCCCCAATCAACATCTGTATATGCACATAGGGTAAAATCATCAGATTTTTCATACCATAAACCATACTCCATTGTGCCTCTTAAATATCTTAGTATCCTCTTTATTGCTGCATAATGTGATTCTCTAGGTTCATCTTGAAATCTTGCTACAATTCCAACTGAATGTGCTATATCAGGTCTTGTATGAGTCAAATACTACAATCCTCCAATCATAGATCTGTATTTCTTCTGTTCCACTACAGGAGTCTCATCTATGCTAGATAACTTATGTCCAGTCACCATGGGTGTTCCAACTACTTTACAATTCTCCATTCCAAATATTTTCAACAAGTCATTCAAGTACTTTGTTTGACTTACAAAGATGCCATCATTGTTTTGTGTTATCTATAATTTGAAAAAGTATTTCATTTCACCAATCATACTCATTTCAAATTCAGTCTTCATTTCATCAGCAAATTTGTCACTAGTTTTATCTTCTCCTCCAAAGATAATGTCATCAACAAAAATAACTATAACCAACAAACCATTTTCAATTTCTTTTGTGTATAGATTTCTATTAGCTATTCCTTTTGTAAATCCCAATTTCAACAAATATTTATCCAATCTTGCATACCAAGTTCTAGGTGCTTGTTTAAGTCCATATAAAGCTTTTTTCAGTTTACATACCATGTCTCCTTCTTGAGTCAAAGGAAAATCTTCAAGCTTCTCAATGTAGGCTTCTTCTTCCAATTCTCCATTTAGAAATGCTGACTTGACATCCATCTGATATACTTTGAATTTCTTATAAGCTGCATAAGCCGAAAACATTCTCACTGCTTCAATTCTTACAATGGGTGCAAAGGTTTCTTCATAGTCAATTCCTTCTTGCTGAGAGTAACCCTTACATACCAATCTTTGTTTGTTTCTTACTACTTCTCCTTGTTCATTCATCTTATTTCTGAATACCCATTTAGTTCCAATAACATTCTTGTCTTTAGGTCTAGAGACCAATTCCCATGTCTTGTTGTTTTCAATCTGATCTAGTTCTTCTTTCATAGCATTAGTCCAACTTTCATCTTCACAAGCTTCACTAGTACTCTTAGGTTCAATTTGAAAAATCAACCATAACTATTCTTGTACCTTATTTTGAGTTAGAACTCCTCTTTTGATGCTTCCAATAATTTGTCCAATAGGATGATTTCTTAACAAATTCTTGCTAGGTGTCACTATCTCAGATCTCACTTCAGATGTAGGTTTTTCAATGAATTCACTATGGCTTTCATTCAACAAATCACTATTAGTTTCTTAAAATAATTTAGTAGATCTAGTGTTAGGTTTAGGATGAGCTTCTTCATCTGATTCATAATCAAGCATTCTTTCCTGAATTTTGAACTTTTCATCAACTTTAACATTTGTGCTTTCAACAATAGTCTTAGTTCTTTTATTGTAAAATCTATAGGCTTTTCTTTTCAAATAATATCCAAGAAATATACCTTCATCACTTCTAGGATCAAACTTTCCAATATCATCATCTCTCTTTATATAACATTTACTTCCAAAAGTTCTAAAATACTTAACTGAGGGTGCATGTCCAAACCATAATTCATAAGGTGTCTTGTATTTTTTTTCTCTAATTTTTACTCTATTCATTGTATACACTATTGTGTTCAATGCTTCTCTCTAGAATATCTTTTCCAAATCATTCTCAAATAACATAGCTCTTGCTGCTTCAACCACTAATCTATTTCTTCTTTCTGCAATGCCATTTTGTTTAGGTGTTCTAGGGGTTGAATACTATCTCTTAATGTCATTTTCTTCACAAAAGGTGTTAAAATATCTAGAAGTAAATTCTCCACCTCTATTAGATCTCAAACATTTAATCTTCATTCCAGATTCATTCTCAACTTTATTCTTAACAATCTTAAACTTACCAAATGCTTCATTCTCAACTTTATTCTTTAAGAAATGCAATCCACACCATTCTTGTAAAATCATCAACAAGAATCATAAAATACCTTTCTGCATATAATCCTCTAGTCCTGGTAGGACCACTCAAATCTGTATGAACAATCTCCATCATTTTTGTAGATGTAAACTTCTTATTGGGAAAAGAACTTCTCTTCTGATAAGTAGGAGATATTTTCCATAGCAAGTCAAATTGTGATATTGCTATCAGGATTTAACTGTGTAGTTTTTTTGAGTCAAACTCATTGACCCATGATTCATGAGTAGTGGCTCACCGAACCCATCTCTCATGAGAATGAAATGGAACACTTAGCACTCATTGGATCTAGGTGATGCTCACAGAGGTGAAGCAATAGGACTTCCTGGGAGGTCACCCATCCCAGTACTACTTATCAATTGATGAGCTTAAGGGGATTTCTAATGAATGGTTCATAAGGCACAACACTTGGTGAAGGTTTTGCAAATGAGGATGCAAGTAGAGTGGGTTTAAGCATGGAGGAAACTCCATAGTTAAGCATGCTCAAGCTGGAGTAGTACTGGGATGGGTGACCTCCCAGGAAGTCCCAGTGCTTCACCTCTATGAGCATCACCTAGATCCAATGAGTGCTAAGTGTTCCATTTCATTCTCATGAGAGATGGGTTCAGTGAACCACTACTCATGAATCATGGTTCAATGAGTTTGACTCAAAAAAAATACATAGTTAAATCCTGATAGAAATATCACAACTTCTCTTCTATTCAGCCATTACACATTCTTTGCGAATCATGTTAATAGGCTTCATAATTTTAGGCAAATATATTACTGGCAAGTGCAGTACTTACTTTCACAATGTTGTCAATGTTTATATGACAAAACCTTCTATGCCATAACCAAATGTCATCAATCTTAGTAATCAATCATGTCATCTCAATAGGATTTAATTGAAATACATTACCTCTGGTTCTAGATCCAGTTCCAATCAGATTTCCATCTTTATCCTTTATCACACAAGTTTTCTTAGTAAACCAAACTTGATATCCCTTATCAATTAACTGTCCAACACTCAAAAGATTATGTTTCAATCCATCCACAAAATAAACATCATCAGTATTAGTCTTTCCATCAAGAGTAAAAGATCCTATACCTTTAATCAAACAAGGTGCATTATTTCCAACTCTAACAACTCCTCCATCATATTGATTAAAATTTATGAAATTTTTCATGTCTCTAGTCATATGATGTGAACAACCACTATCTATAATCCAATCAGCTTTCTTTTCAACTTCAGAAACTAAGGCTTTTTCTTCCTTAATATCAGTTTTGGGATTCTCTTCTTTAATTGCTACAAATCCTATGTCATCATTATTCTCAATATCACTTTCACTTAAAGTTCTTTCTATACTAGCTTCAAGATCTTCATCATTAGCATAATAAAATTCCTTAGATCTTCTAGGTTTGAAATTGTTTCTATACTTTTTAACTCTCTTAGGACATTTAGATGCAAAATGACCATATTCTTGACAAGTCAAGCATTTAAATATTTTCTTATCATCTGGTTCTCTTTTCACAAGCAAGGCAATACCTTCTTCAATCTTCTTGTCTTCTTCATTTCTAGATCTTCTGCTACTACCATAATCTATGCTCACACTGATGCTTCTTGACAAAGTAGGGTGAACACTAAGAGCACTGAATGCTGTCTCCATTCTAGGTAAGTCTCCTAATAATCTCAAGTTCATTTCTACTGCTTCCAATCTACCAAGAAGAGTCTCTCTTGTAAAGTTTTTAGTACAAGGTATAACTTGTTCAATCATCTATGTTGTCTTCTTAAATATAGGAGTCGATGTCCTCAGAATTTTCCATATCACTTCATTTTCTTTTTTTGTTCCTCCATAAGATTTTATACCTGTAATAATCTCTGACATTTTACCAATATAGCTTCTAATAGATTCATCTTCCAAAATTCTTATATCTTCAAATGCACATATCCAATTATGTAGTCTAACACTTTTTTCATGTTCATCACCTTCAAAAGTAGAGTGTAAAATATTTCAAATTTCATGAGATTTTTTCATATATTTTACCTGACTATACTCATTCTCTAGAAGGGCTATCAAAAATGCTTCTCTTGCAAGTATGTTACACTTGAATAGATCTCTCTCATCAATAGTACATGTTTCAAGATTTTCTTCTTCAATGATAGTCTTATCATTCTTTGAAATCAACCAATAACCTAGTCCTAAACACAGTAGGTGTGTCTTCATCTTTTCTTTCCATCTGTCAAAATTTACTCCATCAAACTTAGGACTTTCTTTCTTGAAATTTTCCATGGATCTCCTTAAGCTGTTAAACTTCTTTTTCAAAGACCTGTTGCTCCAATACCAATTGTTAGAAAGTAAAGTCCACCAAGATAACTGAGAGGGGAGGGGGGTGTGAATTAGTTATTAGATAATTATAACTTTTATCATCTTCAACAACATTAAACCATGTAAGAAATATAATTACCAACCATAGAAAGATATTCATAGACAATAACACAATGACACAAGATATGTTGACTAGGGAACCTCTTGATCAAAGAGTAAACCCCAGTGGGAATGATGCCCACAAAAGATGCACTAATATGAATATTCCTTGTGAAAGGATGGACTCTGTTAGGAGTCTTATGAAATACATTCAGTACATATGAATCCATGTTATGAGATTTTGAATCCCTGTTAAAAGATTCTAACCCTGTTAAGAGTTATGGAAGATAGAAGGACCCACTACCCAAATAGCTTCAAGGTAAGATCACTTAACACACTATCCAAATAACATTTGTATTACTCAATATAATAATATGTTACCTCTTCTTTGACTATGCCAAACCACACTCACTGTTACACCAGATCTCAATTTCAGATCTTTGTACCTCGCATGTCTTCCTTCACAAATTTGCTTTCATACTTATCTCTTTTCTTCACTTTATGCATAAATCATCACACTCAACCACTATACCAACAAGGAAATATATTCTTTCCTTTATACCACACTCAAATAATTACAAATGAGTCAGCATACAATTACAACATAAAAGTTTTCACACACTACATCAAAATTACACAAAACTGTTGGCTTCCAACTACAATAATTCTTCACTCGTGTGACCTTGAAGTTTGCGCTATCATCCACATCACTATCAATGTGTTTTGAACTTCCCTTTAACTACACAAAAATAGATTCTATCCCGATTAGGAGATATCATCTGATTCCCATAAACCACTACTCAGGAACACTGCCTGAATACTGCTTCCACCAAAAATGCTCATAAATTCCATAAATAAATGAATTACTGTCTACACTCTTAACCATAGACATATAACATATCAAAGAATATATCCTCAACATCGCATAGCTCCAACTACAATAACCCACATGGGCTAATCCAAACTCTGTCTTCTTCTCTGCAAGTCTTCATAAGATCACTGTGTTGACATCAATGACAATCATAGTCATGAATGCAACAACAAATACTACAGAATGGCTGCCAAATATTTAGCATTCATTCCTAACAACCTTCTCATCTCCTCATCCTTACCTTTATATATAAAAATCATTTATACTTTTCATTTTACATTGCTTTTGCATGAGAATGTTTATCTTACATAATTTTTGTTTATGTAATTTTTTTATCTTGCAAGTTCATCTTTCAAGGTGCCATGTGTACTACCATTGTATATTAGACCTTTATTAACAATTCATCATATGAGATAAAGTATGTTTATGAATTTTTGGGACTAGTCCTTTGGCATACTGGATTTAATTCATAAATGGATTTAATTTTATTTTGTATGTGAAATTTTGGGAGTTGCATGAGAAGTTTTAGTGTCTAAACACTCAACTAATCCCTCCAACCAATTAGGAGTGGTTGGGGAAGTTGAGAGGAAAGTGTTCAAACATTCATATTCACTTATTGAATTCTTTAGAGACTACAAGTTTTACTATCCATGCATTACTAGTGACTAAGATTCATTAAAGGATACAAAACCCTTCATTTTGGGTTATTGTGTGTGGATTCAAATGTAGGTTTGATTTGGTTAAGGTTTAGAAGAGATCAATAAAGTATTTAAAGACAATCTTACATGTTTGGAGAGGTTATCCTAAAAAAAGACTGTCAAACCATTATGCTTTCAAATCAATTACCTATCGGTGTATCCCTTGCGAGGGAGAGAAGCTAAACACATAAAGAACATGCACATAAACATGGTAGCTAAAAAATGTAAATGTAATACACCAAGAATTACCAAATGATGAATGCTCAATTTTTGTAATGGCAAAGTATCAGAACTGTCCATTTCTAGAACTTGATTTTCTAGTCTAAATGATTTTTCTATAGTCATAATGATTTTTCTAGAACTTGATTTTCTAGTCTTAATGATTTTTCTGTAGTCCTAATGATTTTTCTATAGTCTTAATGATTTTTCTTTCATCCTAATGTTTGTTACTCTTGATAAATTAGGCCTTGTATTTGAATTTTTGTTCACTATTTTATTTCAGCTTGATATTTCATTCATTTTTCATATACAAAGAGACCACATGCTGATAAAAAAATGAGCTATTTGATTTAGGTTAACTATTCATGATTGTAAATGGTCAATATTTATGATGGTACTCCTTGGTGTATTTTATTTTAAAATAATCATGTTTCTATGACTATGATAAATGTCCCTTTGTGCTGAGAAAATTAGAGTTGAAAAAATGGTTGTTCAGTGTCTGTATCTGCAGGTTGCAAACAAATCATCCTTCTTCCACCAACATTCTAGTCAATGTACAAGTAACGAGCCATTCCATTCAAGAAATACCATGTCTAACAATATCAACCTAGAACAAAACAAGGAGTATGTAGAATTTAGTGATTGTATCTGCCATTAGAGCCACTTCATATGCATAGGTGATGAACATGCATATTTTCCTGAACACTACTAGGAGCTTACCTAGTAACACATGTACTATTGTGAAAATCACCACAAATATATTTGTTGTTGGGTTTAGCTCCCAGTATTGCTTGGTCAAATATGCATGTTTTCACCTATGCATCTACCTTCTATGATCAACTCTTATATGCACAGGTGATGAACATTCAGATTTGCCTAAGCAGTACTGTGAGCTTTCCTCCAACACATGTACTATTATGAAAATTGTCACAAGTCCATTTGTTGGAGGAAATCTCATAGTACACATGTTTGGAGGTCTGAAGGAAACCAAAGAATTTGAAGAGTCACAAGTCTTAAGATTGTACTTAATATAGCCAAGCTTCATTCAATGGTACATTCAAACATGAAACAAACCATTCTTAAACTAGATTAAACTAGTAAACCAAAGGACATACTGATTATAAGTAAAGTAGTAAACCAAATGACATGCTTTTACTACTAAGTCTATGTTTGTTGGGAAAACTGATTATAAGTACTTGACATATATCACAAATGTTGCTAATTAAGGTTGGTGGGATGATTACGCCTATCCTAAAAAAATATTGTCAAATCATTATGCTTTCAAATCAATTACCTATCGACATATCCCTTGGGAGGGAGAGAAGCCAAACACATAAAGAACATTCACATAAACATGGTAGCTAAAAAACTTAAATGGAATACACCAAGAAGTACCAAATGATGAATGCTCAATAACAGGGTAGGTTGTCTAAATTTTCCAAGGCTTAACAACCATGCATTTCCAAAGGAATTCCTAACCAATCAAACTCCCATGCTTCAAGATTTTGCACAATGTCATGAATAGGTTCAAATCAACAAAAAAACTTTGACAACCATTATGGTCGAGTGGTTGACCAATTAGCATCTAAAAATTCACTAAATCACGTTAAAAAAACAAGCTAAAATTTACTAGTGGCACGTGCGTATGATTGAGTTTTGGTATGTTCCCTTGAAGATAAGCTTTTGATTATGTAATCATACTAAGTATAAGAGTGCATGATCAGATGAGTTAGTATGAAGAAGTTACAGTGAGTTGAAGTGACATAGTTAGTAAGCGGCAGAACATAACAGAGCATGCAGTCAACATACAATATTTTGATTAGTGGTTATTATTTTGTTTTGTAAAGGCTATGTGCCTATTGTATTTATGTTATAGACTTGTTAATATTATTGTATGTAAACATGCTTGAGGAAATTCATTTGGAAGCATTGTATGTAATAGGTTATAGGCTGACTTAGTGAATAGTTTTGTTTGCGCCTATATATAAGACATGTGCTTTTGTATTTGAGCATGTATAGTTATGGAGAGTTGATAGAAGAGAAAAAGTATGCAAAGTATGTGTGAAGAGTAGTAAGAATGGTATAGATCTTTACAAGAGGTTAAGGTATTAGTGCACATAAAGAACTGATCATACAAGCAGTGTCATAGCAATAGTTCACCTTGCAGATATTGTGTACATCTGATATCCAAGAGGTTGTAGCCTTCCTCCTTGAGTAGTGAGCCTTCCACCCCTAACAAGGTTTATTACTTCAAGACTCCTAACACGGTCTAACCCTTGACAAGGTCATTGTACCAAAGTATTGTAGTGATAGCTCCTAACAGGGCTAAGGGACATTAATAGGTTCATAATACACAAGTACAATTATTAGTGGGTATTAATTCCCACCAGGGTTTTTCTTTTGGACAAGGTTTCCCCATAATCATATATGGTGTTATGTGTTATGGTTATTTACTTTAATTTCTATAAATATTCAATTCAATATTTAAGTGATTTAGTTAAGATTCAAGATATCAGAAATTAATTATGGAACATTGATTCACCCCCTCCCCCTCTTAGTGTTCCCATTCCTAACATCATCCCCATCGGGGTTTTTCCCTTAATATGGTTTTCCCTGAGAATAAATATTGGTGTTCATGTGTATATGTGTTATTGCTCCATTCACTTTTTCAGTTTAGTGTTTTGATTTAAGCAGCAAGTTTGAAGTTAATGTTTAAGTAATCTATATTATCATCAGCCAATTCAACCCCCACCTCTTAGTTAATTAGGATACTATTATTCTAACAATATACACTACCAATTTTTTAAACATAAAGTATTCTTTCTCCTTTTATAATAGTATGTATATTTTCTTTCTTTTTATATAAATATTTTAGGATCTCTCTCTCTCTCTCTCTCTCTCTCTCTCACACACACACACACACACACACACACACACACACACACACACACACACCCACACCCACACACTCACACATACAAATACGCTAACACCCACACACATGTGTGAATTGAAAATTTCAGGGCTCTTCAAACCATGGTATAGAAATGGGGCTATGGTTGGTTTGAAGGATAATATGCCTTTCATTTTCTTCTTATATGAATGTGTCAAAAGTTTCCTATTATGATCCATAAGTTATAATTAATTTAAGGGATGTGACATTAAATGATTTACGCACGCGCACACACACACACACACACACATATATATATACACACATATATATACATACTATATATATATATATATATACATACTATATATATATATATATATATGTACATATATGTACATATGGATATATATATGTGTGTGTGTGTGTGTGTGTGTGTGTCTATATATATATATATATATATATATATATATATATATATATATATATATGTATGTATGTATGTATATGTATATGTATATATATAGATATATGTATATATGTATTATATGTATATATATATATATATATATATATATATATATATATATATATGGGTATAGAAATATGTATATATGTATTATATGTATATATATATGGATATATATATATATATATATCCATATATATGGGTATAGATATATGTATATATGTATATATACATATACACACATATATATACATATATATGTATATGTATACACACACACACACACACATATATATATGTATCTATATATGTATATATATATATATATATATATATATATATATATATATATATATATATATATATCTATGTGTATGTGTATATATGTATATGTATATGTATATGTTGTAGATCCCTACAGTTTTGTTGTCTATTAGTGTCTTACACTTAGTCATTATCTAGGCAACGTTGGTTTGTCATCACTGCGACTGAGTCATCATGTATAAGCTGAGTCATGTAATGTACATATACCGAGCAGTAGTCACTACCGAGTAAACCAATGGTGACCGAGTACTTTTGTCTTAGCCGAGTTAGCTTTTGCCGAGCTATGGAAAGAAGACAATGCTAAGTGCTAGACTATAAAGAATAGTGAATGTTGAGTGCCTTAGATATTGAATGTTGAGAAAGCCAAAATTAGCATATGTGTTTGTTATGGCACAAACACGTAGGTAAATCATTTTGGCCGACATTTATATTTTCTTTACTATTTGTTGAGGAAATCACAGTGGTGATTACTCTTCTATTTTTTAATCATTGATCCCTATGCAACACATGAAGCCAATCAGAATTAGGGAAAGGTTAAGTGGCAAAATGAGTTAATTTGGATCATAGATCTCAAATCTTAGAGGAATTTAGTTGTCTATATAAGATGAGATCTGAACCCTAATAGTAGAGTGGATATGAAAAGGTTGAGAGGAATGAAAAGAAAGTAGAGAATATCTTCAGATCACTGAAGTGTTAGATTTGACAAATGCAAATCATCCCAAGAACACCTGCATGCAAGACTGTCACAAAGAGGAAGCAAAAAGAAGCTATGGCGGCCAAAAGGCCAGAGACTGCAAAACCATGTTGCAAGAAAAAATCTTCTATTAACAATGATAAAAATAATACAATCTCCTTATTGAAATGAAAGAAGTGAATCCTTATAAAAGGAAACACGAAACCCTAAAGGCTAAAACCCTAAAGAATTATAAAGCGCCTAAGTGAAACTTAAGCCTAGAGTATGATAAACTAATAATTAAATGATTTAATTATTAGCTAACATAAGACTACTCTAACACCCCCCCTTAAGTGTAACTTAGGGAGAAGCAAAAAAAGCTAAACTACTGCAGAAAGCAGGAAAGATGGGTCCCGGCAACTAGGCCTGATCAGGTACCCAAACATAAAGCAAAAGATGTCCCAGAGAAAGGAACAAGAAGAGAGCAAGAAACTCCTCTGAAGCATGTCTGAAAACTCTGTCAGAAGATACTGCTGGAACCCCCACTGAAGTGCATGAACAGGTAGAGAAGACAAGTGTCTGAAGAGCTGATCAATCGAACCAGGAAGCAATAGAACCAACAGGTGAACCCCCCCATAATGATGAACTGGGAGAGGTGACAGGAACACTGAAATGCGATGCCAGAAACAGCTGCAGAAGAAGAACCAGGAACACCAACAGTGCAACAGAAGCACACACACAGGATAAAGGGCGGTGTCATAGACACAGTCTACATGGGCTAATGTCATGGAAGGTACGCTCACTTGACAAGAGTGGATGCGCCTATAGTGGCAAATGCATCAGAATCCCCCCATGGCACTTTATAACTGAGTGCGAATACTAAAACTGAACCAGGTGAAAAGGATCCCAAAAATGTAGAAGAGGGCACTTTATCTCAGTGCGTTTACAGAACAAAGATACATCAGAAAGAGCATGCAAGCTCAGAAGTCAGAAAGAAGAGTGCACTAAGAAACCAGAAGAAGAGATCCCCGGACCTGTAGAACCAAGCACACCACCAGAGGGCATAAACTGCATAACTCGGAGGAGTGAAAATCTGGAGTAGAATCTGGAAGAAATACCTCTTCCACTGAATAGTACACAGAATCAGCTTTCCGACGATATCTCGTTTGCCAAAAAAGGAGTCCGGATGAGCCAGATATGACTCCCGGAAGGCAAAAATAGACATCAGACTTCAACAGAAAAAAACACTGTTGAAACGGTGGAACCAAAAATCCTAACCTCCATCATCGGAAAGAGCTCGGAAAGAGCTTTCCGACGATATAAAGAAGTCAGAAAAAGACCCCCGTATGCTCCCTATAGAGTGAAAAAGGCCCAAGTACCCCCAAAATACCCACCAAGGCAAGTTTTAAGCCCCAGGGGCTAAAAAAAATAGGCCCCCGGACGCATGGCGCACTCCGGGGGCTGGGCCGCAGCCCCTGGTCGGTCATATGACCGGCCGCTAGGCAAAAGAGGGCCGCGGGGGCTGCATAAAAGGCCGCCACCACTGGGGGAGCGGTGGCGGAGCGGGGCCGGGAGGCAGCTGGGGCCGCGGAGCGGAGGCAGCGCAGAGGAGCGGGCGGCGCAGAGGAGCGGAGGCCACGGGGGCGGCGGAGCCGGGGTGGCGGCCGGGCCGGGCGGCGGCTGGGCGGGCCTGGCGGAGCGCGGCGGAGCCGGGAGGCGGCGCTAAGCGGGCCGCGAGGCTGGGCGGGCCGCGGAGGAGCCAGCGGCTCGGCGGAGGCCGCGGGGGTGGCGCCCGGGTGGCCGCTGGGTGGCGCTCGGGAGGCCGCCCTGTGAAAAAAAATTTAATAATTTTTTTGAAAAATCGCCGTCTCGGAGTGCGTGCCAGGGCCGTACGGCCTTGGTATGCAAAAAAATTTTGCCTCAGATGCTACTGTGTCCAAAATGGACAAGTTTTATATGGATTTAGGGGTTCTTGGGCCTTCCGGACACAATGGTGGTGTCCGTTTTTTCCCAAGGTGAGCCAAATTTCGGCTCCCCCCCAGATCCACACAAAAAACCTCTGAAACCCTTGAAAACCTTCTGCTTCAATAAAACTCGAACAATGAGCAGCAAGATGGCTCTGATACCATGTTAGATTTGACAAATGCAAATCATCCCAAGAACACCTGCATGCAAGACTGTCACAAAGAGGAAGCAAAAAGAAGCTATGGCGGCCAAAAGGCCAGAGACTGCAAAACCATGTTGCAAGAAAAAATCTTCTATTAACAATGATAAAAATAATACAATCTCCTTATTGAAATGAAAGAAGTGAATCCTTATAAAAGGAAACACGAAACCCTAAAGGCTAAAACCCTAAAGAATTATAAAGCGCCTAAGTGAAACTTAAGCCTAGAGTATGATAAACTAATAATTAAATGATTTAATTATTAGCTAACATAAGACTACTCTAACATGAAGTATTCTAATAGAGTTCAGTGACCGAGTGAAACAAAGTAAAGCAATGAAGGACATAACAGAGATATACTTGATAGATAAGATCAAAGAAATACTCAAAGGAGAAGATTTGTAATCAACATACAATGTGGACCGAAGGATCAGGTAGTGAAACATTCTAACAAGTGTATCAAGGTAAATCTCTTAACAAAGTGGTTTTAACTTACCTCATTTAATGTATTAATCGAGTGTTTACTTAGTTGTAAGTCTTAAATTATTTTGCAAGGTAGATTGTATAAGTCTTTAAGCTCTTAACAAGGTAGACCCCTCATAGGGTAGATCATATTTTGTGATAAAATTTTTAGCCCTAATAGGAAAACTTTATATTGCAGTAGTGAAGATTTGTGGGTGTCATCTCCACCCCATTTTTACCTCTCAAGGGTTTATGGGTAACCAAAATTACTGTGTTATGAGTGCTTTCATGAATGATGTTTATTTTATTAGTTTCATTACATTGATGAAGTTTTTGATAATGCTATGCAAGTTTTCAGTAATGTTAAAATGGATAAATAGGTGATATCTGATTCACCCCCGTCTCAATATCACATTTTGATGTAACACAATCCTCTGTTAACAATAATATTCAATTACCAGATAAAGACATAGATTTGAAACCTTTAGTATTGTTCATTCATCACTAACTGCCTCTACAATTTGCTACAAACTCTTAAGTAACCAAAAAACTAGAAAAAATAAGAAATCTAAAAATTACCCTTTTTGGCAATTTTTTTCACAGGTATTTTTTGCCATTTTTGGTAATTTTTGAAACAATACCTAAAAAGCTGAGATTTTCCCTAAACATACCCTCGACTAAGTTAGAATGAATTGCCAACTAATATCTAAGATTTGATAACATAAACTTGAATTTATTACAAAATATAACTTTCTAAAAACTAGAGAAAAAACACTAAAAGCTGATTTCAGAGCCCGAGATGAAACTTTCAGCTCCCAAAAAAGTGCTAAAATGGACCCCAATCAATTTGAAATCTATTGGAAAAACAAATGCCACCACCTGAGGCACGCACCCGGAATTTTTTAGCAAAAACCCAGTCCTGAGTCAAAAGTTATGGCCTCCAGAAGTTTCTGTATGAGATGATGACCTACGAAGGGTCTTGCATCACATTTCCCAATAGATTTCCAAAAATTGGTATCAGAGCTCAGTTTCTAATAGAAAGTCTAACCACCAGTCAGACAAAGATCTTGAGATGGAGGTTTATAAGTTGGGTAAAATTATAGAGAATCATAAGATTTCTGAGGCCTCCCCCTGTGCCATCATTTCATAGCGGCTTATTTTCCATCATTTGACTCATGTTGACACTTTATTTTATTACGTTAGACTATTGGACAAAGACATTATATTTTGATACTATGTGATGACCTATGATTACACGATGATGATATAGGACTTTTACTTTCATGCTATTTATTAGGTCATGAACATAGTAATTGATGAGTCTTTGATTTATGTATGATACTTTAATGTTGCACTTATGTTAGAAAAATTTATGAGAAATGATCATGATTATTATGTTAGATGAATTAACATATATCATTATATTCTTGATTTTATATTTTTTAGAAATGCAATGTTGAAAATGATGAGAATTATTCTGAGATGTAGTTATAAATTTATGATGTTAAGAGTGTGATTTTGAGATGTATTCTATTTATATATATGTGTGTGTGTGTGTGTGTGTGTGTGATTGACATTTCATGAGCTACTGATATTTTGTTAAGTGTGCAGGTAAGACCATGGTTATATTAGGGGAAACTAAAGATGGATACTTGTTAAAATCAAGTTAAGCCAAGGTTATCTCTAAGGGGAGAAATTAACCTCATTGTAATGTTTAATTGTTGTAAAGTGATGCATGATTATATTTATTTGATTATGTTTATTTTACTTTATTTTTAGTCCACTTGGCATGCCATGTGTATTGTGTTGTAATGTTATTTATTTGTGGTGTCAATTGACACATGTTATGTGAGTTCGCATGACCAAGTGCTTTATGTGAGTGTGTGGTCTCTATTTTTAGGAGCCTTAAGTGGGAATCTCTTTCATTTTCGTGTGTAATATTTAAGTGGTCTTTTGGGAGGCATTTAGTGACCCTTTATGGTAGTGGAGGTTAAAAATAGACTACCCCATAGTGGTGCCATGTGTTGGGGTCAAATTTTGACCATTATGATGTATTTTGGCTATTTTTGCCCCTCCAAAAGATGCTCTTTTGAAAAGTGACGAAAATTGGAGATGCATGCCAAGCCCACTCCTCATTTTGAATTTTGAAATTTGAATTTCCCCCTCTTGATTGGAGGGATTAGGGTTTGCCTTCTTAAGGAGCTGGAGGGAAAATTTGAGGGTAATTGCCCACTCTCCAATTTTTAGAGACTCAAGAGATTGTGAGATTTTGATCCTAATTTTTTGAAGATTTTGGTTGTTGCATAGCAAAGGAGGAAACTAGTTGGAGAAAGCTCATCTCAAGCCTCATTTCCATTAGCTTGGATTGAGGTTGGATCTTAAACATTCTTATTCTTATTGCTATGTGTATATTCTACTTTCTTATTATGTGTGAATGCTAGCTTTATATGTATTTTGAATAGCTTCTTAGTCTATGCATGCATGTGGTTTTCTTTTCCTTCCTTTTGTGGTATTTTCTTCTTTGGGCTGTGCAAGGCTAAACTCACCCTTGGGATGGAAGAGAGCCTTGATGGGTGAAGGGATAGAGTTGGGACTACCCATCTAGTGTAGAGTCCTTCCTCAAGGAGGAAGGGGATAAGGCATGGATGTATGGGCATCCATGTTGCCATCCTTGTGTTTACTATTTGGGGGACATAAGGGAGTTGATCTTTTGTGGATTGTGAAGGGTTGATGGTTGTATCTTTGGCCTTGTGAAGGCATTACGAGTAGATTTGAGGCCTTGTTGAAGGCAGGTTAATTCTAGTATATTGGCATTCTCCTTTTTGGGTAGCTTCCACCTTCACCCATACTATGGGTCCAAGGTGACCCATTGTGTGCATAGCGATGGGAAGGGAATTTGATATTATTTGTTTATTGCTGATTTTGTTGTGCATGTGCTTGATGTATGCATGTAATCCCCATATCCATCTTTATTTCCCCTAGCTCGGGGGTGGCCATGAAATGGCCTAGGTTGGGAGGTGAGCCTCCATGGTCTGTTTGTTTTGTTGTGCACATTGCTAAGGACATACTTGCTGATTTTCTTGGAGTCAATTGAAAATTTGGATCTATCTCCTTCATGTTATTTGAGTTGGCTTGGCTATGTTGCCTTTGTAAAATTTGTTCTTTTTCTAAATTGGGCTATGTTAAAACGCCCCGCATTTGTAATGCTTGCAATAGTTAGTTGTCTAAATAATTCCTCAATACTTTGAACTAAGATGAAGATGAGAAAGATGTATTGTCCTTTCCTCATGTAGCAAGAAACATTGGCAATGATATTTAAGGTTGGATGAAAGAAATGTTATGTGGTGTGTTTGATTCTCTACTTGAAAAATATATAAAATTATATATATATCATCACTTGATGTAGTTCATTTTATTGGGATCATTTCATTTTCAAAGGAAGTTAAATTGTATTTATTTAAATGCTCAAAAAAGGGGGTTACTTCAAAATAGATTAGATATGATTGTAGCTTTATTTATAAATCTAGAGATGTATTCTTTTTATTATTTAAATGTAAAAGAAGTGGCTATATATTTGAATGTTCATGAAATAAATAAATAAATATCTATATGTTAATATAAATCTAAGTATATTAACATATAAATATTTATTTTGTTCTTGATTTTGTTTATACTTTCCATGTTCTTAATTTAATACATATTAGTAGTCATATTAATGCATATATATATATTATATGTGTGTGTGTGTGTGTGTGTGTGTGTGTGTGTGTGTGTGAATACTTTTCATATTAAATATTGTATTTCGTATTAATATATATATATATATATATATATATATATATATATATATATATATATATATATATATATATATATATATATATATATATATACACACACACACACACACATCATTTTGTTAAATATTGGTGTCCATGTGATGCAGCAGCATCCTGGGTGTAAGAGCAATCTTGCATCACCCAAAAATATTTCTATTTGCTTTTCAATAAGGGCTATCTTGTGTAGAGCTACTATTTATGGAAACTTACTATTTTTAGTAAGTTGGGCATATGATCTCAAAATGTTTTGAGTTCACAGTTGGAGGTTCATCCTAGTCATTTCAGCCTACCAGTTGAGTTTCATCACCACATCATCAGTATTGGTGAAGTAATTGAGGTTTTTGGGTATGAAATATTTCAAGTCAATTTTGAAGGCCTTAGAAGCTCCGAATCGTGATTGACCCCTGGCTAACTGGTGCTTGCACATTTCAAGCACTGTAGATCTCATCATGGCATTTCTGAAAAGTGGTTACAATAGAAAAATAGAGCTATGGTTAAAAATTTATGACCTCCGGAAGTTGGGCTACCTAAAAGCATATTTTGAAATTCTTTTGAGCCAACCCTATTGTAAAAATTGTGAAAATAAAATAATTCTATGTATAGTTGGCCTTAAGGGCTAAATTTTTGGAACCTTCTCGGGTGGTGGAAATTGCCGATATAAAGAAGGCCCGTAGTGTTGTTTAGGCAGTTCTGGGTAGTAGATTTGGGTATTGATTCGAGACTTTATCCTACAGAATATTGTAAGGGAATGCCCATGCGGCTTTGCATATTGTAATTCTGAAAGTTTGTAATTCCACATTTGTGGAGATAATAAGAAGCCAATTTTCTGTTCTTGCATATTGTTGTTGTTTCTCTGTTTTTGTTATGTGTTTGTGGTATTAAGGGGAGCACCCTTCATCACCATGTTAATACATATATACATACAATCAGCTATATATATATATATATATATATATATATATATATATATATATATATATATATATATATATATTAACAAAATACATATTTCCTTTTAATTGAACCATATCACAATATTAAAATTAATGCTGAACGAAACTACCATGAAACCCTTTTTTTTTATCAAAGTGGAAATGAGATCATATAAAAAAAAAATCATTGCAAAGTATTGAAATGAATTTAGCATGTTGCATTGCCATGTGTAACCCATTCGAAACCCTACGACGGCCCTTGCAGAAGGCTTTGTTGTGGCCGGCATGGCCGTGAGTGGCAATGAATATTGCAGCAAGCATTGTCGTAGTGACCAAGGCCACTGTTAGTAGCGGAGACTACTGTTAGAAGTGGAGGCCGCTGTTCTGTTAGCAGTGACCTGTGCATTGCCGCTAGTGCCTGGGGGAGGAGACTGCAAAGCCCAAGCGCATTTGACGCTTTGTCTTCATTTTTTTCTTATTATTTAATTTATATAAAATTTACTTCATTCAAATTCATGACTTGCACTATTGTTAAAATGTGTGTTGATTGTTTTGTTTGCCATATGTTTATTTGCGATTTAATCTAAAGATTAGTACTTCCTTCTTAAGGCTTAAATATTAATATTTAAGCATTTTCCTTATATGTAAATTTAGTTATTTAAATAAAACTAAATTTATTCTTATAAATATAGACTTAGTACAGTGTCCTTC
This sequence comes from Chamaecyparis obtusa, assembly GCA_027943335.1. Classification (NCBI taxonomy): domain Eukaryota; kingdom Viridiplantae; phylum Streptophyta; class Pinopsida; order Cupressales; family Cupressaceae; genus Chamaecyparis; species Chamaecyparis obtusa. The sequence goes on from BSBK01005471.1 coordinate 127,347, forward strand.
TAGTAAACGTAAGAAGAGAAAATATAATTTGAAACCAGATTTGAAGGCAACATATAATGTATTTATTCCTGCCATTTTAATCTATTTGGGAATCCTCCGCAAAACTTAACTAGATTATAGTAATCTTCTGGAAAACACATTTTAAAACTAGTATCACATACAAAGGAAGTTCTATGATTTTCTTTACCTTTCGTCCATGCCCTTGTTGCCTGGTCAATCTGAACCTAGCTTTAGCACAACCTAGATCTTTTGGTGGTATATGCACAAGTACATATTCTAGTATACACACACTGGATTGTGTGTATACATCCATGTGTAGTTGGGAGTATACACTATGTCTTCCTGTTTCTTCAGACTTGGCCATCCTACGGACCCTAGACAATGCAAAAGATGAGAATGAAGAAAGCTAGAGATTAGGGTTATGGGCCATGTTTTATTTTGGCCCAAAACCCTAATTTCATTTAGGATTTGGTTGACCTTTTTGAGCATGAATTTCTATTATATTTTATTTAAATCACTTAAATAAAATCTACACTCAAGAAGGAAGTGGGTTATTTATTTATGTGGACTTAATCCTTATCATTTATTTCTTTAAATTATGTAATTCCTTTTATTAATTGATTGTCTTTTGATTTTTTTTCAAGCCTCCTTATTAATTTGGGATTTGACATGATTTTAGTTAAGGTAGTATTTAGTCTTTTAATTTATATTTGTTTACTATGTGTATGTAGATGTTAGACCCTTTTTAAGTTATTTAATTATTTATTTAATTTAGCTTATGAATGAACTTGTTTCTAATACACCTTCATTTTGTCAATTCTAATTATTAAATTAATAGACCCTTATTATTTTATCATACTGTTAGTTTTTCTCAAGGTCATTAATTCTTTTTGGGGGTTAATTAGTCCCTAATTCCCTAGGGGTTAATTAATTATTAACCACCCCTAATGATTATTATTAAATTAATAATTATGACTTTATTATAGTGTTTTAATTAACTATGTGTCTTTTTAATCCTTTTATAAATTAATCTAGGCAAGTTTAATATTATTTATTTAAATCTTTTAATCAGGTAATATTGTCTTAATTTTTGAGTGATTTTGATTTAGGGAATTCTCCCTCATATCGTCTTTATGCTTAAACCTAGTTAGTGGTTCTTTGCCCTAGTACACCTGACATATAGGGGATGATGGCAAGCTAGCGCATGCCTTAAATTCCCCTTGTGAGATGAGTACATTGGTTGATGTTTTGATCTCGTGTTTTAGTTTGCAACCTTGTAATTAGTGACTTTAGAAAAAATTTATTGTGTGTGTTTTACCCTAATTTTGGGCATGACAAGATTAATGTTCATGTTTCATTACAACTTGAAGCAGCCAAAGGAGAACTAAATAAATCCTTAAGCAGAAGAAGGGAAATTGCTATTCAGCAAAATGAATCTCAATATCAAGAAGAAGATACTACTGGACTATTTGATAGTGGGAACTCTACAAAAAGTGACAAAGCCATAAAAGAGCTACTGGAGAAAAATAACATACTAAATGAGGACATCAAAAATCTGAAGAGAGAACAAGAAATTCAATCTATTAGACTCTGTGAAGTAGTTGAGTAGAAAAAGAAAGATAAAGAAGACAAAAGACAAATATCAATGAGACTTGATGAAAGGACAAGTGACATGAAAAGGTTGACTAACAGTCAACTAGACATGGTAAATTAACTGCTACTGGTTAATCAAGAATTGGGTAGGAAAGATGTGGAACTCACCAATCTAAGATCAGAAAATAATCAACTAAGGAATGAAATGAGATCTGAAAAGGAAATAAATGAAAGGATGAACAAACCTAATGAAGCTACAGGATACTTTGAAGAACTGTTAAGGTCACCTAGAAGATCTAGTGATACATCTGGACTTGGACTAAACAAGCAATTGCCATCCCCTAAGGAAGGAAAATCATCAAAGAGTGGAGAGCAAAGGAATGCTAAACCAAAGAAGAACAAGCCTACATGGCATCACTATGGAAAGATAGGACATATAGCTAATATCTATAGAAGAAAACATGGTAAGTATGATCCTAAACCTAAATTTAATGGACATTGTTTTAACTATAAGAAAGTTGGACATCAGGCACAAGAATGCATGTCTAAGGTCAGAAATCCACCTACCTCACCAAAATTCCAAGGACACTATTTCAACTATCAAAAGTATGGACATAGAGCATTTGAATGTGGATCAAAACCTAAATGGTTATCAACTTAACAGACTAAGTCACCTAAGAAGGTTAACACATACAACTGGGATTATAACACTTGGTACAAATGTCATTACTATGGAAAATATGGGCACATTGGAGAAAATTGTCTGAAGACTCATTTCAGAGGGAAATCTAAAAGTTGGATGAATGGAAGTATGGTATGCTACAAATGTAACAAGATAGGTCATCTAAAGAGAGATTTTAGATCACCCATACCGAGCAATGATCAAAGTAAGAATGAAGATATCATTGAGCAATTGAGAAATCAGATGAACAAAACATGGAGGAAGAAAGAAGAAGGAAGCACTAGTGAAGCCAGTGCACTTGAGGTCACCCAATCTAATGGATCAGGTGATCACACAACTTCAAACTAAGTAAATTAGGTATGTATGGAGCTGAGTCTTACAATGTTTTATCTTATATCAGTTCTTAACATATGTTGAGAAAAAGTCCATATCTACATAGATAGAGATGCATTAGGACATATTTGGTAAAAGTGGAATAATTCATTCTTAATGTCGAGCATCAATGTTTTAGTCTATAATGACTGAGTATCAAAGTATGTCAAGCACTTATGATAGTTGAGATGTGATGTACACCGAGCTACAACCAAACAGTTGTGTCGATCGAGCTTGTGTTAGCCGAGCTTAACATAAGATTGCTGAGACAAATGTATCTCACCTAGAATGTGTACAAAACATTTATGAAGCCCTAATCTGACCATTTGAAGTCTATAAAGAGGGATGTTACTGTTCATTTCAATTCACCAATGAATTGAAAATTTCTTTGAGTGATTTAGAGAGTATGTAACCTATCTATTTTAGAACTTAAGGGTGATTTCAAAATCTTCACAGCATGTCATCGACAAATCATTTGTAGAACACTTGCGCAAAGGTACCTTACCGAGTAAAATATTTTTTCAAGAGTTTTTAGCTAAGATAAATGGCATCATCTTCATCTACTTCAATGAAGAAACAAGGAAATGAGGTTTTTAATGTTCAATTAGTAAGGAATGAGGTGTGTAAGCCACAAAATTTTTAGGCCGTCCTCAAGAGCATGATCATGGGAGATCTTAATGGAGCTCTGTCATCGGTTTCAAAAAATCTTTTAATGGTAAATGACATTAGGTCATGCTACATGTACAAAATTGGAGAGTTTGGTGACTATGAAATCAGGGAAGCATACAAAAAATTATGCAGCAATGGGGTGTTGAAGTGGGAACACCAAAAGGTTGCCAAGAAAGGGTTAGTTCATGCCCTTGACTTTCCACAAAATTTGAAACTGGATTGGATTAAAATTGTACCAAGTAGAGTATGTGACATGCAAATTTGGCTAGAGGATGGACCAGTTTAGATCACAAAAGACATTATTCACTGAGTAACTAGATACCCTAAACTCCCTGGTAAGAAAACAATGAGATGTCTAAGCAAGGAGGAGATTTAGGAAAACACTTAGGCAGTAAGGAATAAGCACAAAATAACACTCTCCACTATTATTGATCTGGAGATTGACTTTGTAGTGAGACTGATTTCTCACAAATTCTATCAGTCTAGTCAGTTGGATAGCATCCCATGCATGGTAGTGGACTAGGCTTTTAAAATCATCAAGACGAGCCATACATATGACCTCATCAAGTTCCAACTTACTCAACTTGCTGAGAACCTTACTTCTATCCGGAAAGCAAAGAATTCTATGTGTAAGTTCGGTTCCCTACTCATTTGTCTATTCTTTTACATTCAAAAGTGTTTTCCTACTATTGGTGGAGTAGTTTGGGATAAGAATAGGCTGATCACAGTTCAAATTAATGAGTTATATGAGAGAGTTGCACAGAAATGGGAATTTTCCCTAATGATCGAGAAGTAGATAAGGGAAAGCACATTAGATCAAGTTGCACCAGATCTTTCCCCTGCTAGCATTTAGGAAGTTGTGGAACAATACATAAATAGATTTTTTCCTAACTCAAAGATTACTCTATCCTTCAACACAAGGTTGAGGATGTTGTTCAGGAAAGTCTTAGGACTTGGAAGATTATTTTTGGTCTATTAATTGACAAAAGTGCACAACAGGAAGCTAGCACATCTAAGGGTGTTGAGCTAGAAGATAAAGAAGATGTGAATGATCCACATATCTAGGAGAAAGAAGCTCCCAATGAAGAGAAATGTCAAAATTCACCTAAAATAACTATTGGTGACATCACTAAGGATACCCTAGAGTCAAATTTGGTATTGATTGAGGAAGAAATACATGTCAAGGTGTCACATGCTACATCTTTACCAGGAAGTAACACTATGCTATTACAAGTCATGGATTATCTAAAAATTGATGACACATCAACTATCAACACCACCCCTAACAGTTTTCAAGTTGTTACAGTTGACATGCTAGCCGGTATTAGCACTACTAAGGAATATGACTACTCAGCAACTGCACTTCAGTCTACATCTATCGAGGAGTCACAGAAAGAAAAAGTAGATCAATCTACACTAGTAATTGTAAATCCTCATGTGGAGGATAAGGGAAAAGAAGAGAAGGTCATAGTTATCAACATCCAAGAGCCTAAGGGGCAAGATGAAATAGAAGCTCTTGTACAAATGCCCAGTGGGAATACACTGGAGAAGAGGGAACAAGAAAAGAAGGTGAAAACTTCTACACCTGAGGTGACACTTGAAGAAGTTATTGTGATTCTAAAATGGGAGACAAATAACCTATCATATGAATTGATGCAGATATTACAAGACTTACTGAAGAAGGAAAGCAGACAGGAAGAATTGAGGAGGGAACATCAGTAAAAGAAAGTTCTTCATGAGATAAAAGGTATATTTATTGATGCTTTTGACATGACTGATGTTCATGACTCTGACCCTATAGTGGAAAAACTTGTCCACATAGTCAAGAAAGTAATAGATGATGAAAGTGAAGAAAATGATAAGTTGTTGCAATGGTTAGAAAGGAAATTTGAGACAAAGGTACTAAATAAGGTCTCTGCCGAGATAGCAGTGAAGCAGGTAGAACTTTCTACCCAAATATTAGATTCAAAAGGAGTTATACTTAATGCACAATCTGTGTACAAGAAACTATGCAATGTAGAAGAATTTACTAAGGATAACCAGGTGTTGGTAGGTAGACTACAACTAGATATAAAGTCTACTAGTTACTCCTTGAGTTTAGATGTAAGTTCCAGCTCTATACACTACGCCAGGCTTCTACATAGTCAAGGAAGGATAGCCGAGTTGATGGCTAATGATGGTAAGATAAGGGATCATCTAATCTCTATTCAAACAATGTTGACACCTCACCTAGAGGTTATCCAAAGAGATTTAGTGAAGGCTAAGGAACTAACATAAAAAGATCCTCATCTTTCTACTACCGAGAGCCTAGTCAACATAGCTGTCGAGCTAGAAGTGCAATCAGAGGTTCTGAAGGTTGCAATATCTGGTTGGACTCTGCATTGCATATGGATATGATGCTTCACAAACCATTTATGGAGAAACATTTCAATCTCCCTACTAATGAAGAAATTAAGTGCCAAAAATAAGGGGGAAATAATAAAATGACATTTCAAGTCACATAGGGAGGTAACATAATCAAAGAGTAGAAGAAAAATATAATGGTATGGTATACTTAGTTTTGTACATGTATATATTTTAGGGGGAGTATTTTTTTAGTACTAAGTACTTTTGTAAATGTATTGTAAATGTCATGACAAAGTGTTTTTACCACTAATGTCAAAGGGGGAGATTGTAGATCCCTACAGTTTTGTTGTCTATTAGTGTCTGACACTTAGTCATTATCTAGGAAATGTTGGTCAGTCATCATAGTGACTAAGTCATCATGTATAGGTTGATTCATGTAATTTAAATTTATCAAGTAATAGTCACTACCGAGTAGACCAATGGTCACTGACTACTTTTGTATTAGCAAAGTTAGCTTTTGCCAAGTTATGTAAAGAAGACAATGCCGAGTGCCAAACTATAAAGAACAATGAATACTGAGTGCTAGAGATATCGAATGTCAAGTAAGCCATAATTAACATACATGTTTGTCATGGCACAAATACTTAGGTAAATTTTTTTGGCCGACATTCATATTTTGTTTACTATTTGTTGAGGAAATCATGGAGGTGATTATGCTTCTATGTTTTAATCATTGAAGCCTATGCAAGACATGGAGCCAATCAGAATTAGGGAAAGGTTATGTGGCAAAATGAGTTAAGCTATTTCATAGATCTCAAATCTTGGAAGAATTCAGTTGTCTATATAAGATGAGATCTGAACCCTTATAGTAGAGTGGATACAAAAGGGTTGAGAGGAATCAAAAGAAAGGAGAGAATATTTTTAGATCAATGAAGTATTCTGATAGAGTTCAGTGACCGAGTGAAACAAAGTAAAGAAGTGAAGGATAGAATAGAGATATACTTTATAGATAAGATCAAATCAATACTAAAAGGAGAAGATCTATAATTAGCATATAGTGCAGACTGAAGGATCAGGTACTGAAACATTCTAACAAGTGTATCAGGGTAAATCTCTTAACAAAGTGGTTTTAACAGACCTCATTTAATCTCTTAACCAAGTGCTTACTTAGTTGTGAGTCTTAAATCCTTTTACAAGGTAGATTGTGTAAGTCTTTAAGCTCTTAATAGGGAAGACCCCTTATAGGGTAGATCATATTTTGTGATCAAATTTGTAGCCCTAATAGGCAAACATTATAGTGCAGTAGCGAAGATTTGTGGGTGTCATCTTCACCCCATTTTTACCTCTCAAGGGTTTCTAGGTAACCAAAATTACTGTGTTATGAGTACTTTCATGAATGATGTTTAGGTTATTAGTTTCATTACATTGATGAAGTTTGTGATAATTCTATGTAAGCTTTTAGTAATGTTAAAGTGGATAAATAGGTGATATCTGATTCACCCCTCCTCTCAGTATCACATGTGTGTGTGTGTGTGTGTGTGTGTGTGTGTGTGTATAATTTTGGAATTGACTTCTATCCATTTTTCCTTCTCCTTAGAAAAGTACCAGTATGTCAAAGAAATAGACATTTTTAAGGAGTGACACTCACTTTGATCAGCATAACTTCTTTTTTAAAAATGATAAAAACATAATTATTTTCAAGTTAGATTTGTATTTGTAATACCAATATCTAGACAAACTGACTGGTTTCATTCATGATGAAGGGTGCTCCCTTTAATACCACAAACACTTAACAGAATTAGAGAAACAACAACAATAATATGCAAGAACAGAAAATTGGCTTCTTATTATCTCCACAAATGTGGAATTACAAGCTTTCTAAATTAAAATATGCAAAGCCACATGGGCATTCCCTTACAATATTCTGTAGGACAATGCCTCGAATCAATACCCAGATCTACTACCCAGAACTGCCCTAGACAACACTACAGGCCTTCTTTATATAAGCAATTTCCACCGCCCGAGAAGGTTCTAGAAATTTAGCCCTTAGGGCCGACCAAACTTAGAATTATTTTATTTTACAATTTATTACATCAAAGTTGGCTCAAAATGAGTTTTGAAACCCAAACAGAAATTTTGAAGAAAAATTATTTTCTGCCATTTCAGGTGACCCAACTTCCGAAGACCATAAACCATCGCCAATTGACCCGATTGGCTATTATAACCCCATTCTGGAAATGCCATGAAGCGCTCTACAGGCTTGCCTTGCGTAAAGCGCTTGTCACCAAAATTTTCAACCTCATCCGGGGCCTCTAAAGCCTCCAAAACTGAGTTTGAAGTTTCTGTACCCTACTGCCAATACTGAAAATCTGTAATATCTTCAAAACTAGACCTGATCTAGCCATGAAACTTTGATGGCAGGCTGATATGACTAAGATGATCCTCCACATGTAAAATTAGACATTCAGAGATCGTACAACCAAATTACTAAAAATAGCAAGTTTCCATAAATAGCAACTCTGCACAAGATAGCCCTTATTGAATACAAAAAATAGAAATATTTTTAGGTGATGCAAGATTTCCCTTACACCCAGGATGCTCCTGCATCAGACACCTAAGGTAATTTGAGAAGTGAGCCTATCACGACTCAGATGTGTAGAGGAAAACTAATACGGTTAACCTCCTCCTTTGTTAGCCATGATGAATCTTCAACAGGTCATCCATTCCATTTGACCAAATACTCTTCATATATCATGTTCCTTGTGCTTCTACCAACACGACTATCCAGTATGTCTTCAATCTCCTTGATATCTAAACTAGTTACTGGAATACTCCACTATGCTGCTGCAACCTCATCTTCAACACCTCCTTCGTGATACTCTATCAAATCTGAAATGTTAAACACTGGTGAAATATTTAGCTCACTAGGCAACTCTACCTCATATGCATTTCCTGAATCATGCTTCTTCAGTATCGTACATGGTCCAAACTTCTTCATTTTCAGCTTGTTATATGTACCAACCAGAAATCATCCCTTCTACAAATGAACCATGACTTCATCGCCAACCTAAAATTCCTTATGCCTCCTTTTCTCATCTACCTTAGCCTTATACTGCGCATTCATCTTGGTAATATGCTTCCTCACCTCCTCATGGATGTTCTTCAAGTGTTCTGCAAAATCCTCAGCTTCAGCACTACTTATTTCTCCTTTATCTATCTTTCTCAATTCAGATGCATTTCTTGGACTACTTCCATATAAAATCTGGAATGGTGATTTATCAGTGCTACTGTTGATAGAATTATTTTATGCAAATTCTGCTTGTGGTAAAATCAAATCCCATCTTATTGGCTTATCTCCAACCAAAAATCTTAGCAAATTTCCCAAACTTCTATTCATCACCTCTGTCTGTCCATCAGTCTATGGATGATGTGATGAACTCAACTTCAAATCTGTCTTCAACTTCTTCCACAATGTATGCTAAAAATATCCAACAAACTTAGTGTCTCTATCTGAAACTATGGTCTTTGGCAAACCATGTAGTCTCACTACTTCTCTGAAAAACAATTCTCCTACATGAACAACATCATTAGTCTTTTTGCAGGGAATGAAATGTGCCATCTTCAAAAATCTATCAACCACCATAAAAATTGAATCATGTCCCCGCTGTGTTCTCGGTAACCCAAGAACAAAGTCCATATTGATATCCTCCCAAGGCTTCTTTGGTATAGGTAATGGTTGATACAACCCTGTATTCTAATTCACTCTTTTTGCCATCTGACATACTCTGCAACTCTGTACAAACTTCTTCACATCTTATTGTAACTATGGCCAATAATAATTCTCACCAACCAAAGCAAGGGTTTTATCATGACCAAAATGTCCAGCCAATCCTCCACTATGGATCTCTTTGATGAGATTCTCCCTCATAGAACTTCTTGGAATGCACAATTCACTCCCTCTAAATAGCATATCATCCTGGATGATAAAATTCAGCCACTTCATCCTATCTGGAGTAATAGGTTCTTTACAAGCTTTCCAAGCTTCACCAAAATCAGGATTCTCTGGATACAAATTCTTGAGTTCCTTGAACCCAACCACCTCAATCTACATCTCTGTCAGCAATAGTTGCCTTCTCCTAAGAGCATCTGCAACCCTGTTAGACTTTCCACTTCTATGTTTCAAAAAAAATGTATAACTCTGCAAAAACTCAACCCATTTCAAATGCCTCTGATTCAACTTTCCTTGACTATTCAAATATTGCAACGCTTGATGATCAGTATACAAAACAAACTCCTTTGGAAGCAAATAATGTCTCCACTTCGTTAATGCCTGTATTATAGCATAAAATTCTTGATCATAGACTGAATATTTTCTCTTGGCATCATTTAACTTCTCACTGAAATAAGCAATAGGTTTACCTTCTTGGCTCATAACAACTCCTATTGTAGTACCACTAGCATCACAGTCTACTTGAAACACCTTATTAAAATCTAGAAGTGCTAAAATAGGTTGTTCTGTAACTTTTTGTTTGAAAAATTGAAAACTCTTTTCTACCCCATTAGTCCACTCAAACTCTTTTCTATCCCCTCTCATTGTTTCAGTCAAGGGTCCACAAATACTGCTAAAATTTCTGATAAACTTTCTGTAAAAGCTAGCTAAATCATGAAAAGATCTTACCTCAGTAGCACTCCTCAGAGTAGGCCATTCAAGGATAGCCTGTACCTTCTCTGGGTCTATTTTTAGACCTTCTACTGAAACTACAAATCCCAAATACACTAACTCTTTCTTCACAAAACTGCACTTCTTCAAATTAATCAACAATCTCTCATCTCTCAACTTCTCAAACACCATACAAATATGCATCATATGTTCCTCCAATGTCTTGCTAAAGATCAAAATATCATCTAGGTAAACAATGACAAACTTACCCAGAAATTCTTTCAGAATCTCATTCATGGGCTGCATGAAAGTGCTCGGTGCATTGGTTAGTCCAAAAGGTAGGACTAACCACTCATATAGTTCTTCCTTTATTTTGAAGGTAGTCTTCCATTCATCTCCTTCTCTGATCCTAATCTGATGATATCCACTCTTCAAATCTATCTTTGAGAAATACACAGCTCCACTCAAACGGTTTATAATATCCTCCATTCGTTGTAATGGAAACCTATACTTGATTGTGTTCTTATTTATTGCTTTGGAATCTATACACATCCTCCATTCTCCATTCTTCTTTGGTGCTAATACTACTGGTAAAGCACATGGACTCAGGCTCTCCTGAATCAATCCCTTCTGTAACAACTCATGTACTTGTCTGTTCAACTCTTCACTTTCTACTAGTATCATTCTATGTGTTGCCTTATTTGGCAAACTGGCTCCTGGAATCAAATCCATCTGATGACTAATATTTTCTTCAGTCTCCTTCAATGGCTTTAGCTTATGTCACACTCCATCCTTTGTCAGGGAATAGGTATTCACAGGACCATCATGTATGACACATTTGTCAAACTACCACGTTCTACCCAACAACATATGACATGCATCCATAGATATTATATCAGATAGTACCTCATCATGGTACCCGCTGATCTTGAACTTTACCAGGCACTGTTCACTGACCATGACCTTGTGGTCATCCTGCACCCAGGCAATCTGATATGAATGTTGGTGTTTTTGTCTCTTGAGCTTCAACTTTATCACCATCTCTTTTGACACCAAATTGTCTGTGCTTCCACTATCGATAATCACATCAGAGTATTTACCTTCACACTTACATCTAGTGCGAAACAAGCTCCTCCTTTGTTCAGGTTCATTCTCACCACTCAGCAGGACTCTTTTGTTAATTAACATTTCTCCACTTTCAACATCTTCAAAATTTGATGATCTAGCATCTTCATCTACATGTGCAACTCTGGTTTAGCCTTCATTTCTCCTGTCTTTTCTGCCTTGGTGCTGAGGAAATTGAAATGCCCTATGACCTTCTTCTCCATAGTGAAAATATGTTCCACGGAAGCCTCCTCTTCCAGATCCTTGTCCTCTTCCTCTTCCTCTTCCTCTCTGATCTCTATTATTCTGATCTTGGAAATGATTGGAATTGTTTCCTCTCTGATTCTGGTTGTTGCTGGCCTCATCTTTCTTTTTTTAGATCTCCATTTCGACCACCATATGACCATCCACCAGATCTTTCACCATGACCTCTTCCATTTTGTTTGCTCTCAAACTTGTTGTTCAACTTTTCCTCTACTTTTAGGGCAAACTGGTATGCCTCCTCAATACTGTTCATTCAAACGAGATTTAACTCCTCCTGAATACTTGGCCTTAACCCATTAAGGTATCGGGAAACTTTCTCCATATCAGCTTCCACATGGCCTATTCTGATGAGGAGTCGATAGAACTCCTCTGTATACTCTTGAATAGATCTTCCTTCTTGCTTAAAACTTTGCATTTTCTTTAGTAGGTCCAGCTCATAATCAATAGGAATGAACTATCACTTCAATTTATCCACCATCCGATCCCATCTTGTGATTTTATCTTTTCCTCTTCTATTTCACTCTAATTGAATCTCTTGCCACCAGATCTTCGCATGACCTTTAAGTCTGGCTTTCACAAATTTGACCCTATCAGGATCCTCAACATCTTCATACTCAAAATATTCCTCACATTCATTGATCTAGTCAATCAATTCCTCTAGGTTAAGATTTTCAAAAAGTGTACAAACCTCAATCTTAGGTCTTTTCCCAATCTTGGAAATCGCCTGAAAAAGTCTTTCTTCCTCCTGATTCACAACTTCAGCTTCTCCTTCTTGATATTCTTTTTCGGCTTCATCCTCGCTTTCATGTTTGACATTAATATTCATTCCTTTGTGAATATCTTCTTGCAATGCTCGCACTTGTCTCTGCACCTCTCTAACCTCAAGTGTCACAGCACCAGCTCTTCCACCACATTCTCTTCGTGGAGGCATTTTCACGATGCGCACTAAAACCCTAGCTAAGGTCCTGGTGCAAACTGCCTCACAGTCGGTGATTTGTTTACACACTCAAGAACTCTTCTGATACCACTTGATGAAGGGTGCTCCCCTTAATACCACAAACACTTAAACAGAAATAGAGAAACAACAACAATAATATGCAAGAATAGAAAATTGGCTTCTTATTATCTCCACAAATGTGGAATTACAAGCTTTCTGAATTACAATATGCAAAGCCATATGGGCATTCCCTTACAATATTCTGTAGGATAATGTCTCGAATCAATACCCAGATCTACTACCCAGAACTGCCCTAGACGACACTATGGGCCTTCTTTATATAAGCAATTTCCACCACCCAAGAAGGTTCTAGAAATTTACCCCTTAGGGCTGAGCAAACTTAGAATTATTTCATTTTACAATTTATTACATCAAAGTTGGCTCAAAATGAGTTTTGAAACCCAAATAGAAATTTTGAAGAAAAATTATTTTCTGCCATTTCAGGTGAGCCAACTTTCGAAGACCATAAACCATCGCCCGTTGACCCGATTGGCTATTATAACCCCATTCTAGAAATGCCACGAAGCACTCTATAGGCTGGATTCATGCAAAGCGCTCGTCACCCAAATTTTCAACCTTATTCGAGGCCTCTAAAGCTTTCAAAACTGAGTTTGAAGTTTTTGTACCCTGTTGCCAATACTGAAAATCTTCAATATCTTCAAAACTAGACCTGATCTAGCCATGAAACTTTGCTGGCAGGCTGATATGACTAAGATGAACCTCCACATGTAAAATTAGATATTTTGAGATCGTAAGACCAACTTACTAAAAATAGCAAGTTTCCATAAATAGCAACTCTGCACAAGATAGCCCTTATTGAATACAAAAAATAGAAATATTTTTGGGTGATGCAAGATTTCCCTTACACACAAGATGCTCCTGCATCAGACACCCGGGCAAATTTGAGAAGTGAACCTGTCACAACTCAGGTGTGCAGAGGAAAACCAATATGGTTAACCTCCTCCTTTTTTAGTCATGATGAATCTTCAACAGGTCATCCATTCCATTTGATCAAATACTCTTCATATGTCCTGTTCCTTGTGCTTCTTCCAACACGACTATCCTGTATGTCTTCAATCTTCCTGATATCTAAACTAGTTGCTGGAATACTCCACTGTGCTGCTACAACCTCATCTTCAACACCTCCTTCGTGATACTCTGTCAAATCTGAAATGTTAAACACTGGTGAAATATTCAGCTCACTAGGCAACTCTACCTCATATGCATTTCCTAAATCATGCTTCTTCAGTATCGTACATGGTCCAAACTTTTTCATTTTTAGCTTGTTATATGTACCAAACAGAAATCGCTCCTTCCACAAATGAACCATGAATTCATCACCAACTTGAAATTCCTTATGCCTCCTTTTCTCATCTGCCTTAGCCTTATACTGCGCATTCATCTTGGTAATATGCTTCCTCACCTCGTAATGGATGTTCTTCGAGTGTTCTGCAAAATCCTGAGCTTTAGCACTACTTATTTCTCCTTTATCTATCTTTCTAAATTTAGATGCATTTCTTGGACTACTTCCAAATAAAATCTAGAATGGTGATTTACCAGTGCTCCTGTTGACAGAATTATTTTATGCAAATTCTGCTTGTGGTAAAATCAAATCCCATCTTGTTGGCTTATCTCCAACCAAACATCTCAGTAAATTTTCAAAACTGCTATTCACCACCTCTGTCTGTCCATCAGTCTGTGGATGATGTGATGAACTAAATTTCAAATCTATCTTCAAATTTTTCCACAATGTACGCTAAAAATATCCAACAAACTTAGTGTCTTTATCTAAAACTATGGCCTTTGGCAAACCATGTAGTCTCACTACTTCTTTGAAAAAAAATTCTGCTACATGAATAACATCATTAGTCTTTTTGCAGGGAATGAAATGTGCCATCTTTGAAAATCTATCAACCACCACAAAAATTGAATTATGTCCCCGCTGTGTCCTTGGTAACCCAAGAACAAAGTCCATACTGATATCCTCCCAAGGCTTCTCTGGTATAGGTAATAGCTGATACAACCCTGTATTCTGCTTCACTCTTTTTGCCATCTGACATACTCTGCAACTTTGTACAAACTTCTTCACATCTTGCTATAACTCTGGCCAATAATAATTCCCACCAACCAAAGCAAGGGTTTTATCATGACCAAAATGTCCAGCCAATCCTCCACTATGCATCTTTTTGATGAGATTCTCCCTCATAGAACTTCTTGGAATGCACAACTAACTCCCTCTGAATAGCATATCATCTTGGATGATAAAATTCAGCCACTTCATCCTATCTAGAGTAACAGGTTCTTTACAAGCTTTCCAAGCTTCACCAAAATCAAGATTCTTTGGATACAAATTCTTGAGATACTTGAACCCAACCACCTCAATCTACATCTCTGTCAGCAATAGTTGCCTTCTGCTAAGAGCATCTGCAACCCTGTTAGACTTTCCACTTCTGTGTTTCAAAACAAATGTATAACTCTGCAAAAGCTCAACCCATTTCAAATGCCTCTGATTTAACTTTCCTTGACTATTCAAATATTGCAACGCTTGATGATCAGTATATAAAATAAACTCTTTAGAAAGCAAATAATGTCTCCACTTCTTTAATGCCTGTACTATAGCATAAAATTCCTGATCATAGACAGAATATTTTCTCTTGGCATCATTTAACTTCTCACTGAAATAAGCAATAGGTTTACCTTCTTGGCTCATAACAGCTCCTATTGCAGTACCACTAGAATCACAGTATACTTGAAACACCTTATTAAAATTTGGAAGTGCTAAAATAGGTTGTTCTGTAACTTTTTATTTCAACAATTGAAAACTCTTTTTTACCCTATTAGTCCACTCAAACTCTTTTCTATCCCCTCTCATTGTTTCAGTCAAGGGTCCACAAATACTGCTAAATTTTTTGATAAAATTTCTATAAAAGCTAGCTAAACCATGAAAAGATCTTACTTCAGTAGCACTCCTCAGAGTAGGCCATTTAAGGATAGCCTGTACCTTCCCTGGGTCCATTTTTAGACCTTCTACTGAAACTACAAATCCCAAATACACTAACTCTTTCTTCACAAAACTGCACTTCTTCAAATTAATCAACAATTTCTCATCTCTCAACTTCTCAAACACCATACAAATATACATCATATGTTCCTCCAATGTCTTGCTAAAGATCAAAATATCATCTAGGTAAACAATGACAAACTTACCTAAAAATTCTTTCAGAACCTTGTTCATGAGCTGCATGAAAGTGCTCGGTGCATTGGTTAGTCGAAAAGGTAGGACTAACCACTCATATAGTCCTTTTTTTTTTAAGGCAGTCTTCCATTCATCTCCTTCTCTGATCTAAATCTGGTGATATCCACTCTTTAGATCTATCTTTGAGAAATACACAGCTCCACTCAAACAGTCCATAATATCGTCCATTCATGGTAATGGAAACCTATACTTGATTGTGATCTTTTTTATTGCTCTGGAATCTATACACATCCTCCATTCTCCATTCTTCTTTGGCACTAATACTGCTAGTAAAGGACATGGACTTAGGCTCCCCCGAATCAATCCCTTCTGTAACAACTCATGTACTTGTCTGTTCAACTCTTCACTTTCTGCTGGTGTCATTTTGTGTGTTGCCTTGTTTGGCAAACTGGCTCCTGAAATCAAATCCATCTGATGATTAATCTTTTCTTCAGTCTCCTTCAATGGTTTTAGCTTATGTCACACTCCATCCTTTGTCAGGGAATAGGTATTCACATGACCATCATGTACAACACATCTGTCAAACTACCACGGTCTACCCAACAACATATGACATGCATCCATAGATATTATATCAGATAGTACCTCATCTTGGTACCCGCCGATCTTGAACTTTACCAGGCACTGTTCACTGACCATGACCTTGTGGTAATCCTGCACCCAGGCAATCCGATATGAATGTGGGTGTTTTTGTCTCTTGAGCTTCAACTTTATCACCATCTTTTTTGACACCAAATTGTCAGTGTTTCCACTATCGATAATCATATCAGAGTATTTACCTTGACACTTGCATCTAGTGCGAAACAAGCTCCTACTTTGTTCAGCTTCATTCTCACCACTCAGCAGGACTCTTCTGTTAATTAGCATTTCTCCACTTTCAGCATCTTCAGAATTTGATGATCTAGCATCTTCATCTACATGTGCAACTCTAGCCTGGCCTTCATTTCTCCTGTCTGTTCTACCTTGGCACTGAGGACATTCAAATGCCCTATGACCTTTTTCTCCATAGTGAAAACATGTTCCACGGAAGCCTCCTCTTCCAGATCCTTATCCTCTTCCTCTTCCTCTCTGATCTCTATTATTCTAATCTTGGAAACGATTGGAATTGTTTCCTCTCTGATTCTGGTTGCTGCTGGCCTCATCTTTCTTTTTTAGATCTTCATTTCGACCACCATATGATCATCCACCAGATCTTCCACCATGACCTCTTCCATTTTTTTTCTCTCAAACTTCTTGTTCAGCTTTTCCTCTACTTTTAGGGCAAACTGGTATGCCTCCTCAATACTGTTCATTTGAACCAGATTCAACTCCTCCTAAATACTTGACCTTAACCCATTAAGGTATTGGGAAACTTTCTCCTTATCAGCTTCTGCATGTCCTATTTTGATGAGGAGTCGATAGAACTCCTCTGTATACTCTTGAACAGATCTTTCTGCTTGCTTCAAACTTTGTATTTTATTTAGTAGGTCTAGCTCATAATCAATAGGAATGAACTGTCACTTCAATTTATCCACCATCTGATCCCATCTTGTGATTTTATCTTTCCCTCTTCTATTTCACTCCAATTGAATCTGTTGCCACCAGATCTTCGCATGACCTTTCAGTCTGACCGTCACAAATTTGATCCTATCAGGATCCTCAACATCTTCATACTCAAAATATTCCTCACATTCATCGATCCAGTCGATCATTTCCTCTGGGTTAAGATTTCTTGAAAATGTAGGAACCTCAATCTTAGGTCTTTTCCCAATCTTGAAAATCGCCTGAAAATGTCTTTCTTCCTCCTGATTCACAACTTTAGCTTCTCCTTTTTGATATTCTTATTCAGCTTCATCCTTGCTTTCATATCTGACATTAAGATTCATTCCTCTGTGAATCTCTTCTTGTAATGCTCGCACTTGTCTCTCCAGCTCTCTAACCTTAGGTGTCACAGCACCAGCTCTTCCACCACATTTTCTTCGTGGAGGCATTTTCACGATGCGCACTGAAACCCTAGCCACGGTCCTGGAGCAAACTGCCTCACAGTCGGCGATTTGTTTACACACTCAAGAACTCCTCCTCTGATACCACTTTATGAAGGGTGCTCCCCTTAATACCACAAACACTTCACAGAAATAGAGAAACAACAACAATAATATGCAAGAATAGAAAATTGGCTTCTTATTGTCTCCACAAATGTGGAATTACAAGCTTTCTGAATTACAATATGCAAAGCCACATGGGCATTCCCTTACAATATTCTGTAGGACAATGCCTCGAATCAATACCTAGATCTACTACCCAGAACTACCTTAGACAACACTACAGGCCTTCTTTATATAAGCAATTTTCAGTGCCCGAGAAGGTTCTAGAAATTTAGCCCTTAGGGCTGACCAAACTTAGAATTATTTTGTTTTACAATTTATTACATCAAAGTTTTCTCAAAATGAGTTTTGAAACCCAAACAGAAATTTTGAAGAAAAATTATTTTCTGCCATTTCAGGTGACCCAACTTTCGAAGACCATAAACCATCGCCCGTTGACCTGATTGGCTATTATAACCCCATTTTGGAAATGCCACAAAGTGCTCTATAGGCTTGACTTGCACAAAGCACTCGTCACACAAATTTTTCACCTCATTTGGGGCCTCTAAAGCCTTCAAAATTAAGTTTGAAATTTCTGTACCCTGTTGCCAATACCAAAAATCTTCAATATCTTCAAAACTAGACCTGATCTAGCCATGAAACTTTGCTGGCAGGCTAATATAACTGAGATGAACCTCGACATGTAAAATTAGACATTCCGAGATCATACGACCAACTTACTAAAAATGGAAAGTTTCCATAAATTGCAACTCTGCACAAGATAGCCCTTATTGAATACAAAAAATAAAAATATTTTTGGGTGATGCAAGATTGCCCTTACACCCAGGATGCTCCTGCATCAGACACCCGGGCTAATTTGAGAAGTGACCCTATCACGACTTAGGTGTGCAAAGGAAAACCAATATGGTTAACCTCATCCTTTATTAGCCATGATGAATCTTCAATAGGTGATCCGTTCCATTTGATCAAATACTCTTCATATGCCCCGTTCCTTGTGCTTCTGCCAACATGACTATCCTGTATGTCTTCAATCTTCTTGATATCTAAACTAGTTGCTGGAATAGTCCATTGTGCTGCTGCAACCTCATCTTCAACACCTCCTTCATGATACGCTGTCAAATCTAAAATGTTAAACATTGGTGAAATATTCAGCTCACTAGGCAACTCTACCTCATATGCATTTCATGAATCATGCTTCTTCAGTATCGTACATGGTCTAACCTTTTTCATTTTCAGCTTGTTATATGTACCAACCAAAAATTGCTCCTTCCGCAAATGAACTATGACTTCATCGCCAACCTAAAATTCCTTATGCCTCCTTTTCTCATCTGCCTTAGCCTTATACTATGCATTCATCTTGGTAATATGCTTCCTCACCTCCTAATGGATGTTCTTCAAGTGGTCTGCAAAATCCTCAGCTTCAGCACTACTTATTTCTCTTTTATCTATCTTTTTCAATTTAGATGCATTTCTTGGACTACTTCCATATAAAATCTGGAATGGTGATTTACCAGTGCTCTTGTTGACAGAATTATTTTATGCAAATTCTGCTTGTGGTAAAATCAAATCTCATCCTATTGGCTTATCTCCAACCAAACATCTCAGCAAATTTTCAAAACTTCTATTCACCACCTCTGTCTGTTCATCAGTCTGTGGATGATGTGATGAACTGAACTTCAAATCTGTCTTCAACTTCTTCCACAATGTACGCTAAAAATATCCAACAAACTTAGTGTCTCTATCTGAAACTATAGTCTTTGGCAAACCATGTAGTCTCACTACTTCTCTGAAAAAAAATTCTGCTACATGAATAACATCATTAGTCTTTTTGTAGGGAATGAAATGTGCCATCTTCAAAAATCTATCAACCGCCACAAAGATTGAATCATGTCCCCGCTGTGTCCTCGGTAACCCAAGAACAAAGTCCATACTGATATCCTCCCAAGGCTTCTCTGGTATAGGTAATGGCTGATACAACCCTGTATTCTGCTTTACTCCTTTTTCCATCTGACATACTCTACAAATCTGTACAAACTTCTTCACATCTTGCTGTAACTATCGCAAATACTAATTCTCACCAACCAAAGCATGGGTTTTATCACGACCAAACTATCCAGCCAATTCTCCACTATGCATCTCTTTGATGAGATTCTCCCTCATAGAACTTCTTGGAATGCACAACTAACTCCCTCTGAATAGCATATCATCCTGGATGATAAAATTTAGCCACTTCATCCTATCTAGAGTAGTAGGTTCTTTACAAGCTTTCCAAGCTTCACCAAAATCAAGATTCTCTGGATACAAATTCTTGAGTTCCTTGAACCCAACCACCTCAATCTGCATCTCTGTCAGCAATAGTTGCCTTCTGCTAAGAGCATCTGCAACCCTGTTAGACTTTCCATTTCTGTGTTTCAAAATAAATGCATAACTTTGCAAAAGCTCAACCCATTTCAAATGCCTCTGATTCAATTTTTCTTGACAATTCAAATATTGCAACGCTTGATGATCAGTATACAAAATAAACTCCTTAGGAAGAAGATAATGTCTCCACTTCTTTAATGCCTATACTATAGCATAAAATTCTTGATCATAGATAGAATATTTTCTCTTGGCATCATTTAACTTCTCACTAAAATACGCAATAAGTTTACCTTCTTGGCTCATAACAGCTCCTATTGCAGTACCACTAGAATCACAGTCTACTTGAAACACCTTATTAAAATCTGGAAGTGCTAAAATAGGTTGTTCTGTAACTTTTTGTTTCAACAATTGAAAACTCTTTTCTGCCTGATTAGTCCACTCAAACTCTTTTCTATCCCCTCTCATTGTTTCAGTCAAGTGTCTAGAAATATTGCTAAATTTTTTGATAAACTTTCTATAAAAGCTAGCTAAACCATGAAAATATCTTACCTCAGTAGCACTCCTCAGAGTAGGCCATTTAAGGATAGCATGTACCTTCTCTAGGTCCATTTTTAGACTTTCTACTAAAATTACAAATCCCAAATACACTAACTCTTTTTTTACAAAATTGCACTTCTTCAAATTAATCAACAATTTTTCATCTCTCAACTTCTCAAACACCATACGAATATGCATCATATGTTCCTCCAATGTCTTGCTAAAAATCAAAATATCATCTAGGTAAACAATGACAAACTTGCCCAGAAATTCTTTCAGAACCTTGTTCATGAGCTCCATGAAAGTGCTCGGTGCATTGGTTAGTCGAAAAGGTAGGACTAACCACTCATATAGTCCTTCTTTTGTTTTGAAGGTAGTCTTCCATTCATCTCCTTCTCTGATCTGAATCTGGTGATATCCACTCTTTAGATCTATCTTTGAGAAATACACAGCTCCACTCAAACGGTCAATAATATCATCCATTCATGGTAATGGAAACCTATACTTGATTGTGATCTTGTTTATTGCTCTAGAATCTATACACATCCTCCATTCTCTATTCTTCTTTGGTGCTAATACTGCAGGTAAAGGACATGGACTTAGGCTCTCCTGAATCAATCCCTTCTGTAACAACTCATGTACTTGTCTGTTCAACTCTTCACTTTCTGATGGTGTCATTCTGTGTATTGCCTTGTTTGGAAAACTAGCTCCTGGAATCAAATCCATCTGATGACTAATCTTTTCTTTAGTCTCCTTCAATGGCTTTAGCTTATGTCGCACTCCATCCTTTGTCAAGGAATAGGTATTCGCATGACCATTGTATACAACACATCTGTCAAACTACCACGGTCTACCCAACAACATATGACATGCATCCATAGATATTATATCAGATAGTACCTCATCTTGGTACCCGCCGATCTTGAACTTTACCAGGCACTGTTCATTGACCATGACTTTGTGGTCATCCTGCACCCAGGCAATCTGATATGAATGAGGGTGTTTCTATCTCTTGAGCTTCAACTTTGTCACCATCTCTTTTGACACCAAATTGTCAGTGCTTCCACTATCGATAATCACATCAGAGTATTTACCTTCACAGTTGCATCTAGTGCAAAACAAGCTCCTCCTTTGTTCAGGTTCATTCTCACCATTCAATAAGACTCTTCTGTTAATTAGCATTTCTCCACTTTCAGCATCTTCAAAATTTGATGATCTAGCATCTTCATCTACATGTGCAACTCTAGCCTGGCCTTCATTTCTCTTGTCTGTTCTGCCTTGGCGCTGAGGACATTCAAATGCCCTATGACCTTTTTCTCCATAGTGAAAACATGTTCCATGGAAGCCTCCTCTTCCAGATCCTTATCCTCTTCCTCTTCCTCTCTGATCTCTATTATTCTGATTTTGGAAATGATTGAAATTGTTTCCTCTCTGATTCTGGTTGCTGCTGGCCTCATCTTTCTTTTTTAGATCTTCATTTCGACCACCATATGACTGTCCACCAGATCTTCCACCACGACCTCTTCCATTTTGTTTTCTCTCAAACTTCTTGTTCAATTTTTACTCTACTTTTAGGGCAAACTGGTATGCCTCCTCAATACTGTTCATTTGAACCAGATTCAACTCCTCCTAAATACTTGACCTTAACCGATTAAGGTATCAGGAAACTTTCTCCTTATCAGCTTCCGCATGGCCTATTCTGATGAGGAGTCAATAGAACTCCTCTATATACTCTTGAATAGATCTTCCTGCTTGCTTCAAACTTTGCATTTTATTTAGTAGGTCTAGCTCATAATCAATAGGAATGAACTGTCACTTCAATTGATCCACCATCCGATCCCATCTTGTGATTTTATCTTTCCCTCTTCTATTTCGGTCCAATTGAATCTCTTGCCACCAGATCTTCGCATGACTTTTCAGTCTGGCCTTCGCAAATTTGACCCTAGCAGGATCCTCAACATCTTCATACTCAAAATATTCCTCACATTCATTGATCGAGTCGATCAATTCCTCCGGGTTAAGATTTTCAGAAAATGTAGGAACCTCAATCTTAGGTCTTTTCCCAATCTTGAAAATCACCCGAAAAAGTCTTTCTTCCTCCTAATTCACAACTTCAGCTTCTCCTTCTTGATATTCTTATTCGGCTTCATCCTCGCTTTCATATTTGACATTAAGATTCATTCCTCTACAAATCTCTTCTTGCAATGCTCGCACTTGTCTCTCCAGCTCTCTAACCTCAGGTGTCACAGCACCAGCTCTTCCACCACATTCTCTTTGTGGAGGTATTTTCACGATGCGCATTGAAACCCTAGCCATGGTCCTAGTGCAAACTGCCTCACAGTCGGTGATTTGTTTACACACTCAAGAACTCATCTTCTGATACCACTTGATGAAGGGTGCTTCCCTCAATACCACAAACACTTAACAGAAATAGAGAAACAACAACAATAATATGCAAGAAGAGAAAATTGGCTTCTTATTATCTCCAAAAATGTGGAATTACAAGCTTTCTGAATTACAATATGCAAAGCCACATGGGCATTTCCTTACAATATTTTGTAGGACAATGCCTTGAATCAATACCCAAATCTACTACCTAGAACTGCCTTAGACAACACTACGGGCCTTCTTTATATAAGCAATTTCCACCGCCTGAGAAGGTTCTAGAAATTTAGCCCTTAGGGCCGACCAAACTTAGAATTATTTTATTTTACAATTTATTACATCAAAGTTGGCTCAAAATGAGTTTTGAAACCCAAACAGAAATTTTGAAGAAAAATTATTTTTTGCCATTTCAGATGACCCAACTTCTGAAGACCATAAACCATCGCCTGTTGACACGATTGGCTATTATAACCCCATTCTGGAAATGCCACGAAGTGCTCTATAGGCTTGACTCACGCAAAGCGCTCGTCACACAAATTTTTGACCTCATTCAGGGCCTCTAAAGCCTTCAAAACTGAGTTTGAAGTTTCTGTACCCTGTTGCCAATACCAAAAATCTTCAATATCTTCAAAACTAGACCTAATCTAGCCATGAAACTTTGATGGCAGGCTGATATGACTAAAATGAACCTCCACATGTAAAATTAGACATTCCGAGATCATACGACCAACTTACTAAAAATGGCAAGTTTCCATAACTAGTAACTCTGCATAAGATAGCCCTTATTGAATACAAAAAATAGAAATATTTTTGGGTGATGCAAGATTGCCCTTAGACCTAGGATGCTCTTGCATCAGACACCCGGGCTAATTTAAGAAGTGACCCTGTCACGACTCAGGTGTGCAGAGGAAAACCAATATGGTTAACCTCATCTTTATTAGCCATGATGAATCTTCAACAGGTTGTCCATTCCATTTGATCAAATACTCTTCATATGCCCCGTTCCTTATGCTTCTGCCAACACGACTATCCTGTATGTCTTCAATCTTCTTGATATCTAAACTAGTTGATGGAATACTCCACTATGCTGCTTCAACCTCATCTTCAACACCTCCTTCGTGATACGTTGTCAAATCTGAAATGTTAAACACTGGTGAAATATTTAGCTCACTAGACATCTCTACCTCATATGCATTTCCTAAATCATGCTTCTTCAATATCGTACATGGTCCAAACTTTTTCATTTTCAGCTTGTTATATGTACCAACCAGAAATCGCTCCTTCCACAAACGAACCATGACTTCATCGCCAACCTGAAATTCCTTATGCCTCCTTTTCTCATCTGCCTAAGCCTTATACTACGCATTCATCTTGGTAATATGCTTCCTCACCTCCTAATGGATGTTCTTCAAGTGGTCTGCAAAATTCTCAGCTTCAGCACTACTTATTTCTCCTTTATCTATTTTTTTCAATTTAGATGCATTTCTTGGACTACTTCCATATAAAATCTAGAATGGTGATTTACCAGTGCTCTTGTTGACAGAATTATTTTATGCAAATTCTTCTTGTGGTAAAATCAAATTTCATCCTATTGGCTTATCTCCAACCAAACATCTCAGCAAATTTCCTAAACTTCTATTCACCACCTCTGTCTGTTCATCAGTGTGTGGATGATGTGATGAACTGAACTTCAAATCTGTCTTCAACTTCTTCCACAATGTACACTAAAAATATCCAACAAACTTAGTGTCTCTATCTGAAACTATGGTCTTTTGCAAACTATGTAGTCTCACTACTTCTCTAAAAAAAAATTCTGCTACATGAACAACATCATTAGTCTTTTTGTAGGGAATGAAATGTGCCATCTTAGAAAATCTATCAACCACCACAAAAATTGAATCATGTCCCCGCTATGTCCTCGGTAACCTAAGAACAAAGTCCATACTGATATCCTCCCAAGGCTTCTCTGGTATAGGTAATGGCTGATACAACCATGTATTCTACTTCACTCCTTTTTCCATCTGACATACTCTGCAACTCTGTACAAACTTCTTCACATCTTGCTGTAACTATCACCAATAATAATTCTCACCAACCAAAGCATAGGTTTTATCACGACCAAACTATGCAGCCAATTCTCCACTATGCATCTCTTTGATGAGATTCTCCCTCAGAACTTCTTGGAATGCACAAGTAACTCTCTCTGAAGAGCATATCATCCTGGATGATAAAATTCAGCCACTTCATCCTATCTAGAGTAATAGGTTCTTTACAAGCTTTCCAAGCTTCACCAAAATCAAGATTCTCTGGATACAAATTCTTGAGTTCCTTGAACCCAACCACCTCAATCTGCATTTCTATCAGCAATAGTTACCTTCTGCTAAGAGCATCTGCAACCCTGTTAGACTTTCCACTTCTGTGTTTCAAAACAAATGTATAACTCTGCAAAAGCTCAACCCATTTCAAATGCCTTTGATTCAACTTTCCTTGACTCTTCAAATATTGCAACGCTTGATGATCAGTATACAAAACAAACTCCTTAGGAAGAAGATAATGTCTCCACTTCTTTAATTCCTGTACTATAGCATAAAATTCTTGATCATAGATAAAATATTTTCTCTTGGCATCATTTAACTTCTCACTAAAATAAGCAATAGGTTTACCTTCTCGGCTCATAACAGCTCCTATTGCAGTACCACTAGAATCACAGTCTACTTGAAACACCTTATTAAAATCTAGAAGTGCTAAAACAGGTTGTTCTGTAGCTTTTTGTTTCAACAATTGAAAACTTTTTTCTACCCCATTAGTCCACTCAAACTCTTTTTTATCCCCTCTCATTGTTTCAGTCAAGGTGTGAGGCCTCACCCTAACCCGTCATAGCATCTTTCTTTTTCTGCATTTTGATATAGTGATACATTTGTTAATCTATTTTGGATTGAGACTCGAGATATGATATTTTGATGGTGATTATTATATTATGTAGGTGTGGATGTGAATCTAGAGTACATCATGATTTTTATTATGCATCATTGATTAAGTGAATTATTCATGATTAGATTTGATTACTGCACATGATGATTATGTACTTATGATGTTCGAATATTATTGAATGGAAAATTGTGATTTGAATTGAGCTATACATATTGAGTTATGATACTAAATAGGAAATTGAATATGTATATTTCATGTAATGTTATCATCTTGAACTACTGATGCTCGAAGTGAAGTGTGCAGGTACGAGAACCATGGGAATTATCAGAGAACCAAGGTTAAACACGTGTACTGAGTAAAGCAAGGCTTAGTCCAATGTGGGATTACAAAGCCTTGTTGTAATGTGAACTTGTCGTAAAAGTGAATTTTCTTGTGCATTAGTAGTTAGCTTCGTGTTGTCTTTCTTGGCATTTGTATGTAATGTGCAATTGTTAGTGTCACTTGACACTTGTAATGTACTCATTTAAATTTATTTTATTCCAGCCACTTCTAGAGGCCAATAAGGAGTTCTAGGGGTCATTTTTGGCATAATTTATATATCTTAATGTTAGGGGTATGGGTTAGGAAGGTTTTGAGCATACCCTAAACCCCCTAGAGACTTTGGCAACCATTTTTTTGACCCATTTACCCTTACCTACGAGATTGGATGGATCTTGACCCTTACCCAACTTCACCTTTCCTTCCAATCAAGCATTAATCATGGGGGGACAAGGGAAATCAAGGATACCTTAGAGTCAAATCTGCAATTATGATTGGTGGGTGGGTAGAATTTGGAGCCCTTTTTAGAGGCCTTGGATAGAATTAGAGGGTGTTCACCCACTCTCTAATTTTAGAGACTTTAGGGTTTTGGAGGAGGAAGAAAAAGTGGATAAGCTCTTCCCAAATTTCCATTCCCATCACACTTGTGGAGGTTGGTTACTCTTCTCATGGAGTCTTTCTACTTGTGCATTAGATTAGCTTGTATCTTTCCCTCTCATGTATATGAATCTTGATTCTTGTTGTGGCAATGTGTTGTAAGGGAGGGATTTTGGGTTTGATTTCATGGTTTGATCTTGTTCCTTTTGCTTGATTGAGGGAGTTCTTGTTTATGGGTGTGAGGCATTACTCACCCTTTGGGAAGGGAAGAAGTGGCCTATGGGTGGAGGGGTTAGTTGGGCTCTCCATGAGGTGAGAGTCTCTTCTCTTGGATAAGAGGGATAAGTCCATGGTGTAAGGGCACCATGGAAGCCATTGCATTCTTGTATTTTGAAGAGGATGTTAAGCAAAGTATGTGTATGAAGAGGCATTTGGATATGCATGGATATGTAGCCTTGAAGAGGCATTTGGATAGGTAGCCTTGAAGAGGCATTTGAATACTCATGGTGAGAAAATTTGTATGTAATGGCATTCTCCCCTTGGAAAAGCCCACCTCCACCCTCTCAATGAGCTTGTAAGTCTCATTTGTGTAACCTTGGAAGGGAGTAATTTGTTGTATGTGCATTGTGTAAATTGTTTGTGAGCATCTTGTTGATCTTCTTGCATACCCATTTAGCCTTGGTTCTCCAAGCTTGGGGGTGGTCTCATAAGAGACCTTGGTTGGGTGGTGAGCACCCATGGTTCTCCCCTTTGTTGCAGGTTTTGAGGTCAACACCCAAGTGGAAAAGCTTGAAGAAGTTTCTCTTGTTGAGCTTGTATCAACTCTCCTAAGTTGTTGTAATATTGACCTTGAAGGAGATCTTTCTCTCTTGTATATTGTAAAGAATTTCCATTATTGAGTTCATTGTAAAATAGTAGATGTATATGAAAAGGTGTATGTAATATGATGAAGTGAAGTAGCTCTTTTATGTTGATCTCTCATTGAGTTTTCCATCAAAGTGTAATATATAATTGTAATGTAAATGCTTCTTCACCATAGAGATTATGTAATGAAATTGATAGGATGTCTATAATGAAAATGCAATGTATTTCTATCTTGTCTAATTGATTTTTGCTTCTTAAGATAGTGGAGTTATTTTCTTTTTATAAAAAATTTATTCAAAGTTGGCAAGAAAGGTCATGAAAATCATTCAATAGTATGTAAAATTTCATTAATATGGATAGCCATGAAACTCTTAATATTTGGATTCATAGTTGTAAGCTCATTGCAATCTATCTAATTTTAGACCAAACTCATACTTAATAAAACTATACTTGGATGAAGAAACTTGGTCATTTCTCATTCTCTTTCAATGAGACTATCCATGGAATAATTGACAAGATGAAATATCAAATGATAGACATATATGCATTCTAGACTTACTAATTTCCTTAATTTCATTCTAAACATCTCACCTATGTCTAGTAAATAAAATAAAGAAATCAAGTTGATGAAGTATTAGCCATAGTGTAAAAAAATGACATTCCAGAATTTTGTTTGAGCATTTAGCTCTCTTGATTTTGTATGGAGAAGGAAAATATTCCCTTACCACAGAGAATATTCTCCTTCTCCTCTTAACATCAACATCTAATGGAATTTAATAGACTAATCTACACTTTAACCCATGCTTAAGTCAATACTATGTTGTTGATTAAGTCTAAATAAACTTTACTATAAAAAAATTGCTATAAAGTTCTCCCCACTTGCTAGTGGACCCCACCAAATCCCTCTTCCTAGGCGCAGGTGATGGGCATGGGAAAGCATTATGTTTAATGCTCAGTCAAACACCTCCCTACGTGGGTAAACAGGGGCCTTGAGAAGTGACCTTTAACAGCAAAGGAGGTTTAATGCATTGTTCTTTTACTTGTGGCTTTAATAAACTTTATAATCCTTCAAGTACCTCCTTGCAAACGCACCCAACTCTGACTTAAAGATCTGACACCTTCTCTTTTGTCATAAAAATAGTCCTTCCTCCTTGCTAGGTGCACCATCCACTTGGTCATCTTCTTGGGGAATGCAGCACACTTGTCTTGTTTGTTGCATTGACTTTAAACATCTTCTTAACTTCTCTAGCCTTGGGTTGTGCAAAAATCCCATCCATGAGATTGGTGGGGCCCTCAAACCTTGTCTTCCCTTTTGTCCTCTTAAAAGTGCACTCCCGTTGGCTTTATGATTGGCTAGTGGGTGATGTAGGTTAGCATAGGGGGTAGACTAGCCTTTTTAGAATTTGAATTTTTTTTCCTTGCTAATTTTAATTATTTGTTATTCCTTTCCTTGTAATTATTAGTAAATGGGGTAATTAAGTTATAGGTTTGATGAGTTGTGTATAGAGTGAATTATGCACTAACTTTCCTTATTAAGGATAAATTATTCTAGGGATAGTTTATAATGTTAGGCTATGGTTAGGAGATGATATCCTTATTTAACTTTTAATGTGTTAAAATATTAAGTAATGTTTAAGTTTAATTAATTTGGTGACCTGTCTATATTAGACCAGCTATGTTAAACCTCGGAGACTTATTGACACTTAAGATGATTGTCCAATTACTTACTAAATGTTTTAGTAGGTCATGGGTTCAATAAGTGAATCAATTAGTTAATTAAGGGATGAGTACAAGATGTTTAGGAAATAATTACTTGTTGTTATGTTAGAATTCTTTTAGAGGAGAGAACATAGTATTAGGAAGTGATAGGTATGGTGAATCTTTAGGTGAGGGTTATTGGAGCAGGACATTAGTTTTTAGGTGCCAATTATAATCCTTTAGCCATTAAATTCTAATTTTGGTAATTAATGAATTAGATTTTTAGTTAGCAGTATTATGTTCCAACCTAACTAAGAATGATTTAAATGATTAATCTAGTATTTTTGTCGGGTTTATATTCATACACATCTAGCAGTGGAACCTCTTAACAAGATAATAGTCAATTCAATTAAAGTTCATCCTGATAACAGGACCTGCAACGTTTTCTTGATGAGGGCTTAGTTGAGATAGATTCCCCTTGATAGATCCACTTCTTGTTACTGTCATTGCAAGCATATCCCTAACCATTTTCCAGCATAGGCGTATCTGTGTTGATCTTTGGCTAAGTAGATCGAAGTACGTGACAATGACATATGTTATTACATTTCACCCTTTAAAAAAAAAAATTTGTTACATTTTTGGTTGTTTATTTTTTGGGCATGA
Organism: Chamaecyparis obtusa; assembly: GCA_027943335.1. Taxonomy (NCBI): domain Eukaryota; kingdom Viridiplantae; phylum Streptophyta; class Pinopsida; order Cupressales; family Cupressaceae; genus Chamaecyparis; species Chamaecyparis obtusa. The sequence goes on from BSBK01005471.1 coordinate 157,728, forward strand.
CATTTGGTATCAAAGCTAAGTTTTCAACATTGGAACCTTTAGACCCATTACGTTTCAACTCATCTAACTTAACCTATTGTGTAGGATGCCTATTGTCACACGAGCTGGCTGACGAGGCCGAGGTCGTAGAGCTGCACAAGTCGGTGCAGAGCAGGGAGGTGGACCACCACCGCCACCTCCACCACCACCACCTCCACCACCAGGCCCTAATCAGGCTATCATGAACACCCTTCAGAATTTGATTGGGGTAATTCAACAGAGATTACCACTTGTAGATCATCAGCAGGAGCAACAAGCTTCTGAGAGAGGAGCAGAGGTTCCAGGGGGAGGTGGAGCAGCTAGCAGAGAGAGGAGTAGGAGTCCTCCACCCAGGGGTGCCGAGGGCCATGGTGATCATGAGGATGAGTCAGTTCATCATGGGATACGAGACAGAGGTAGACCCCCTAGAGATGTTGGGGATGAGATTCGGGAGATAATACGACTCCAGCCACCCTTATTTTTGGGATCCACTGACGGGTCAGTAGCAGAGGCCTGGTTACAGAGTTTACAGTGATGCTTTGGATTGCGCCCTTAGGGGAGTAATCTAAAGGCACGAGTTGCAGTTCATCTCCTACGGGATAAGGCCTCCATTTGGTGGCAGCAGGAGGAGTCCATTGGAGGGGTGGCTATTGACACACTCACTTGGGAGTCTTTTGTAGCCCGATTTTGAGAGAGGTATCTCTCCGAGTATTTCAGACAGAGACAGATAGAGGAGTTCCATGATCTCCAGCAGAGCGGCCTCATAGTGGCCCAGTATGAGAGTCGATTTCTCGAGCTCCTTCCATATGTAGATTATATGAAGGATGAGAAATTGCGTATCCATTGTTTCATTAAGGGACTTAATATGTCTCTCCAGGAAACAGTACATCTATCTTTTCCTCCCACATTCAGAGATGCAGTTGAGACGGCACTTGTAGCCGAGGATTTTCGCACTAGACGGGAGTCTCGAGATCGGTCTCAGCACCGAAACCCTTCATCCCAGCAGTCAGGACAGCAAAAATACACTTGGAAGGGGAAACAGGACCATTCAGCAGGATCCTTTAAGGGTCAACAGTCTCAGCAGCAGGGATCTCAGCAGGGTTCTAGACAGAGACATTCACAGGGTTATCAGGGCTCTAAGCCCAAACAGGGGCAGTCTCAGGGCCCTAGACAGGATCAGAGGACATAGACCCTCAGGCACAACCAGCTAGGACTCAACAGTCCTCTAGGGGTGGATATAGTGGTTCCAGTAGGATTGGAGGATCACAGTAGCCTAGGACACAGGGAGTACAGATGCAGACCTGAGGACCATGTTTCACTTGTGGTGGTATGGGTCATATTGCGAGAGAGTACCCACAGGGACAGTTAGCCAGTGGTCAGAGAGGAGCTACCTCAGAGCCTACAGTCAGTGATATGGGTAGATCCCATAGAGTGTTTGCAGCGGTTGATAACCACTAGGCCGAGCACCAGGCCACGGTCATAGAGGCTACAGGTATGATTCAGGGTATCAATGTATCTATCTTATTTGATTCAGGAGCCACAAACTCCTTTATTTCCCCATATGTAGTGGAGCGTTGCAGGCTGGTGGCAGTTAGACAGGATGTCAGTTGGGAGGTCGAGTTAGCCTCAGGAGCTAGGGTGTCTATTAGTTCCTTAGTTCGCAGTTGCCAGATTCAGATGGGAGACTTAATCACGATGTCTGATCTCCGCATCACCCCTCTAGGTTCTTATGATGTAGTCCTTGGCATGGATTGGCTATATGCCCACAGCGCCAAGATGGATTGTCGACAGAAGAGGGTTGAGTGCGTTGATGATCATGGTACTTCTATGGTGATATTTGGAGTATAAAGACCTGTATCCCTTCGCATGATTTTCGCTATGCAGCTTAGGCGGTGTGTGTGGAAAGGGTGTCAGCTTTTTGCCATCACCATTAGTGATAGAGAGGAGGATTTAGAAGGGGAGCCTTCGCTTGAGGACTACCCTATTCTTTAAGAGTTTGTAGATGTATTCCCTACCGAGCTACCTGGCATGCCTCCACCTAGGGCAGTTGATTTTCATATAGACCTTGTACCAGGAGCCGAGCCTGTATCTAGAGCACCTTACAGGATGACCACACATGAGCTCAAGATTCAGTTAGAAGAGCTCTTGGAGAAAGGGCATATTCGACCTAGTGTATCACCTTGGGGTGCACCAGTGATTTTTGTGAAGGATGGATCACTTAGATTGTGCATTGATTATCGACAGTTGAATAAAGTAACAATTAAGAATCGATACCCACTCCCCAGGATCGATGATTTATTTGATCAGTTGCAGGGTGCCCGAGTATTCTCTAAGATAGATCTGAAGTCAGGGTACCATCAGTTGTGGATTGTGGAGAGTGATATCCACAAGACTGCTTTTCGTACAAGGTATGGTCACTATGAGTTCACAGTGGTGCCATTTGGCCTCACAAATGCTCCAGCCGTGTTCATGAGCCTCATGAATGGAGTATTTCGTACATTCTTGGATAAGTTTGTGGTAGTATTCCTTGATGATATTCTGATATATTCTCGAAATGAGGAGGAGCACGAGGAGCATCTGAGGCAGGTTTTACAGAATTTGAGAGAGAATCAGTTATATGGCAGCTTGTCAAAATGTGCATTCTTTAGATCTGAGGTACATTATCTTGGTCATGTTATATCCGGTGATGGGATCTCTGTAGACCCATCGAAGATTAGAGCCATTATGGATTGGCCAACACCCACCAGCGTCACCGAGGTTAGGAGTTTTATGGGCTTAGCAGGCTATTATAGGCACTTTGTGGCAGGGTTTTCTAGGATAGCGCATCCCATTACTTCCCTTCAGAGAAAGGGGAAAAGGTATGAATGGTCAGAGAAGTGTGAGAGGGCTTTTCAGGAGCTCAAGAGAGCTCTCACTAGTGCTCTGATTTTAGCAGTGCCAGATCCTTCAGCAGACTTTGTTGTGTGCACTGATGCATCTTTGGATGGTTTAGGAGTGGTTCTTATGCAGGATGGGTGTCCTATAGCTTTTGAGTCAAGGAAGCTAAAGACCCATGAGCTCAATTATCCTACTCATGACCTAGAGCTTGCAGCAGTAGTTCATGCCTTGGTGAGATGGTGACATTTTCTTCTAGGTCACCGATTTGAGCTCCATTCAGATCACCAGAGCCTTCAGTACATCTTTTCACAGCCCAATCTTAATGCTAGGCAAAGTAGATGGATGGAGTTTTGTGTGAGTATGATTTTGATGTTCATTACATCAAGGGGAAAGAGAATGTTGTTGCAGATGCCTTGAGTAGGAGGTGACACGAGCTCTCCTCTATGGTTTCTAGTACGGATTTGAGGGAGCACATTTTGCATCACTTGCCAGAGGATGGCTTCTATGTAGAGGTTTGTCAGATTGTTCGTGCTCAGAGGTCCCTTGAGGGGAGATTTGCAGAGTATTCTTTAGAGTCCGATGGACTCCTACGTCATAGAGGACGCATCTATGTACCCTCTTCGGGAGACTTGCGAGAGTTTATTGTACTTGAGGCACATAGAGCACCTTATGCAGCTCACCCAGGAGTTAAGAAGCTGCATGCTGATCTGAGACAGTTGTACCATTGGCCGGGCATGAGATTGCAGATTGCCAGCATAGTGGCTAGATGCCTAGAGTGTCAGAGAGTTAAGGCTGAGCACAGTCACCCAGGTGGGCTCCTACAGCCACATGAGATTGCCGAGTGGAAGTGGGATACTATATCCATGGACTTCATTGTCGGTCTTCCTATGTCTTCTCACCGCCATGATGCCATCTTGGTGACGGTCGACACATTCACCAAGGTTGCCCACTTTTCACCCGTGCGTACTACATTCACAGCACGAGATGTAGCGTAGATGTTTTTGCGGGATATTGTCAGACTTCACGGCATTCCCCGTAAGATCATCTCTGATAGAGACTCCTTGTTCACATCAGCTTTTTGGAGAGAGCTACAGGCAGCATTGGGCACTAGGCTCAATTTTAGTACGGCATATCACCCTTAGACAGATAGGCAGACAGAGAGGGTTAACCAGGTGTTAGAGGATATGTTACGTATGTATGTGATGGACCATCAGGTCAAGTAGGAGGAATACCTACTGTAGACTAGGATTTTGAGAGTGCACCTAAACCTGTTTTGAAGGCCAAAGACAAACAAATGTCATAGCATATTATCAAATCAAATTTAAAGGTAAACAAACTAAAATCAAAGCCACCTCAGTTTAAGCTTAAAACGGATGCGCCCATGCACCGTTTGATATGCTTAGATATAGAGGGATGTGGGTGTGCAAACTCAAGCACTTGGAGCATGCAAGATGGATGATTTGAGGATCAAGAAGACCCAAAATGACACAAAATAGGTATGAGGAACCTATTTTGCCTCAAAGGCCTCAAGAACACACAAATATGCAAAGCTTAAAGAAAGAACTAAGATTAAAACAAGAAATGAATCTATGTTAATCCATTTAAGCTAATTTAGATGTGATTTAAGCTTGAAAATGATCTAAAATGAAGAGCTTATGCTTATGCTAAAATGAAAATGACATTATAACTTTGCTATTGAGTTTGAGAGTTGAAAGATGATTTGCCTTAGGAAGTGAGGGTATTTATAGGATTTCTAAAGGCTTGGGGTAGGAGGAATGAATGGCCAGGATTGAAATCCTTAAGAGAGGCCAAGATTCACTCAAAGGGAAGCACATGGATTGTGCTAGTTCTCAGCCAATCAGGAGGTGACACATGTCACAAGGTGAGTGGATGAAGGGAAGGGCAAAGAGGAGTCAACAAAGGGGGCTCCAAGCTCATAACTCTCCAAATAAATGCTTGTAAGAGCAATGAATGGGCTTTAAGAGGTTTTGAAGACTTTGGGGAAGCAATAAATGCTTTGTGGTTGAGATATTTGGAAGGAAAGACTTTGCTTTGGTTTAGGAAAGTCTTAAGCTTGGTTAGGATTGCACAAAGGTTTAAGCGGTAGGATTAGGATTAGATTAGGACAAAGAAAGGATTAGGATGGGTGAAGAGGGTGGATTTGAGAAGATTCTAGAAGAGTCTAGATTTCTCCTTAGTTTCATGGAATAAAAGTTATTCATTCCAAAAGCTTAAGTTTTAGGAATATTTATTAAAATATTTTTAATAAATATGAAAATTAAATATTTAACCTTAATTAAATATTTAACCTTGGGATTAGGGTTAGGAAAGATGGGATTAGCCTTTTAATCAAAATTAAGAAGGGATTAGAAGATTTTGGAAGAGGTTAGTGGTCTTAAGAAAATTGGCCAAGTTTGGGATAAAAAATAAATTAATTTATTTTTGAAGTTTTTGGTCAATTTATTAATTAAATAATTAATAAATTAGGGATAATGTCCAAATGACATTTTTAGGCTAGACTCCTTAATTAAAGATTTTTAACTAAGAGAGAGGGATTTAATGCCATAAAAATAAATTAATTAATTAAATAAATAATTAATTAATAAATGATGATGTCATCAAGGATTTTCAGAAAACAAAAATAATTTATTTTCTGAAGGATTTTTCGGTGTCTACACCTACATCTGGTAGAGTTTGCCTATAACAATGGGCATCATTTGTCTATTGGTATGCCACCATATCAGGCCTTATATGGTAGACCTTGCAGGACACCACTGAGTTGGGATAGGATTGAGGACAGGATATCTATTGGACCTCAGTTGGTCAAGGATATGGAGCAGCAGGTGGTCTTGATTAGACAGTGCCTTAGAGAGGCCTAGGATCGACAGAAGAAGTATGCTAATGCAAAGAGGGTAGACCGCGAGTATATGGTTGGTGATAGGGTCTTCTTGAGAGTGTGACCGCATAAGAGTCCAATCCGCTTTGGAAAGGGCTCTAAGTTAGCACCTCACTTTGTTGGACCGTTTGAGATATTGGAGAGGATAGGACCAGTTGCCTACCGTGTAGCATTGCCACCCAGCCTGTCACGCATTCATGATGTGTTTCATGTATCTGTGCTACGAAAATATATTTATGATGAGACTCACATTATAGACTGGGATGCCTTGCAGGTGGAGTCAGACGGACAGATGGCTTTGGAGCCCATTCACATTTTGGGCCAACGGACCCTGGCACTACGAGGCAGAGAGCTGGACTAGGTTAGGGTCCAGTGGGATTGTTATGATGAGGTCACGGCTTCATGGGAGGATACATCACAGATGAGATCACAGTACCCATACCTTTTTGATGAACTCCAGGAGGAAGTTCATGCCTAGGGGGGGAGGATGTGAGGCCTCACCCTGACCCGTCATAGCATCTTTCTTTTTCTGCATTTTGATACAGTGATACATTTGTTGATCTATTTTGGATTGAGACTCGAGATATGATATTTTGATGGTGATTATTATATTATGTAGGTGTGGATGGGAATCTAGAGTACATCATGATTTTTATTATGCATCATTGATTAAGTGAATTATTCATGATTAGATTTGATTACTGCACATGATGATTATGTACTTATGATGTTCGAATATTATTGAATGGAAAATTGTGATTTGAATTGAGCTATACATATTGAGTTATGATACTAAATAGGAAATTGAATATGTATATTTCATGTAATGTTATCATCTTGAACTACTGATGCTCGAAGTGAAGTGTGCAGGTACGAGAACCATGGGAATTATCAGAGAACCAAGGTTAAACACATGTGTACTGAGTAAACCAAGGCTTAGTCCAATGTGGGATTACAAAGCCTTGTTGTAATGTGAACTTGTCGTAAAAGTGAATTTTCTTGTGCATTAGTAGTTAGCTTCGTGTTGTCTTTCTTGGCATTTGTATGTAATGTGCAATTGTTAGTGTCACTTGACACTTGTAATGTACTCATTTAAATTTATTTTATTCCAGCCACTTCTAGAGGCCAATAAGGAGTTCTAGGGGTCATTTTTGGCATAATTTATGTATCTTAATGTTAGGGGTATGGGTTAGGAAGGTTTTGAGCATACCCTAAACCCCCTAGAGACTTTGGCAACCATTTTTTTGACCCATTTACCCTTACCTACGAGATTGGATGGATCTTGACCCTTACCCAACTTCACCTTTCCTTCCAATCAAGCATTAATCATGGGGGGACAAGGGAAATCAAGGAGACCTTAGAGTCAAATCTGCAATTATGATTGGTGGGTGGGTAGAATTTGGAGCCCTTTTTAGAGGCCTTGGATAGAATTAGAGGGAGTTCACCCACTCTCTAATTTTAGAGACTTTAGGGTTTTGGAGGAGGAAGAAAAAGTGGATAAGCTCTTCCCAAATTTCCATTCCCATCACACTTGTGGAGGTTGGTTACTCTTCTCATGGAGTCTTTCTACTTGTGCATTAGATTAGCTTGTATCTTTCCCTCTCATGTATATGAATCTTGATTCTTATTGTGGCAATGTGTTGTAAGGGAGGGATTTTGGGTTTGATTTCATGGTTTGATCTTGTTCTTTTTGCTTGATTGAGGGAGTTCTTGTTTATGGGTGTGAGGCATTACTCACCCTTTGGGAAGGGAAGAAGTGGCCTATGGGTGGAGGGGTTAGTTGGGCTCTCCATGAGGTGAGAGTCTCTTCTCTTGGAGAAGAGGGATAAGTCCATGGTGTATGGGCACCATGGAAGCCATTGCATTCTTGTATTTTGAAGAGGATGTTAAGAAAAGTATGTGTATGAAGAGGCATTTGGATATGCATGGATATGTAGCCTTGAAGAGGCATTTGGATAGGTAGCCTTGAAGAGGCATTTGAATACTCATGGTGAGAAAATTTGTATGTAATGGCATTCTCCCCTTGGAAAAGCCCACCTCCACCCTCTCAATGAGCTTGTAAGACTCATTTGTGTAACCTTGGAAGGGAGTAATTTGTTGTATGTGCATTGTGTAAATTGTTTGTGAGCATCTTTTTGATCTTGTTGCATACCCATTTAGCCTTGGTTCTCCAAGCTTGGGGGTGGTCTCATAAGAGACCTTGGTTGGGTGGTGAGCACCCATGGTTCTCCCCTTTGTTGCAGGTTTTGAGGTCAACACCCAAGTGGAAAAGCTTGAAGAAGTTTCTCTTGTTGAGCTTGTATCAACTCTCCTAAGTTGTTGTAATATTGACCTTGAAGGAGATCTTTCTCTCTTGTATATTGTAAAGAATTTCCATTATTGAGTTCATTGTAAAATAGTAGATGTATATGAAAAGGTGTATGTAATATGATGAAGTGAAGTAGCTCTTTTATGTTAATCTCTCATTGAGTTTTCCATCAAAGTGTAATATATAATTGTAATGTAAATGCTTCTTCACCATAGAGATTATGTAATGAAATTGATAGGATGTCTATAATGAAAATGCAATGTATTTCTATCTTGTCTAATTGATTTTTGCTTCTTAAGATAGTGGAGTTATTTTCTTTTTATAAAAAAGTTATTCAAAGTTGGCAAGAAAGGTCATGAAAATCATTCAATAGTATGTAAAATTTCATTAATATGGATAGCCATGAAACTCTTAATATTTGGATTCATAGTTGTAAGCTCATTGCAATCTATCTAATTTTAGACCAAACTCATACTTAATAAAACTATACTTGGATGAAGAAACTTGGTCATTTCTCATTCTCTTTCAATGAGACTATCCATGGAATAATTGACAAGATGAAATATCAAATGAGAGACATATATGCATTCTAGACTTACTAATTTCCTTAATTGCATTCTAAACACCTCACCTATGTCTAGTAAATAAAATAAAGAAATCAAGTTGATGAAGTATTAGCCATAGTGTAAAAAAATGACATTCCAGAATTTTTTTTGAGCATTTAGCTCTCTAGATTTTGTATGGAGAAGGAAAATATTCCCTTACCACAGAGAATATTCTCCTTCTCCTCTTAACATCAACATCTAATGGAATTTAATAGACTAATCTACACTTTAACCCATGCTTAAGTCAATACTATGTTGTTGATTAAGTCTAAATAAACTTTACTATAAAAAAATTGCTATAAAGTTCTCCCCACTTGCTAGTGGACCCCACCAAATCCCTCTTCCTAGGTGCAGGTGATGGGCATGGGAAAGCATTATGTTTAATGCTCAGTCAAACACCTCCCTACGTGGGTAAACAGGGGCCTTGAGAAGTGACCTTTAACAGCAAAGGAGGTTTAATGCATTGTTCTTTTACTTGTGGCTTTAATAAACTTTCTAATCCTTCAAGTACCTCCTTGCAAACGCACCCAACTCTGACTTAAAGATCTGACACCTTCTCTTTTGTCATAAAAATAGTCCTTCCTCCTTGCTAGGTGCACCATCCACTTGGTCATCTTCTTGGGGAATGCAGCACACTTGTCTTGTTTGTTGCATTGACTTTAAACATCTTCTTAACTTCTCTAGCCTTGGGTTGTGCGAAAATCCCATCCATGAGATTGGTGGGGCCCTCAAACCTTGTCTTGCCTTTTGTCCTCTTAAAAGTGCGCTCCCGTTGGCTTTATGATTGGCTAGTGGGTGATGTAGGTTAGCATAGGGGGTAGACTAGCCTTTTTAGAATTTGAATTTTTTTTCCTTGCTAATTTTAATTATTTGTTATTCCTTTCCTTGTAATTATTAGTAAATGGGGTAATTAAGTTATAGGTTTGATGAGTTGTGTATAGAGTGAATTATGCACTAACTTTCCTTATTAAGGATAAATTATTCTAGGGATAGTTTATAATGTTAGGCTATGGTTAGGAGATGATATCCTTATTTAACTTTTAATGTGTTAAAATATTAAGTAATGTTTAATTTTAATTAATTTGGTGACCTGTCTATATTAGACCAGCTATGTTAAACCTCGGAGACTTATTGACACTTAAGATGATTGTCCAATTACTTACTAAATGTTTTAGTAGGTCATGGGTTCAATAAGTGAATGAATTAGTTAATTAAGGGATGAGTACAAGATGTTTAGGAAATAATTACTTGTTGTTATGTTAGAATTCTTTTAGAGGAGAGAACATAGTATTAGGAAGTGATAGGTATGGTGAATCTTTAGGTGAGGGTTATTGGAGCAGGACATTAGTTTTTAGGTGCCAATTATAATCCTTTAGCCATTAAATTCTAATTTTGGTAATTAATGAATTAGATTTTTAGTTAGCAGTATTATGTTCCAACCTAACTAAGAATGATTTAAATGATTAATCTAGTATTTTTTTTGGGTTTATATTCATACACATCTAGCAGTGGAACCTCTTAACAAGATAATAGTCAATTCAATTAAAGTTCATCCTGATAACAGGACCTGCAATGTTTTCTTGATGAGGGCTTAGTTGAGATAGATTCCCCTTGATAGATCCACTTCTTGTTACTGTCATTGCAAGCATATCCCTAACCATTTTCCAGCATAGGTATATCTGTGTTGATCTTTGGCTAAGTAGATCGAAGTACGTGACAATGACATATGTTATTACATTTCACCCTTTAAAAAAAAAAATTTGTTACGTTTTTGGTTGTTTATTTTTTGGGCATGACACAAGGGTCCACAAATACTGCTAAAATTTTTGATAAACTTTCTATAAAAGCTAGCTAAACCATGAAAAGATCTTACCTCAGTAGCACTCCTCAGAGTAGGCCATTTAAGGATAGCCTATACCTTCTCTGGGTCCATTTTTAGACCTTATACTGAAACTACAAATCCCAAATACACTAACTCTTTCTTTACAAAATTGTACTTCTTCAAATTAATCAACAATTTCTCATCTCTCAACTTCTCAAACACCATACGAATATGCATCATATGTTCCTCCAATGTCTTGCTAAAGATCAAAATATCATTTAGGTAAACAATCACAAACTTACCTAGAAATTCTTTCAGAACCTTGTTCATGAGCTGCATGAAAGTGCTCTGTGCATTGGTTAGTCCAAAAGGTAGAACTAACCACTCATATAGTCATTCCTTTATTTTGAAGGCACTCTTCCATTCATCTCCTTCTCTCATCTAAATTTGGTGATATCCACTCTTCAGATCTATCTTTGAGAAATACATAGCTCCACTCAAATAGTCCATAATATCGTCCATTCATAATAATGGAAACCTATACTTGATTGTGATCTTGTTTATTGCTCTGGAATCTATACACATCCTCCATTCTCCATTCTTCTTTGGTGCTAATACTGCTAGTAAAGGACATGGACTCAGGCTCTCCCAAATCAATCCCTTTTGTAACAACTCATGTACTTGTCTGTTCAACTCTTTACTTTCTACTTGTGTCATTCTGTGTGTTGCCTTGTTTGACAAACTGGCTCTTGGAATTAAATCCATCTGATGACTAATCTTTTCTTCAGTCTCCTTCAATGGCTTTAGCTTATGTCGCACTCCATCCTTTGTTAGGGAATAGGTATTCGCATGACCATCATGTACATCACATCTCTCAAACTACCACAGTCTACCCAACAACATATGACATGCATCCATAGATATTATATCAGATAGTACCTCATCTTGGTACCTGCCGATCTTGAACTTTACCAGGCACTATTCACTGACCATGACCTTGTGGTCATCCTACACCCAGGCAATGTGATATGGATGTGGGTGTTTCTATCTCTTGAGCTTCAACCTTGTCACCATCTCTTCTGACACCAAATTGTCAGTGCTTCCACTATCAATAATCACATCATAGCATTTACCTTCACACTTGCATCTAGTGTGAAACAAGCTCCTCCTTTGTTCAGGGCCATTCTCACCACTCAGCAAGACTCTTCTGTTAATTAGCATTTCTCCTCTTTCAGCATCTTCAGAATTTGATGATCTAGCATCTTCATCTACATGTGCAACTCTGGCCTGACCTTCATTTCTCCTGTCTATTCTGCCTTGGTGCTAAAGACATTCAAATGCCCTATGACCTTCTTCTCCACCATGAAAACATGTTCCATGGAAGCCTCCTCTTCCAGATCCTTGTCCTCTTCCTCTTCCTCTCTGATCTCTATTATTCTGATCTTGAAAATGATTGGAATTGTTTCCTCTCTGATTCTAGTTGCTACTAGCCTCATCCTTCTTTTTCAGATCTTCATTTCGGCCACCATATGACCATCCACCAAATCTTCCACCATGACCTCTTCCATTTTGTTTTCTCTCAAACTTCTTATTCAGCTTTTCCTCTACTTTTAGGGCAAACTGGTATGCCTCCTCAATACTATTCATTTGAACTAGATTCAACTCCTCCTGAATACTTGGCCTTAACCCATTAAGGTATCGGACAACTTTCTCCTTATCAACTTCTGCATGGCCTGTTCTGATGAGGAGTCGATAGAACTCCTCTGTATACTCCTAAATAGATCTTCCTGCTTGCTTCAAACTTTGCATTTTCTTTAGCAGGTCTAGCTCATAATCAATAGGAATGAACTGTCGCTTCAATTTATCCACTATCCGATTCCATCTTGTGATTTTATCTTTCTCTCTTCTATTTCGCTCCAATTGAATCTCTTGCCACCAGATCTTCGCATGACCTTTCAGTCTGGCCTTCACAAATTTGACCCTATCAGGATCCTCAACATCTTCATACTCAAAATATTCCTCACATTCATTGATCCAGTCGATGAATTCCTCTGGGTTAAGATTTCTAGAAAATGTAGGAACCTCAATCTTAGGTCTTTTCCCAATCTTGGAAATCACCCGAAAATGTCTTTCTTCCTCCTGATTCACAACTTCAGCTTCTCATTCTTGATATTCTTCTTCGGCTTCATCCTCACTTTCATCTCTGACATTAAGATTCATTGCTCTACTAATCTCTTCTTGCAATGCTCACACTTGTCTCTGTAGCTCTCTAACCTCAAGTGTCACAGCACTAGCTCTTCCGCCACGTTCTCTTCGTGGAGGCATTTTCACGATGCGCGCTGAAACCCTAGCAACGGTCCTGGTGCAAACTACCTCACAATCGGTGATCTATTTACACAATCAAGAACTCCTACTCTGATACCACTTGATGAAGGGTGCTTCCCTTAATACCACAAACACTTAACAGAAATAGAGAAACAACAACAATAATATGCAAGAACAGAAAATTGGCTTCTTATTATCTCCATAAATGTGGAATTACAAGCTTTCCAAATTACAATATGCAAAGCCACATGGGCATTCCCTTACAATATTCTATAGGACAAAGCCTCAAATCAATACCCAGAACTTCCCTAGAGAACACTACGGGCCTTCTTTATATAAGCAATTTCCACCGCTTGAGAAGGTTCTAGAAATTTAGCCCTTAGGGCCGACCAAACTTAGAATTATTTTATTTTACAATTTATTACATCAAAGTCGGCTCAAAATGAGTTTTGAAACCCAAACAAAAATTTTGAAGAAAAATTATTTTCTGCCATTTCAAGTGACCCAACTTTCGAAGACCATAAACCATTGCCCGTTGACCCGATTGGCTATTATAACCCCATTCTGGAAATGCCACAAAGTTCTCTATAGTCTTAACTTGTGCAAAGCGCCCATCACCCAAATTTTTGACCTCATCCGGGGCCTCTAATGCCTTCAAAACTAAGTTCAAAGTTTCTGTACCCTGCTACCAATACCGAAAATCTTCAATATCTTCAAAACTAGACCTGATCTAGCCATGAAACTTTGATGGCAGGCTATTATGACTGAGATGAACCTCCACATGTAAAATTAGACATTCCGAGATCGTAAGACCAACTTACTAAAAAGAGCAAGTTTCCATAAATAGCAACTCTACACAAGATAGCCCTTATTGAATACAAAAAATAGAAATATTTTTGGGTGATGTAAGATTGCCCTTACACCCAGGATGCTCTTGCATCAATTCAATTTAGTTAAATATTTTATATTTTATAGTTTATTGATTTATGAATTTAAACTAACTATAATTTATACATAGGTTCATTTGGGTCACTCTAACTTGATTTGTATATATCACAATTTGTTTTATTTTATTTTTTAATAGAAAGGTAACATAAATACCTATTTGTTAGATATTTTTTATAGTTTTTTTTTTTTTTCTGTAATTTACGATTTTTGTAGAATCCTCAAATAAAAAAGTTTCTAATTAGTTAGAAAAACCATGTTTAGTAAAATACAAATAATAAAGTCATAATAAACTCAGTATATATAAACATTGGAAAGCTTTCTTTGAGTACTATCATCATGTGTTTGGGTTTGTAAAATAAATTGATTTGATCCCCCCAAAAATAATGTCAAAGTGATTTTTTGTTAGCATTTTGATGGGTACAAATTAGACTTGATTACATATGTGACCGAGGAGTAGAGAGATTATACTAAAGAGTATTTTATCTAAGAGGCTTTTATATAACCATTTTTAGTTTACCCCTTCAAAAAGGACCTTTCAAGGCTTAAATCATCATATTTTTAAAAAATGTGTAGTTTCAACAAAATCTCGTGATGTTCAAAATAGTGGCACACTATTATGGGACCATCCTATATCTTTCTCTAGTATAGTTGTTATTTTCAATGGTTTCCCTTCTCATTTTAAAAAAACTTCCAAGGGTCTCAATCAGAAAGATCCTATCTCTCATATTCTCTTCATCCTCATGGAAGAGAGCTTGGTCAAATTAATGAAAAAGAAAGTACACTATGGCACCATCAAAGGCTTAAGACCCTCTTCAACTATTCAAACCTTCTCCCGTCAAAATATTGTTGATGATATTGTCTTGATGTGAAGCTCTATTGTTACCGAAACTAAAGCTATTATGCATGTCCTAAATTTGTATGAGAAAGGTTATAGGGAATTCATCAACAAGAAAAAATCTCTCTATTTCTTTAACACTCCTTAATCTAGAAGGAAAAAGATCATGGATATTTTGGAATTCTCTCTGACATCTCTTCCATATAATTACTTCATCTTTTCCAATATTCTCTTTAGAATTTACTTATCTATGCAAAAATTCTATTCAAGATCCAATCTAAGTATGTAGGTATTATTGAAAGTGTTAAGAAAATGTTTCTATGGATGAGAGTGGAAGATAAGAAAATAATGCCTTTGATTGCTTGGGAAAACATGTGTAAACCTAAGTGGTGGGGGGAATTGGGCCTTAGAAGCATACAAATTCTCAAAAATGTTCTCCTTGCCAAACATGTGTGAAGGATGTATGGGGATAGAGTTGCATAGACCTCAATTAGGTACCATAAATATATTGCTAATTAGAGCTCCTTTATTCAATTTCTCTAGTCCAATAATTTACCTAATGGTTCTACTATATGGAACAATATTATTACATCTAGAACCATTATATTAAAATGTGTGAACATTGGATCAGGTAGAAGAACTCTTTTCTGGGAAGGTTTCTGGTTGGGAAATTAACCAATTTTCCTTAAATCAACTTTTTGTGAAGTTCAATGCTATTTGTAAAGCCCTGTTGGGTAGTTTTGTTGGAGATTATTACCCTAATTATGGTTGGGTGGATATATTAAAAATCAGCCCTTTTCTTCTTCCTCTTCAAATATCTCTCAACTCATACCTTATGGACTAGCACATAGGAAATGATATTCTAATATGGAGAGGGACTCATTCTGGAACTTCTACTATCTATTCAGTTACCACTATGCTTTCCCAACCCTCTGACTCTCCTCCTCAGTGAGCCAAAGCATGGTTTAAGGATCTCATACCTAAGGTGAATATCATTTTTAAGATTTTACTTCAGAAGATAATTGTTACTACTAAAAATCTCTTTAAGAGAGGCTTTGTATCCCAAATAGGTGCTATCTCTATTAGTCATATGTAGATTCTTTCTCTCATATGATTCTATATTGTCCTTATGCTATTGTTATTTGGGGAGAATAATTATAGTTCTAGAATCTTGAGTGGGTCCTCCCCTAGTCAGTGTTGGATCTCTTTTCTCATTGGTTTCATCTATCCTCCAATTTTTTCCTAAAGATTCTTTGGTCATTTATCCTCCCACATGTGTCTTGGGTAATTTTGAAGGAGAAGAAAAACATAATATTCATAGAAAGCTAGATGCCTCTAAATATTATTTTTGGAAATATATTTAGAGATATTTTTGAGAATATCAATATTTTTACTTTGTTGAACTCTTCTAAGAGGAATTATTCATTCAATGAATATGATCATTGGGTGGCTATTAATTGGAAAATTCAAGTTGATATGTCCCCTATAATTATGAAAAATCCAATGGATGGCTATGTTTGGAATCCTCCACTAGTTTATTGGGTAAAGATTAATTTTGATGAGGCAACCAAGGATAATCGTATGCCAAAAGGGTGTAGGGGAGTGTTGAGATATGAAAATGACATTTTTCAGGAGCTATGGCTCTCCCCTTGGGCATGTAGACTAACTATGCTATTGCAGCCATTGTAGAATTTCATGGAATTAAGATGGCTTACCAGTTTAATTACAAAAATATATGGGTCAGAGGTGAATCTAAGAATATTACAAATTTCATTATTGGTAAGTACACACCTTCTTGGCCCATTGAAAATTGGATCAATAAATCAAATGATTTTGTCTCCCTATTTGAATATTGTAAAATATTCCATAATTTTTGTGAGGAAAATTATGTTGTTGAATGGTTTTGTAACTTGGGTGTGAAAAGAATGCGTCATGTGATGTGGAGAAATCAAGACACTCTAGAAGCTAAACTAAGTATGCTCTTCCTTTAGGATAGGATGACATGCATAGAAAGTACCACGTACTTTAATAATGAAGATTTATTTTTAAATGACTAGTTTTATTGCAGCACATGGTGTCATTTCCAAAGATTAGGATCATGCATACAATCCTTTTCTTCATTATTACACTAGGATTTTGCATAAATTTTGGGTGTTTTTTGCTCTTTGTTTGCTGTTGGAATTTCATATCTTTCGCTTTGGGTTTCCTGAGGTTCAAATCTATGATAAAAACATGAGTTAAGACCAAAAATGTGTAGAGATTTTTTATTTCAACAATATAAAGTCCAAACATAAGGTTTGGAACATTCGGATGGATGTGGGATTAACTCCATACCTAGAAAGCCTTTATGGATTTGATCACAAATTCACTAAATTTTTCAATAGGGGATGGAAAGGTAGAAATTCTTTTCTATTTGGGATAAAGGTGTTGATTAATTAGAGAATCATTTCTAAAGTCATTGGCCTCAATGTGGAGAGTATGAAGTTCTACTATGAATGATGATTTTTTTATTTGGCTATCTAGAGGTTCCTTGAGATGGAGAAAGAGTATGAGGCACTAGTGGGTAGCAAGGAGGAGAGAACTAGATACTATGATTCAGTGAAGATAAAACCCATAAGGATCCAAGTACTTGTTAGGAATAATACTCTACAATACAACTGAGAGGGGGGGAGTGAATCAGTTCTATGGAAGATTATTAAAATTTAAACTTTAAGTAGCAGCAATATCAAATCCAATGAACACAATGAATTCCAACACAATAACACAATATTTTGGTCTTGAGGAACCCTTGTTAAAGGTTAAAACCCTGATGGGAATTAGCACCTAGAAATGATTTACTAAGATTATAGTATCCTTCTTAGAATATTTAGCCCTGTTAGGAGCTTATTGAAACATTATAGTACATGGTCCTTGTTAGAGGAAAAACCCTATTAGTAAACCTTTTCTCTACATATAGTAGACACAAGCTCATAGCATTCACAACTTCTTTATATCACCTTTTTCCCATCCATATCTTTTCCAAAGAAAATACCTTTCATTTATACCATATTACAATTCTCATGATCAGGTCGGCCCATAAGCCTTTGATAATTACAAATAATTACATAAACCCTTTCTAAGATACAAAAGGTATCTAAAAAAAGTATAAAAATGATTCTATTACAACAATTAAGGACCAACATCCTTAATTTACATTTACAAAACAAAATGCACGCTACATCTCGTGAGCCGATTTCCAAATAGGTCTTCTCCAGAACACATGCCACAAATGACATCACAAAGATATTTGTACCTTGTGTTGACCAATGAACATCCTTCAGTACCTTTTCTATCATCCCTCAAGCTCACATACCTTGAATCCATATCATCTAGAAGATTTACCAAAAACACATAGACTAACTCTGTCATTTCTCACTATCACAATCCAGTGACCAGTCTTCAACAAAACATCTGTAACTCATCCAATATGAAAAATTACATGATGCAATCTTGGATATAAGATCACAACACCTTCTTTAACTCTCTTCATAGCATCTAAAACATCTATACAGTATCCATACACTGTGATAACTAACCTATTCTTCTCACAGAAACATATGTTGACATTAGTGACAAAACATAGATGATAAAAGTATGAGTACCCATTCAGTAACATGGTGATTAAACATATAAAAATTTTCAATCACCTCCCCATGCATTAGCAATATCCAACAATCTCCCCCTTTGGCATTGATGTCAACATATGGGAAAATCCATCATCCCAAAGTTATATCAATCCAAAGTTATGCAACCAAACAATCTCCCCATACAATAGGGATTTTATCATAGCAACACTCCCCCTTTGACAACAATGGAAAAGGGTGCTATGAGTCATCAAATTCTTTCCAAAATCTTTCTTCCACGATCACTCCCCCCTTAGGAGTAGATTCCTACATCTAGTCTAGATTATGATAAGGCTCCAAAAAACTCTGGACTGGTGCATCTCTGCATCATTTAATTCTGACTAGGAGGGGCCTGAACCCCTAGCATACCTCTGAGATATTCAAAGGTATCTTTTGGAAGTGGCTTTGTGAAGATGTCTACAATCTACTCTTTTGTATTGATATATTATAATATTATTTCCTTCTCTACCACCTTGTTTCTCAAGAAGTGATATTTGATAGAAATATGTTTAGCCTTAGAGTGCATCACCATATTTTTTGGCATATTCACTATGCTGGTGTTATCACAATGGATACTCATAGGCACATCAAAAGTTAGTCCTATTTCCTTTAGCATTTATTTCATCCAAAAAATTTGAGTGAAGTTAACAGTAGTAGAAACATACTCTGATTCAACAGTATATTGCGCCATAAAATATTGCTTCTTGCTTAGCCAAGAAACAAAATTTTTCCCAAGGAAAAATGCACCACCACTAGTACTCTTTTTGTCATCAATGCTTCCTACCCAATTAGCATCAGTATAAGCATGAAGTTCAAAACTATCATTCTTATCATACCACAGGCCATATTCAATTTTCCCTTTCAGATATTTGAATATCCTTTTCACAATAGCTAGGTGTGTCTTTTTTGTCTCTGCCTAATATCTAGCCATAATTCTAACAACATTAGCAATATGTGGTCTGGTATGAGTCATATATTGTATTCCTCCAACCATTGATCTATACGTTTTCTGAGATACACAATGAGTTTCATCATTACATGATAGCTTATTACCTGTTACCATTTGTGTTCCTATTGGTTTACAATTTGTTAGGAATGGGAACACTAGGAGGTGGGGGGGTGAATCAGTGCTCACAGAATTAAATCTTTTTCTTAGCTCTTTGATCTTAACTTGAATTCTTAAGTATTGAAATGAATATTAAAATAAACAATATATAAGAACACAACACATAAAACCAATATGGTTATGGGGAAACCCAAATAGGTAAAAACCCCAGCAGGAATTGACACCCACAAATATTTTGTACAAGTGTTTTATGATCCTTGTTAGAAGATCCTTAACCCTGTCAGGAGTTGCTTTAAAATATGTTTAGTATAGTAGAACTTGTCAAGGGTTAGATCCTGTTAGGATTCTTTTACAATAAACCTTGTTAGGGGTGTGGACTCACTATCCTAGAGCTCACTGCTCAAGTGGTGAAGGCTACAACCTTTTGATCTCAGATACACACTATATCTGCTAGATGAACTATCACTGAGACACTACTTGTCTGATTAGTTCTTTTGATGCATTGATGCTTTGACCTCTTGCAAAGCTCTAATACATCTTATTAACTCTTTGCATTCTTATGCTCTGCTTATCTTAACTCTATAACAACTCTCATACAAATTACAACAGGCACACCTAATATTTATATGCGCATACAAAACAAATAACTATGTCAGCCCTTTAACCGATTACATACAATGCTTCCAACTGAATTGACTCAAGCGTATTTACAAAAAATAATAATTACATGTTAGAGACCTAATTAAAATAGGTGCATAGCCTTTACAACATAATAATCTAACTCCAAGCCAAAATACCAACAGTCGGCTACTTGCTCTATTCTTCTCTGGCATTCACTGTCTGTGCAACTTGAACTCTCTGTGTCTTCCTCACACTGAATCTTCTGATCATGTGCTCTTATACTTAGCATGAATATGATGTTACCAACTTAACTTCTAGGGTGCATACCATAATTCTATTTTATGCATGTGCGCTGATGCTTTGATCTTTAGGTACTTTGTACATTGTCTAGTCTTCAACACTTAGCCAATTTTTTATCTTCTCATCAAGTGCGCTAACTCCAAAATACTATATGATTTTGTTTCCATAATGAAAACACTATATTAAGTCATATACACCATTATAGTCAACTTTCCAACAATCTTCCCCTTTTTCATTGATGGAAACAAAGGAATATGGCACAGTTACTTACTGCTCTCTTATACAAAAACTTTTTTTTATATTCTATCTTAGATCTCCCTTATATTCTTTACTGTACATCTCCTTTATATATCTATAACTCCATATTCTATACATACTCCCCCTTTTACATTAATGAAAAAGGTGCTTCAAAAACTGTATCTACAAATACTTACAGTGAGAGAACATCTGGATATGCTATCTGTAAGTTTTGGATCTCTTTCTTCCAAAATGTGATCAATGAATTAACAATGTGGAGATGGGTGCATAGAGAATACTATAGTTTCTCCATCTTCTCCAAGTTTGTGCTAGGACCTTTATCATATGTCACCATGGTGGCATCGATCTCCTTGATATTTTGATTAAGTATATCTAGTGAGGGCGTAAGAGAATTTCTAAGCTGAGTTTTCCTAGCCCTTATCTTTGACATCTGCTTTTCTGCCTTCTCAATCTTGTTAATTTTTTCTTGATATACATTATTACACATATTTATATCAGTGGATGGGTCTTTTACTAATTTCTTTACTTGCTTTTATCATAGCTTCTACCTCTTGTATCTTCTTGTAGTGGTCATAAGTTAACTTGTCCTGATCCATGCAATTTGCAATGATCTTCATTCCATTTGCTGCAAACTCCTTCAAAGATTCTTGACCAACTTTTAGAGAACTTAGGTCAAGTTTGAAGTTGCTGACTAGTTCACTCAGTCTCTTCTTCTGATAATTTTCTTTTGCAACTTGAGATGCTGACTCTTCCAAGGTAGAAAAATTTGTTTTGAAGACTGTGACGATGTTGCTAACATCATCAACTGAATGTACCTTAGACACTTTCTTTTCTTAAGGCAATAGAATAATCAATATGCTGACTGATTCAAAAAATAGTGCGTTCCTCATTACCTATTTTGCTTTGGCTTTCTCCATTTCTAAGACATTGATCTTGATCAGGTCTTCTTCTCCCCATAAATCCAAACTAGTTGTGTTCGGTGTCAAACTTGACAACAATGTTGCTAAGGGTAGTGGAGTGATAGGAGTGCTATCCTCTACTTCTTGTTTTACTTTGATTAGCATTTCAACATATGGCACATTTTCTTTTTCTTCTTCTTTTTCTTTCTCCCCTTCCATCTTTTCTTTTTCTTTCTTTTCTTCTTCTTTTTCTATTTCTACTTCTTTCTTTTCATCTTTTTCATCAGTTATATCCTAAATCAATATTTCTTGTTGATTAGGAGGCGTGTTACAACATAAGTTCTCATCCTCTTGAGTGCTTTTAAAGGCTTCTTCAAACTTTTCCAAATCCATGTCTGTGGCCGCCATAGTAACTTTTACATTTTCAATGAAAATTGAATCATCCTTGAGTGCTTCTGACATGGGCACATACTTCTCCGACTTTTTTGGATGCATCAACTGCATGCACTCAATCTTGTGGACCTGTAGATGGTACATTTATGGTCTTTGACTCTTTTACAACCTTTGTGGGTACTTGAGTTGTGGGTACAATAGCTGGATACATGTGCCTATTCATGAAGACCTTCTCAAAGGCTTTCTCTATTTCCTTTATAACTAACTCATAGTTTTTGTCCATTATATGCAAAGTCCTTGACTTGGTTATAAGATGTGGCTTCACCGAATCTAAAAATAAGGTCTTTTCTTCTAGTGAGCATACTAGTAGGGTTTCATCTAGGATCTTTTCTCTTATCCTTAGGTCCTCTTCAATCGCTTGTCTTTTTAGGAATTCAAATATGTTCCATACATTATCTGGAATTGTAGTCTTCAGTTCTAGGACTATCTTCTTAAATTTTAACATATGTTTGACAATCATTCCATGTATCTCATCTACATCTTGACTCTAAATGTCTTCAACTCCAGTGTCATGTAGTCCTTCAATGTACTGTCAGTACATGCCTTGAGAGATATATGTGGCATTGTGGGGATAGATTTGTCTAGATACAAATAAGACACTTTTCCAACAATATGGAAGTACATATAGATGATTAGGGACCCACACCTAAATATCTTGGTCCTGTCATGCTCGATGGCCTTAATGTTATCTATTAACTGTGCGTGCAAGATCTCACACAGATTAAACTCTCCATTTTCTTTCACAAGTCTTATTGCTGCAAGAATTGTGGCTGTAGACACACTGTTCACCATACTAGTGTGTTGGAACCTATATCCTAGTATCATGGACATCAATTTGATGTTATCTTTCTCAATAGGCTCTATAGTCATTCCACACCTATCACTTCTTGACTTGCAAGTTTTCTCAACAAGTTTCCTTACATCCTTGCCCACTGGAAGAATGACACCTATCTTTGAGAGGCCTATCATCTCATGAATTAGGTCACTTGTAATCCTGACCAACACTTCGCCTATCCAAAATAGGTCATCATGAATCCTACTAAGTAGAATCTTTATCCACTCTGATTCATAGAAATCACATGCAGTCGCATATTCAACTATAGGATGATTATTCCAATGTGCATACTCATCCATAAAGGTTTTAACAAGTTTTAACATTGTTTCCATGTGTGCTCTTATTCTATCCAATCCTACTGGTTCTTTCTTACAATATATGTATCCCCTAATGTCTTAGACATGTATAATGCCCATAGGCATGTGGGAGTATGCCCCTTCTAGGTCATCTAATGTGGATTTGAACAGGTGCCTCTTAAATACATATCTTTTCTTCTCTGCAACATCAAATACAATAGGAGTAGGCATCACTTACTTGTAAATCACTTTCCAAATGATCTTTAAAGACTTATGAATCAACGTGGTGAACTAGCATTTCTGCAACTGATCAGTTGCACTACAAATCATTGATGAATCAGTCTACAATCCTTTATAACCAAATGCTAGGGCTCTTCTACTCTCCAATCACTCTAAATTCAAATGCAATGAGAGATCCACAAACTTATGTGTACTTTAAAGTATAAATTATACCATTAATGCTTTCCATGTAAACCAAGTTGTCACTCAAAATTTCTAACTTTCACTCTACAAATAATCAGCTAGTGGGCTCTTGCACATAGGATCTGTTAGTCTCCAAAAGCTTAGGTCCAAAGGTGCATACTCTAAGGGTGAGTATACCAGTTGCATAAGGGTCTAGAGCTAAATTATCTCCCCCTATGACCCTGAGGGCCATTCATCCTGATGTAGATGGTGCATCCACTATGGATGCATCCAATACATTCTCATCAACCTTATCATTCTTCACCTCTGACAAAATCAAGCTTTCATCCTCTGAATCTTTAAAAAACTTGACTTCTCCTTTGGTATCCAATACTAGTTCTTTGAGCTTTTTAGGGCTTTCCTCACCTTGCATCCTTGATCTACAAAAATTTGAGATGTGTCCAGCCTTGTTACAAGAGTGAAAAATGATTGGAGGCCTTATATTCCTTGGTGCATTAACATGGGTCACCATTTTACATTGTCTTGTAGAGTGACCATTATAGTTGCATATCTGACATGTAACATTTTTAGAACTTCTTATATTTGGCTGATTTTGATTTCTTTGATTATGCTGAGTCTTTTTCTTATGACTTGTATTACAATTCATAGCTCTATGACCAAATTTATTGCATGAATAATTGTAACCATTGAAAGGTCTTACCTCTGTACAATTCCTTGCTATATGTCAATGCTTGTTACATGCATAAAAAGTTTGATCTACTGGATTGCGCTCATTCTTGGATGGTTCAACATGATCTTTAGTTTGACTTCTAGTATCCTTAGCATCTAAGGTATCTTTTGGTGCTTTCATTCTTTCTCACATGTTGTCAATTTGATTTTGTAAATCATTGTATCAAATGCTTCTAGTATCTCCTTTAACTCTTCTTGAATACAACCAAGATTCTATCAAATTAGAACTAGTGTGCAATTTATCAATGTGATTATTTGCCTCTTTCAATTCAGATTCCAAGCTTTCTTTGTTGTTCCTTAGCTCCAAGATTTCCATGTTTGCTTCCCTCAATTCTTCATTGAGTTGAAGGTTCTCTTTGATTTGTTCATCATAGACTTCCTGATTGTTAGTCAGCTTATCATCTAATTCTTCAATCTGTTCTTTCAAAGATGAATTTTCTTCATTCAACTTCTTGATCATTATCCCTAAATCACTGGCAGAGCATTCTTTCAAATCCTTTCTTAGCCTTTTGATGACTACTTGCGCATCACTGATTTTTTCTTTTAGTTCTTCTATTTCTTTTTCAGATCTGTCTAGGTCTTCAAGAGAAACTTCAAGATTTCTTTTTAGATGTTTCATTTCTACTTTGTCCATGATCTCTTCAAGTGGTTAAACTTATTTTCTAAGAACCAGAGCTCTGATACCAATTGTTAGGAATGGGAACACTATGAGGGGGGGGTGAATTAGTGTTCACATAATTAAATCTTTTGCTTATCTCTTTGATGTTAACTTGAATGCTTAAGTACTAAAATGAACATTAACATAAACAATATAGAAGAGAAGAACAAATAACACCAATATGGTTATGGGGAAACCCAAATAGGTAAAAACCTCGGTGGGAATTAACACCCAAAAATATTCTGTACTAGTGTTTTATGATCCTTGTTAGAAGATCCTTAACCTTGTTAGGAGTTTCTTTACAATATGTATAGTATAGTAGATCTTGTTAAGGGTCAGACCCTATTAGGAGTTGTTTACAATAAACCTTGTTAGGGGTGTGGACTCACTATCCTAGAGCTCACTACTCAAGTAGTGAAGGCTACAACCTTTTGATCTTAGATACACACTATATCTGCTAGATGAACTATCACTGAGACACTACTTGTCTGATCAGTTCCTTTGATGTGCTGATGCTTTGACCTCTTGCAAACCTCTAATACATCTTATTAAATCTCCCCATGCTTCCTCTCTTCTTATCTTAACTCTATAAAAACTCTCATACTAATTACAATGGGCGCATCTTATATTTATATGTGCATACAAAACAAATAACTAGGTCGGACCTTTAACCAATTACATACAATGCTTCCAATTTAATTGGCTCAAGCATGTTTACAAAAAAAAATAATTACATGTTGGAAACCTAATTACAATAGGCACATAGCCTTTACAACATAATAATCTAACTGCAAGCCAAAATACCAATAGTCAGCTACTTGCTCTATTCTTCTCTAGCATTTACTATCTATGCAACTTGAACTCTTTGTATCTTCCTCATACTGAATATTTTGATCATGTTCTCTTAGAATTAGCATGAATATTATGTTACCAATTTAACTTTTAGGGTGCATACCATAATTCTATTGTATGCATGTGTGCTGATGCTTTGATCTTCAGGTACTCTGTACACTATCTAGTCTTCAACACTTAGCCAATTTCTGATCTTCTCATCAAGTGTGTTGACTCCAAAAGACTATATGACTTTGTTTCCATAATGAAAATAGTATATTAAGTCGTATATGCCAATATAATCAACTTTCCAACACAGTCTTCCATTCCAAACTTCTTTAGCATTTCTTTGACATACTTAGTTTGAGAAATAAAAACACCATCTTTGCTCTGATTTATTTGTAGTCCTCAATATAATTTCATTTCACCTATCATGGACATCTCAAATTCACTTTCCATTTCCTTAGAAATTTTTTTACATAGATTATCATTACCTCCAAAGATAATATCATAAAAAAAAAGTATGAAATACCTTTCACCATAGTATGATCTTGTCCTTGTAGGTCCGCATAGATTTGTATGAACAAAATCCAGCTTTCCTTTTGATGTATATGCTTTTCTTTTGTAACTACTTCTAGTCTATTTTCCCAGAACACATTCTTTGCATACAATGTTAGATGGTTTCACAATCTTTGGTAGATCTCTTACTACATTAGCCATACTTTCCTTCACAATGTTATCAAAATTAACATGACATAATCTTCTATGCCAAAACCAACTATCATCTACCTTCACAACAAAACAAGAGGCTCCATATGTATTTAATTTAAATACATTACCTCTAGATTTAGTACCGATTGCAATCCTCTTACCTACCTTGCTTGTGATAAAACATTTTCCATTAACAAAAATTAATTGAAACTCTTTATCCATTAACTATCCAACACTCAACAAGTTATGTTTCAGTCCATCAATAAGCAACACATTATCTATATTAGTCTTTTGATCCAAAGTAATAGATCCTACACCTATGATTCATTTAGGAAGATTGTCTCTGAATCTCACAACACCACCATCATACTTTGCTAATTTAACAAAAAAATTTCTATCTCTAGTAATATGATGTGAACAACCATTGTCTATGATCCATTTAGTTTTCTTGTCAACATGAAATCCTAAATCATTTTCCTCATGCATTGGTTCATCTTTAATAGAAAAAAATCTAATCTCTTCATAATCTAAATCATCATCATCAGAAATACCTTCACTAGCATGATAACATTCTTTATCCCTTTCAAGCTTGGAAAAATTAGATTTGTACTTAGGAACTCTTGTAGGACATCTAGATGAAAAATGACCTACCTTATTGCATGAAAAACATTTCAAGGGTAACTTGCATTCAAATTTTCCCTTACCTCTCTTTTCTCTTCTAGCAATCAGTGCAACAAGCTCATCCATCTTTCTTTATTTTTCCATTATCTGTTCTGATTCCTCAGCATACTCACCAAGCTCTTCTTTTAGGTCTTCACTGCTGGTGCTTGAAAGTGTAGACATTTTCTTGTGTACAGATGCCTTCAATGTAGATTCCACTTTAGGTATCAGATCTCCCATTTCAGTAGCCTCAAAGGTAGTTATCTTTTCCAACAACATCTCTCTACTAAAATTCAGAGTTAAGGGTATAGTCACTTGAATAGATATAACCTTGAACTTCTATATAGGAGTTAATGATCTAAGGATCTTCACAACAAATTCTTCTTCATCACAAGTACCTCCATAATTTATGATTCCAACCACAACTTCTATAACCCTTTGAACATAAGCCCTCATTCTTTCATCATCCTTCATTTGTAGCTTCTCCATCTTGGTTTTCCAGTTTTGTAACTTTTCTTGCTTGGTATATTTGTCTCCTTCATATAATTCTTCTAATATTTTCCAAATCTCATATCCCAAATCCAAGTCTTTAACTTTAGTAAACTCATCTTCAGATAGTTCACCTATCAGTGCTTCCCTTGCATCCATGTTGTATGAGAATACCTTCTTTTCATCATCAATAGCTAATGGAAAATCAGTCTCATTCTTTATAGCTACCTTATTCTTTGTGATCAACCAATATTCAATGCCCAAACATAGAAAATGAGTTCATATCTTGTTCTTCCAACTATCAAAGTTTTCCAGCATCAAATTTTGGACCATCCTTCCTATAGAGTGCCATCTCCAAGATCATCTCAATCTATTAAGCTTTCTCTCTGAGGACCATAAGCACCAATACTAATTGTTAGTAATAACAGTCCACAATACAACTAAGAGGGTGGGGTGGGGGAGGGGGGGGGGTAGTGAATCAATTGTATGGAAGATTATTAAACTTTAAACTTAAAGTAGCATCAATATCATATCCAATGAACACAATGAATGCCAACACAATATTTTGGTCTCGGGGGAATCTTGTTAAAGGTAAAACCCCTAGTGGGAATTATCACCCACAAATGATGTACTGAGTTTATAGTATCCTTGCTAGAATATTTAGCCCTATTAGGAGATTATTGAAACATTATAGTACATAGTCCTTGTTAGAGGACAGACCCTGCTAGGAGTCAAGAAGAAAGGGAAGGCTCACTACCCAAAGAAGGTTAAATCCACCTTCAAAACTCAGTGTTCGCAACACAAGTGTATATGAAGAAATACACAATATTTTGAACTGTATGATATCCACTATCTTTGCTTGATCAGTTCCAATGAATTCCACCAATAAACCTCTACTCTACATACAATAGACACAAGCTCCCAACATTCACAACTTTTTTATATCACCTTTTTCCCATCCATATCTTATCCAAAGAAAAGACCTTTCATTTATACCATATTATAATTCTCATGATCAGGTCAGCCCATAAGCCTTTCCTAACTAAAAATAATTACATAAACCCTTGATAAGATACACATGGTATCTAAAACAAGTATACAATTATTCTATTACAACAATTAAGGACTGACATCCTTAATTTATATTTGCAAAATAAAATGCACGCTACATCTCCTGAGTCAGCTTCCAAATAGGTATTCTCTAGAATACATGTCATAATTGAAGTCATCAAGGAATCTGTACATTGTACTAACTAGTGAACATCCTTCAGTACCTTTTCTATCATCCCTCAAGCTCACATACCTTGAATCCATATCATCTGGAAGATATACCAGAAACATAGAGACTGGCTCTATCATTTCTCACTGTCACAGTCCAGTGACCAGTCTTCAAAAAAACATCTATAACTCATCCAATATGAAATATTACATGATGTGATCTTTGATATAAGATCACAACACCATCCTAAACTATCATCTCTCTTCGCAGCATCTAAAACATCCGTACAATATCTTTACACTATGGCTATTCTTCTCTTAGAAACATATGTTGACATCAATGACAAAATATAGATGAAAATACTATGAGTGCCTATTTAGTAACATAGTGATTAAACATATTAAATGTCTCAATCACCTCCCCATGCATTAGAAATATCCAATAGTACTAAAATTTATCATGGAATATATTACTCTTGAGGGTCATTTTACTAGAGCTTACAGTCACCACTTTATTTTATTAAACCATTTCCTCCATGGAGAGAAAAATTCTTTTCCTTTTTATCTTTGGTCTTATCTAAAATCTAGCTTCAAAAGACATAGAAAGAATCCTATCAAAAAATACTATTTTGCATGAGGGTTTGTTGGTCCTTATTTTTAACCATTACAAATTCATTTTGACCCCATGAAACCCCATTATTCCTATTAAGGAGGAAGAGACCATGGTGGGAAAAATGGATAATGAGTTTGAAGAGGTTGAGGAAATAAAGTATATGAAGAGGATGAGGATGAGCCTTTGTCAGAAATAAAAAGGACCCCATAGAGAAAGGTGAAATATTTCTATGATGCAGGAGCATCTCGGGTCCTTAGCAATCCTGTGTCACCAAAAACATTTTGAAGTTTGTCTATGTTGCTCGGCTCCTACTTTTACTAAGTTGGTTGGTAGTTGGTAGGTTCCCTTTCATTACTAAGTATGGTTGATTATCTCCTGGGTGGTCAGTTGTTTCACTGGCACTCAGTGTTGCTTGTCTAATGCTCGGTTATGTTTGCTCACTGATGGGTTTAGTTATAGTTTCTATTGTGGCTGACTTGTGCATTTATGTTGGATCATGGATTTAATGTTGATATCAATCATTGGGAGGTGTGTGGTCCCAGATCTGATCATTTCTTCCATTGATTGTGGATCTAAAGGCCAACTCAATTCAGTAGCTTCTTGTATAAATATAGTTGTTGGGTTAGAGTTGAGGCAGTTTTTTTTTTATAGAAGATAGAATTAGAGATTTTGATAGATCCTCACATGTTTGAAGACTTCTGTAATTATTTTAATATCATGCCATAATCGGGAAGGGCTTACAACCTGGCATGTATCATTCTATTTGATGAAAATATATGGTTGATCCTGCATTCTCTCTCTCACTATTGTGGTTTATTTGCTTCCACATGTGTTGAGTAGAATTTGATCATTAGCATGTGCCATTTTTTGGCCCCTCTTGACCCTTGTCTTGTGTTAGGTGGTATCAGAGCAAGGTGAGATCTTGATCTAGGTCTACAGATCTAGGTTTGTAGGTTCCTATTGAGAAGCCCTAGTTGATTGTTTTGGGGTAGTAGATTGTGATCTAACCTGCAATTGTAGAGGGTTGTCAACATGGTTCGTGGGAGGCAAGATTTAGTTCCAAGATTGGAAAATATGCTAAAACAGATTGCTACTAGGTTAGAAGTCATTGAAACAGCCTAGAGAAGAGGCAGACATATTGAACATGTTAGTGATGATGAAATTGAGGAAGAACAGGTGAATGGAAAACCTGCACCTATTATGGATCAAGGTGAAGAAAGATATTTGAAGGCTTTGACAAGTTTGAATTCTACACCACATTTCAATCCTCCTAAGTATGGTGGAAAGCTAGATTCTGATGAATTGGTGGATTGGATCACCGAGATGGAAAAGTATTTTGAGTATGAAAACATATCTGAAGACAAGAAGGTGAAGATTGCAAGCACAAAGTTGAAAATTCATGCATCCTTATGGTGGGAACATCTCCAGCTAGATAGGAAGAGGAAAGGAAAAGACAAAATCAAGGTATAGAATAAAATGGTGAATAAGTTGAAAGGAAAGTTCTTACCCTGTGATTATCACATTAACCTAGTTTGGAGAATGAAAAGTTTGAGGTAGAAAGATAACTTGGTAAAGGAATATATTGAGGAATTCTATAGATTAGATATCAATTCTGGACATGAATAAGAAGATGTGGAAAGAATTGGTAGATACCTGAATGGTTTGAGAGTTTCCATCCAAGAGGAAATTAGTATGGTCAAGTTGGAGAACATTGAAGAGGCTTATCAATTTGCATTGAAGGCTGAGGAGAAATTGAACAAAAGACATGAGAAAAGACAAAAAGGTCGAGGTGGTAGATTCCCTAGAGGAAGAGCTAGATCTAATGGTGAAAATGGTAGATTTGAACCTAAAAAGACAAATCTGGGCAAAGGCAAGACTAAGTGGAAAGGTGAAAGTTCATCTAGAGGTAGAGGTAGTAACTACTAAGGTGGTTATAATAGAGGAAGTTTATGAGGAACTTGTTACAATTGTGGAGAAGAAGGACACATATCTTTTGAATGTACACATGCAAGTAAGAAGGCTGGTAGCAGTAGAAATGCTTTGGTGCAAGAAGAGTCACCGAATGAACCTAAGAAAGAAAATAAGTTAATGATAAGGAGAGCACTGTGGAATGAAAGAAAGAAGGAAGATCCAGTAAGGAAAATTTTGTTCAAGACCAGATGTAGAGGTTTTTATAGATTTTGCAAGGTAATCATTGACAGTGGTAGCTCAGAGAATCTGGCATTTGAGGAGATGGTCACAAAATTGTAGTTGGAAAGGTTGGAACATCCAAAGCCCTATCAAATTTCATGGATCAAATATGAGCATACACTCCTGGTAAGTGAACAATGTTATGTGAATTTGAAGATTGGAAAGTACTATGATAAGGTGTTGTGTGATATCATGCCTATGGATTGTTGTCATATTTTGTTGGGTAGACCTTGGCAATATGATAGACATGCTATATATGATGGGAGATTGCATAAGTATACTATTGTGGCTGATGGAAAGAAATAAATCTTGTTACCTTTGATGGAAGAACTTGTTAGTAATATTTTTACATATGTGAAAGTTTGTTTGATGGAGGGAAGAAAATTTGTTAACTCTTTGAAAAAGAATGATGTATGTTTCACTATGATTCCTAACAAGCTGAGTAAGAAAATAGAGGATAATGTCCCTGAGGAGATTGATAAGTTACTCACTGAGTACAGTGATAGCATTTCTAATAATGTACCTAATGGTTTTACACTGAAAAGAAGAATTGATCATTGCATGAATCTAATCCCTAGAGCTATTTTATCGAATAAGGCACCTCATCGGTTAGCACCTAAAGAGAATCAGTAATTGAACTGACAGATTCAAGAGTTGCTGGAGAAATGTTTGATCAAAGAAAGTTTGATTCCTTGTGTAGTACCTATTGTATTGGCACTGAAGAAGAATGGAGAATGGAGAATGTGTACTGATTCTTGAGAAATCAATAAGATAATAGTGAAGTATAGGTTTCCTATACCCAGAATGGATGATATAATGGACAGTTTGACTGGAGCAAAGTATTTTACTAAAATTGATTTAAAAAGTGGGTATCATCATATCAGAATCAGAGAAGGTGATGAATGGAAGACTACTTTCCAGACAAAAGAAGGTTTGTATGAGTGGTTGGTTATGCCTTTTGGTTTAACTAATGCACCGAGTACTTTTATGAGGCTGATGAATGAAGTCTTGAAGAAATTCTTGGCTGATGGTTTGAAGATGGATCCTAAAAAGGTTGAATCTATTTTGAATTGGCCTACACCTATGAATGCTAGTGAGGTAAGATCATTTCATGGTTTGGAAATTTTTTACCGAAAGTTCACAAGAAATTTTGGTTTAATTTGTAATGCTATGATAGAGACTATGGGAGGAGACAAAAGGGAATTCAAGTGGACAGTACATGGAGCTAATAGAATTTTTGAGACTCTGAAGTAGAAGGTTGATGAATTACCTATTTTGGCATTACCTGATTTCAGTAAGGGATTTCAAGTAGAATGTGATGTAAGTGGAAGTGCAATTCGAGCTGTGTTGAGTCAAGAAGTTAAACCAGTTGCTTTCTTTAGTGAAAATTTGAATGATGCTAGAAGGAAATATTCTATGTATGATCAATAATTCTATGCTATTGTTCAAGCACTAAAGAAATGGAGACATTATTTGATACCGATTGAATTTGTGTTATATACCGATCATAAGGCTTTACAATATCTAGGTAGTCAGAATAAGTTGAATTGGACACATGAAATGGGTTGAGTATTTGTAGAGTTACACATTTGTGATAAAGCATAAGAGTGGATTCACTAACCGAGTTGTTGATGCATTGAGTAGAAGAAGATCTTTGATGATTGAGATGAAAATTGAAGTTCTTGGTTTTGATGAGATGAAAGATTCTTATGAGTCTGATCCTCATTTTTTTGAGCCATGAAGAAAGTGCAAAGCACCAATTCAAGATCAACAAGATACTAAATGGGATGAATATTTTATTCAGGAAGGTATGTTTTTTAAAGGTATTCAGTTGTGTATACTGTGTTGGTTGGTTTTCTCTATTTTTGAAGTGCCCTTTCAAAATTTTAATTTTTTTGGTCTCTTCTCCATGACCTGAGTTTAATCTCCTACATTTTCACCATCTTAGAGTTCAAATTTTTCTAAAAATAAAGAACCCTAATTGCTAGGTCTATTCACCTTTGAAAATCCAAAAGCCCAAAAGTTATTTACCCAAGTCTATTCGGCTGTTACCTTTTTCAAAATCACTTAACCACCTTTTAAAACATGTGCGCTTTACTTCCTCAGTTAGTCGCTTAGTCTCATAATGTGTTTGGCATATTTCTCTTAATTTAGTGATTACCCAAAGCTCTTTGTCACGTGATCTCCTTAAAATAAAAGAATATTCTTTTCCCTCTAACGACTCAGTGATAGCTTTTAGTCACCAAGTCTCTGGATAGATATTATGAGATCTAGTGCCTACTATGATAAATATTTACAATGCAACTATAGTCACTTTATTTCCACATCAAGATTACCTTCAGTCAGGTGATCTCTAAAAAACTTTAAAGAACTGATATAGTATTCAACGATTACGAGGTTCTCTTTTGGTCACTGAATCTCCAAGTGCACAGTGGTGGTCTATTTTGTGCGGGTTGCCAGATCTCTAAATTATTTGGTGGTTAGTTCTTATATCTAGCAACTTGGCATTTTCAATAGTCGCATGTTCTCTTGATTCTAGCAGTTATGTTTTAAATAGTCAATGATTCAGCGATACGGTAATCTCTGAATCTCTTAATGAAGTGGTTAAGTGATGGATGGTATTGCGACTTAGTGGGGACCGTTGGATGGAGATCTAATTGATGGTTGATGTTTAATCTCATTACTTAGCTAACATTAAGTAAATCTTCTTGCAACATGGAGAATAAAGGTTTTCACAATCTCCAGTCTTAACTGGAGTTAAAAGAAGTATTTGGTGATTGGGAGACTATCTTCAGTCGAGTGATAGCCAAATGGTTCAGAGTTAAGTGTTAACCGAGGATAAAAGGTTTAAAATATGAGAATTCATTTGCCAAAATTTTTGACGTGTCCTTCTCTGATTGGCTGACAAGGTTAATAAAGTAATAAGCAAAGGATTGACAGCCTTAGTCATGGAATCTCTAGATCAAGTATATCAATGTTATTTTCTATATAGTTGTCTACTCTCCTAATTGTTTGATCTCTGAAGAAAGTCAAAGTCAGAACAAAGCTCCTAAGATCATGTGATTACCGTCAGATCTTGATCTTACGGGTGCCATAAAATTGTGAAATAAAAGAAATGCTGGTAAATATATTTAGCGATTATGAGACTCTCTTGTTATCACTAGATCTCCATATGAGCAAGTCAAGAAGTCTCAAGAATTTTTTTGAAAAGATAAACGGCTTCAACGACTAAGAGATTCACTGCAGTTGCTAAGTCTCTAGATGAAACCTAAGAGATTTTATGAGATTTTGGAAAGTTGATACTGACTGAGTCTCATGATGAAATTATTAAAAGGGAATTTTTGTAGTGACTAAGGGAATGACTATAGTCGTTGAGTCTCTAAATGAAAAATTTGATGGTCCCCTAGTCTCCAAATAAATCAAAAAGGTCTAAATTATTTAACAACTATGAGTTTT
Organism: Chamaecyparis obtusa; assembly: GCA_027943335.1. Classification (NCBI taxonomy): domain Eukaryota; kingdom Viridiplantae; phylum Streptophyta; class Pinopsida; order Cupressales; family Cupressaceae; genus Chamaecyparis; species Chamaecyparis obtusa. The sequence continues at coordinate 192,730 of BSBK01005471.1, forward strand.
CTCTATAGTCTCCAAATCTCTAGAAGAAATAAAGCCTTTTAGGGACTAAAGTTTTCTTTACTCGCTAGATCTTTGAAAAGGTGAAGGAGGTGTTAAATTTTTCAATGGTTATAAGAATGTGTTTTAGTTGCTAGATCGCCAGAAGGTTGAAATTTGATTATCTGTCACTTTCTCAAATTACGGCTAGTGGTTTGAGTTTTGAGCATGCCAAGTAATGGTGGAAGTTACATGATTTCTATCTTTTCAGTTTCACATGAGCCACTGCATTCAATTCTGCAAAATAAATACATTTGGTCATCATGCATTTTGAATTACCAAGTATTCAGGGGAGCCGAGGTGATAAAATTTCTTCAGATTTCCAGAGAAATTTCCAAGTTTAGTACATTGAAAATTTGTAGCAAAGTGTGAATTTTAAGCAAACATGAGTCAATTGTTAGTCAGTGAGGCCTCAACCAACAAGGGTACCAAGGAAAAGGCTAAGGAGAGCTTTTCAGATGAAGTCCTTGTTTTACTACCCAGGTCATCGCAAAATAAAAAGGTTAGTGATGAGTATTTTGTTGATGAACTTGCATACTATAGGGATGCTATAACTATAGAAGTCACTAGAATGTGTCTGTTCAAATCTTTTTATAATAATTTTGATAGCTCAGTTCCTATTTCAAACCCTTGGATGTCAGGTTTAGCCAAGTTGATTGTTCCAAAAGTTTTCCTGGATGTAGATGTTTTAATTGTGTTGTCCCATTGCTATGATCCACTGTCTAAAACAATTAGGAAGAGTGATGGTTCTTCTGTAGTCACCCTTGATAGAAATTCATTCATGAGAGCCTTCAGTATCCAAATTCCTATGGCTACTGACATTGACCTACAGGCTCAAGCCAACTGATATATTAGAGAGTCTACAATAGTTTCTAAGGAAATTCAAAACCATGTTCCCTAGGAAAATAGAAACTACATTGCAGTTGTGGCTAGGTCAGCCTCATATTATTATAAGGACCTCTATTTTTACATTAATTATATTGCATATGGTTTGTGCAAAGTTCTAGGAATTGATGGTGGAGTGGAGATGATTACTTTAGATATCCTCATGATGGTACTAGACTTACAGAGTCATCATGTGATAAGAGGATATGATTACATAGGGTATGTAATCAATAAAATGTATAATGGTTTGATAGCATTAAAAAATCACACATCTGGTTCTACACCCAAGTTCATGCACTACTCTTTGTTGATGCACCTCATATTGAACTTTAATTATGACATCATGAATATGGAAGGCCTTTAGCCAAAAATTATGTGGAATGGATAGCCGAACCCCATGTAGTTTTGGATAAGGGCTTGGAGTCCCTTTTCTTCAAGATGTGATGTCTGTGCTTTTGAAAATTGGATTGTACAACCTATCCTCCAGAGTTTGGGAGTGAATATCTCAAGGTTATCCACCAAGGTTTTACAGTTGATAAGGCCCCAACAATTTGTTGATAAATGGACAAAGGGTCACAATTGGGGGGAGATTTATTATGAAAAGGGCTATACTATGATCAGAGTATATGGATGCCCCCAACCTCCCCACGTTCTACCATTCTTTGTCCCACTTAGGGTGGCATTTTTAGAATTTATATGGCAACTTATGTTGACTGATAAGGAGCATCTAGTTTCACATAGGAAAAGCACTCTCACTCCAAGGTAGTTCAGAGTGTATAATCTCACAATAGGCAAGAATGCTTTCAATAAGGTAAATGATTGGTTAGGGAAGTTTAGAATGCATGTTGCATCTTATAGGTATGTTGATATAGATGGATTCATGGCTACTGCTAGGAGGTATTACATCCCTAGCATCCCATTCAACAAAAAACATGAAGAGTATCCCGAAGAGGATGTGATAAGAAATATAAATTAAGAAGAGGAGGTGGTAAGGAAAGCTAATCAAATAAATGAATTATATGCCATGGAAAAGTAGCTAAGACAAAAGTGATTGGCAGTCTATGGCTTCTTCCCCAGTCTACGTTATCTTCAAAGGCTAGAACAAATGATGGCTCAATTTAATACTTTGATGAGGACCTTTGGGACTAGATTTATGAGATAGAAAAGAAGAAGGATGTCCATTCTAAGTCTGAATGTCATGAAGATAGTGATGATGGTTACTCGATGCACAACATCCCTACCCTAGAACAAATAATAGCTAAAAAGAATCAAGTTGGAGAAAACATTGTTGACTTGACTGAGCTGTATACCTCCCAGGATAGAAGCAAGACACCCCCCAAAAAGAAAAAATTGCTAATTAGTGAGTTTTCTCAAAGAAAGAAGAAGGATAGAGTGGGAACCCTCTTCACCGGAGAAGGTTTTCTTCACCATTAATTGAGAAAGAAGATAAGAGAGGAAAAGAGAAAACAAAAACTTGAATATGTAGGAGTGGAGTTTCCCTTAGCCCTTTGCCAAGATGAAAGCTTGATAGAGCAAGATGCATTCTTGAAGGATGAAAATTTTATTAAGTCAGATGAATTCAAGATCTTCTTTATATGGCATAAGAAAAAACATGTTGCATTGAGTGTCTAGATAATAGAGGAAGGTCAAGTTCCTGATGAGGCTGTTCAAGCATTAAAAGAATATGACCCTGAATCTGAGACAATCACCCAAGAGGAAGCTAGACAACTAGTCAGAAATAGAAATATGTTTCTTGTACCTAGGTGGAATTTATACTCTAATTTTATCATTGATCATATCAAGAGACAAGAAGATATAACATTGTCCTCAAAGACACAAGTTGGAGAAATTATCAGAGGATTTGGGTATAGCCCAAAGAATCAAGCACTGGCTCTGTGGAGCCTATATCCTAAGGATAAGAAACCATCAATTTTGAATCTCAAGGAGAAAATAGATGGAGATAAGATTGTGTGGTCAATCCATAATATAGGGGATTTAGATATATCCCAGGTTCTAACTCATTTTGTAAGGCTTAATGAGGAATAAACAAAGCAATTATCAGAGAGGTATGGTTCCTTGTTAGAGGATTATAGTACACTTCTGAAGGATAGCGATATCTGAATGATAAAGGAGAAGGCTTTAGAGAAGACCATGGAGGACTTGCAACAATAGATTATGAATATGCCTTTAGTACCCCTTGCACCTCCAGCACCCCCTGCAACACTGGAATATAAAGACATAAGTGAGGAAGATGTTGCTACAAGTGTTGAGAAGAGTAAATTAGAAAATAATGAGGCTACTTTGCAAACCCTTTTAAACATTTTGCAGCACAAGATTGATGTACTTAAAGATAAAGTAGATACAATTTTTACTCCTAACAAATTGTCTAGCTATAAATAACTATATTTCAATTTTGAATGTTTATTATGCAACTTGGTCTGCTAGGGCACCTCTTTTTGAAAGATTAGCAGTTGTGCATTCTTTAAGAATAGATATACTATAAGTTTTCCTCCAAGTAGGTGAGGAGATTGATTGAGTTAAGGCCATTCTACCATTATTTAAGGGTAAATCAAATTAGATTGAGGCTAAGATAGCCATGTTTAGCTCAGATTTCAATAGGTTAATTCCTCCCATTAAAAATGGGGATGGTGCAATAAAGAGTCTTGAACAATGGAGATTGGGTTTTGATCCTCTTTTGTGTAGAAAAGAGGTATTCTTAAATGAGAATAATGATGCATACATGGAGAGGTTTAACATCACTCTGGCTGAAGCCATAAAGGCAGAAATAGAGCTCACCAAATTTGTGGTAGATGTCAAGACAATAATAGATGCCAAATGGGAAAGGAAAAAGGCACAACTACAACATATTCAAGATTATAAATGGTTGACAAATGAGGAAATAACTGCATGGGATGAACTTACAAAGCCCAAGAAGATCAAATCTATTGTTGTTGAATTTGATATCCTGGATGACACTTGGAGTACCTGACACTTGATCTCAGAGCACATGGATGATAAGCTATTAGTTAGAATGGTGTAATTTAGCTAGATGGAGGTCACCATATCTCACAAAAAATCAAGAAACTATCATGAATACTGATAGATAGAGGTGTCAGTGATCAATGAGCCAAGAGTAGAAAAGTCCAAGAAATTTTTCTCTCTCCACCACCTAAGGGCATATTTTGTATTTTTTCTTATATGATTTTAGGGTTTAGAGATCCAACCATCTGAAGCTTGTTGCATTCTCATTGATAAGAGAATTCCAAGATGGTTGAGCTATAAATAGAAGTTGTAACTTTATTTTGAAGGAGAGTTGAAAAAGATAATAGAAAACTTAAAAAAATTGCTAGAGAACAGACTTCTAAATTTTGTTTCTAGTTTTTTGAGCATGAGATCTTGTATGTAATTTACAGTTTTATTTTAATACAAATACACTGCAATTTCTACCTTATATTTTTTTTGTCTCTTTACTTTCCATGTTTTACTCTTGTATATTTTATATGTAAGGCATTTAGAACATACCAATTGTCAAGCAATCTGTTTAATTGATTTATGAGTTTCTTTCAAAGAAAGAATTAAAACTCTCATTGTCAATTTCAAATAGTAAACATTGTTTGTGGAGATTCTGGTGATAGTAATATTTGGTGGATATAATAGTTTGTAAGGCATTCTATTCGAATTTCATATAGTTTGTAAGGCATGCTATTGTATTTCTTTTAAGATAATCCCATGGAATTGCATTTAGATTCTTTTTCCCATTGGATTAGGCATTGGTTTGGTGTTTGTTTCTTGTAAAGTTATCTTTCATAAGTCTCAAAAGAAATAAAATTTTATCTCATTACCAGTACTTTTACTTTTCAAGAATTATTTGCATGTTTGTTGAAGGAATTGTGTCCAGGTGATTTGATTTATATTTGTTGTTTCCTTGAAGAGAGAATAAAAAAGGTTACCCTTCCTTGAGTTGAACTCAAAAAAGGAAGAAGGATGAATATCCTTATACCACTTGTCTATGCTATCACATTTATGATTTCTATTTCTATACTCTATATTAGGATTTTCTGGGCTATTTTCAAAGTAATGATGTTTTATTGAGATAATTTCAAAGACATAGAGCATAACAGTGAAGAAATCAATCCACCATTTGAAGTTTACTTGAAACATAGTAAATCATTTGAGGCAATACTCACCTGAGTCCTATGGAGCTTGAAGCAGAAGGAGGATCTTATCTAATCCTCATCAATTAGATTGTTTCTTGTCAAACTTGAGAGTCCTTAAATCTAATAATCAAGCCTACATATTTGCCAAATTTGATCCCACAAGAAAAAGCTCTAACAAACTAGCAACTCTACTGGGGATAAAATCTTTTACAAATTTATAAGTAATGCAGGTTCCAAGTTGAGTTTTACTCCTGGCCTTCTTATTTCATACTAGTCAGTCACCATTGAAGATTAGAGTTGTCCTTTCATCTCTCTATATATTATCCCTTTATGAGTTTTTCTTATATATATTCTCCAAAGGATAATATCTCCAAATCCCCAACCAAATTGGGTGGCAACTCTTTACAAAATCTTTGTGCCAGTGCTCCATAAGATACCCCCTATTTCATAATGACCCATAGGAATACAAGGTCCTAGAGAAAAGAACATCCAAAGAAAAATTTAGAAGGAGAACTTCCAACTACCTCAAGATGAAATCAAAAGAGAAGGGAAAGAAATAATAATGACATGTCTTTCACATGGAAATAGAAAGGAAATGTGAGGACAAAAAATCATGTTCAACAAACCAAGAGGGAAATACATAAAAATATGAGGAGGTAGTTGATTTGGGCCTAAATCAGTATGAAGATTACTATTCACCCTCTGAAAAGGATGGAGGGAGAGCACAACCCCATAGAAGAGGAATCCCTAGAAATAATAGAAGATCTAGAAGCCAAAGTAGGAATAGACAAGACTTTGTTCCTTCTTTTCCCCATGGTTCCTCCTTACAGGGTCACCAAGTGCCTAATGACCACCAAGAGGAAGTCCTAGCCCAAATTCTTCATCAAAAACAACCCTCCTAGGCTCTAAATAAATTTTTGAAGAAGTGTTTGAACTAGAAAGAAAGATTCAGGAGCAAGCTGCACTAAGGCAAAGAAGAGAGAAAGAGAAAGAAGAAAAGATTAGACATGCTATGATTAGGGCCAAGCAATTAAAGAGATAGTTGTTGGATTATGAAACTATAAATTATGTTCCCATATCAGAACAAATAAAGGAACAACCCATTATCTAAGAAGTACATGAAACAAGAAACCCCAGGGATAAGGGTAAACAAAAGGCTATAGAAATATCAATTAGTGAACCAAATCCTACCAAAAACTCTTTTGATCAAGCAGGAAGATTAGATGCTGACCTTGAGAGGGCCAAAAGAGAACAAGAATTATTGGCTAAAGAATTAGAAAAGGTAGAGCTACATGCTACTATAGCTAAGATGAAAAGAAAGATTGAGTTTCTTAGATAATCTTCAGGACCCACTAATAGAGTTTCCACTTCTTTAGTACAAGGTAAAAATGTTTTGAATACTGCCAAAACTATCCCTACATCTGTTGTCCATAAAGTCTCCAATGTTTCAAATATTCAAACATCTACGTGGTTTTCTGGCCCATCTCAAGTAGATGTTTTCTGGCCCATCTCAATGTTTCAAATATTCAAACATCTACTTCTACCTGTAGTTCAACACCTACCTGGTTTTCTGGCCCATCTCAAGTAGGTGTTGAACTACAACTGATTTGGAATCTGATTGAAGGATCTGTGATTGCAAGATGACTGAGAATTTTTTGATTAGATATGGAATATGATTAAATCAATATTATGTTGTCATTGATGTCAACTAGTTTGACAACACTTATCTTGTAAGTTACTATACTGAGACATCTGAAGAAAGGTGAAAGAGATGAAGAATAGAGAAATCTACATGAGGAAAGATGTACAAGATAGATGAGGATAAGGAACACATTGAGTAACTTTTTGATGAGTCTATGACTTGATGATATTGAATTTATTATGTTGCATTCATCTATAATGAATTATAGAGCTGAAAGACACAAAGCAATGTTGTCGATAAATGAAGCATTTCTAGTATACACCGATGGAGTGTAGTGTATAACGACTACAGTATTAACCGAGCAGTGTTCATCGACACATTCTTGTTAATCAAAGATGACAGAATGAATTAAATGACTAGTTTAGCCAATAAGATTGATGAGCTAGCAAGAGTATAACATCAATGTAACAGATAAATTTTGTTACACAGATCAACAGCTGACAAAATTCAAGGAAGATCTAATGGAGCAGATTGAAGTGTGTTATTGACACAAGTATCGAGAAAGTTTTAAGTGGAAAAATCTATGAATGTGATTAAGCAGAAAAATCTAAAGGTGGAGAAGAAAATGATTTACTTGTTTATATAAGAGAACATAATTTATTTATGAAATGATCTGGAAGAAGAAGCTACAGGAATTTTGCATGAACAAGCTTTCATGTATTCTGATCATACTAGTTAGTGAGAACCGAGCCGCAGAACAGTTATTGAGCTACAGAGAGTAATTACCGATGGACAGTAAGTTGATACAGTACTAAATCTGAAATGAAATATTGATCAAAAGGATTTGTATGGACTAAATATTGATCTGTAATCTACAATTGAAGTTGTATTAAGGTAGGTCATTTTACTATTACATATTTAACCATTGTATATAGTCTAAATCTCTTAACTGAGTGGACTCTGAAAGTCTTAGGATGTATCATTCATAGAGTGAACATTTGTTATTTTGTCAACCCCATAGTGAATGCTAGTTGGACGATAACTTCTAGTCTAAAATCCTCAAACAAGGTCACACCTAACAGTGTGTTTGTAACCTTTAACAGGGTTGGGTCTTAACCGACCTCACTTCAAAAGAGTGAACAATTTTGGGTTGCCGGTCCCAGGTGGTTTTTCCCTTTACAGGGTTTCCATGTTAAATCTCTTGTGTTATGTGTTGATTATGATATTTTTTTGTTATCATTATTTACATGTTACATGTTAGATTTGATCAGTAAACTATTATAAGTATTAGACTGGTAATCGGTAAAAGTACAGACAGTGAGAGTTATTATTGCTTACCGACGAGTAGAAATGAAAGAAGATGTTTTGCATTATACATTTTGTTTTGGGACATTGGATAAATGATTCACCCCCCTCTTAGTTATTCTAACAATTGGTATTAGAGCTTTGGTTGCTTGGAATAGAGTTTTAAGGATGTAAGCATAAAGGTCTCAAGATGTATAAGAGGGAAGTACCGAAACTAAACAAAGAGAACTTCACAGTATGGTAAAGAAGAATGAAGCTACACATATTTGGAATTGGGAACTCAGCACTAGATCTGATGGCAAATGGCTACATACAACCGCCCACTAGTCCCCTAACTATTGATCAACTGAAGGATAAGAATGAACATAATTTTACTATGATGGAACTTGTTGCTGCCTATACTGATGCTGAATTTGAAGATATCAAGACATACACAATTGCCAAATGAATGTGGGATAAGTTAGCACAAATCTACAGTGGAGATCTGAATGTCAAAAGAGCCCGAGCTGAAAGTCTGAGAGGCAGATTTGATGATATGAGAATGAAAGAAGGTGAGAATATTGTGCAATATTCAAATAGACTCAAAGAGGTGGTACATGCTATTAGAGCATCTAATGAAGTAATTGATGATGAAATAGTGATAAGAAAGATTCTCAGAACTTTGCTACTAGTTTATGCAATCAGGATTTCTACAATTCATGAAATAAGAGCTACATCCAACCTTACTCTTGACACTCTGATTAGTAAACTTAAAACCTTTGAATTAAACAACTTTGATAATAGTCTTGTTCCTTCTGTTGAATCCACTTTCATGTCTTCTCTGAAGATTGGAAATTCTAGTAGGAATGGTAAGAATTGTGATAGTGATGACAATACCAATGATGAACTTGATAAGCTTGGAGCACTTATGGCCCATGGATTGCCCAAAGGAAAAGGAAGGTATAGAGGCAAACTACCTTTAGTATGCTTTAATTGTAAAGAAGTCAGTCACATCACTGCTAGATGTCCTTAGAAGAAAGATGATGATAGATCCAAAGACTGATATGAAGGAAGCTATGGGAGAAGAGTCAATAGAGGTTGTTGACACAACAACATAGACAACTAAAGTGAAAAAGGAAAAAAGGTATGTTACATAGCCAAAGATATTGAAACTAAATATGATTCTGATGATGATATAGAAGTTGTATTTGTTGCTATGAAAGATGAATCAGAAGAGGAAGAGAAACATGAAGAGATAGCACTGATCTCTAAAGTAAGCAAAAATGATACATGGATCATAGATAGTGGTTGGACACATCATATGACCAGTGATGTAGAGAAGTTTGATCATCTTGCTGAATATAATAGAGGATCTGTGAGAATGGGAAATGATGCACCTTGTATGGTAAGAGGTAAAGGCTCACTGATGATCAATGACAGATTGCAATGTGAAAATGCATACTGGGTAGATGGATTGAACTATAATTTGATAAGTGTGGCTTAGTTGAACAACTCAGGCCACTGACTGGCTTTTGAGAGCAAAAAGGTGAAGATTTATGATGATGGAGGAAGACTTGTCAGAACTAGTACACTATCCAGAGGTAATCTATTCTATCTTGATATGGATAAGTCTTCTTGTTTGCTAATAAAGGATGAAGATGCTTGGTTGTGGCACCGAAGGTTATGCCATGTGAACTTTGACAACATGATCAAGATTAGTAGAAAGAAAAGAGTTAGAGGCCTACCTAACTTAACAAAACCTGATCATGCTATGTGCCATGAATATCAAAGAGGTAAGATGACTACGTCTAGTTTTAAAAGTAAAGACTACTCAACAAATAAGATACTTGAGTTGGTTCATACTGATCTGTGTGGTCCTATGAGAACTCAGAGTTATTATGGTGATATATATTTTATTCTTTTTGTTGATGATTACACTAGACTGATGACTATTATGTTCTTGAAAGAGAAGTCTGAAGCCTTCAAAATGTTTAAGTGGTATAAAGCTAAGGTAGAGAAAGAAACTGGAAAGGAAATAAAATGCTTAAGATTTGATAGAGGAGGTGAATTTATCTCTAATGAATTTACTAACTTTTGCAATGAGCATGGAATCAAGAGGCAGGTATTAGCACCGAGGACACCTTAGCAAAATGGCATTGCTAAAAGGAGGAATAGGTCTATAATTGACTGTGCTAGAACATTGATGATACAAAAGAATGTTGCTCAAACATATTGGAGGGAAGCTGTTAGCACAAATTTATATGTTCTTAACTGAGTACAACTGAAGAAGGAGTCCAATTGAACACCTTATGAACTATGGTTTGGACACAAACCTACTGTAAGTTATTTCAAAATTTTTGGAAGTAAATGATTTATCTTGAAAGATGAAAGAAATGGGATGTTTGATTCTAAAGGAGATGAAGGAATATTTCTAGGATATTCCACTACAAGTAAAGCATATAAATGTTTAAATAAGGTTACAAATAAGATAGTTGAAAGTACTAATGTTCATGTTGATGAGTTTGATGACAAGTACGTAGAGGAAAGTAAAAAGGAACCAGAAGATTGTGATAGATTCACTTACATTGAATATCTAGAGTATCTACCGACATTACAAGAAATGTCAACCACTCAGTAGGGAAATAATGCAGTACAATAGGCACCACAAACTGATGAACATGAAGAAGCTGCCGAGCAAGAAAATGACCCTAAACAAGATGAACAAGAAAGAAGAAATTGAGTTGTCTAGTTTTGTCAGAGGACATCATCCTAAAACACAAATCATTGGAGACCGACATGCTGGAATGCAAACTAGAAGCAAAACAAGACAAGGTACATATTTAATTTGTGAATTTGAACCTAAAACTATGAAGGTTGCATTAGAGAATGAAGAATGGGTTAATGCAATGAAAGAGGAATTAGAGAAAATAGAGAAGAACAAAACCTGGTACTTTGTACCCCAACCAAAAGATAAGAATGTTATAGGTACTAAGTGGATATACAGGAATAAATTGAATGAAAATGGTGAAGTCATAAGAAATAAAGCTAGATTGGTATGCAAGGGATATGAACAGGAAGAAGGCATTGACTATTGTGAGACATTTGCACCTGTTGCTAGATTAGAAGGAGTTAGAATGCTACTTTCATATGCTGCACATAAGAAACTCAAAGTCTATCAAATGGATGTGAAGTCAACATTTTTGAATGGTATACTTGAAGAGGAGGTCTACATTGAAAAATCTAAAGGATTTTTTGATCCTAACAATAAAGACATGGTATGTAGATTACATAAGGCTTTATATGGTCTAAAGCAAGCATCGAGAGCATAGTATGAAAGACTGCATACTTATTTGTTAAGTATTGGATTTGTTAGAGCAAGTGAAAACAATAATTTGTATGTGAAAGTTGAAACTGATGATACTATTATCATTGCTGAAATATTTGTTGATGATAACATCTTTGGTGCCTCAGATCTTGTCTACAAGGCATTTGTCGATGAAATGCAAAAGGAATTTGAAATGTCTATGTTCGGAGAGATTAAGTTCTTTCTTGGACTACAAGTGATTCAGTAGAGTAATGGCATATTCATCACACAATCTAAATACATAAAAGAAGTACTAAAGACATTTAGCATGGAAGATGCTAAACCTGTGGGAACACCGATGGCTACTAGATGCAAATTGACAAAGGAGGATGAAACTAATGAGGTAAATTAGACACTTTACTGATCCATGATTGGTAAGTTAATGTACGTAATTCACGGTAGTCCAAATATAGCACATGCTATGGGTATAGTTGCAAGATTTTCTACTAATCCTAGAGAATCACAAATGATAGCTACAAAAAGGATCTTAAGATACTTGAAGAAAATAGAGAATTATGGATTATGGTATCCTAAGGAAGGGAAGTTTGAACTGAAAGTTTACACCAATGCCGATTGGGCTAGACATGTGGATGATAGAAAAAACACCACCAGAGGAGCATTTTTCTTTGGTGAAAGACTTATAACCTAGACAACTAAAAAGCAGGCTTGTATTTCTCAGTCTACAGCTGAAGCAAAGTATGTTGCTACTACTACTAACTATTCAAACATTGCATATATCAAACAAGTGTTGGAAGGAATGAATGAGGTAATCACTAACCTGGTGATTATATACTGTGACAACACTAGTTTTATTAATATTTCAAAGAATCCTGTGATGCACTCTAAGACAAAGCATATATCTATTAAGTATCATTACTTAAGAGAAAAAGTGCAAGAGAAGAAAGTAAAGTTAGAATTTGTTGCATCTAAAGAACAACTTATTGATATTTTTACAAAGCCTCTACCGAAGGACACATTTGAATACTTGAGGACTAGACTTGGGGTCCGTCCCTTGTCTATCAATCACTAAGGTAATCTGGATGTTGCATCAGCCTACTTTTATCAGAAGATCATTCATGTTGATGTAGCATAGTTCACACTTTGAATCATGTTCAAGGTTGTGATTAAGTTTGAGCACTTGAACCAATGAGATATCAGTTTACAGAGATACAAAGGAAGTACTGGACACCACAGAGAGTTACTTGGCTACTACAGAGATGATTGTTTATTTGTCTCTTTGGCATTGTTTCCAAAGGGAGAGATGAACAATATGAAAGGAATGTACAACAATGAAATGGAGAGATGAACAATATGAAAGAGGTTGAAAGGTTTGAAAAAGGTTTGAAACAAGCATCGATGAAAACTATCTAAGGGAGAGACAATCTGAATGGAATAGAAGAACTGAAAAGATTACAACTACAGAATGGTAAAGTTGTATTACTCAATGCTGGTTTAGTAATGTAGTGATTAAACATATTAAGTCTATTCAACTTCCAACATTTGATCACAAATTTGTAGAATGTATGTTTGGTATGTGTATGGTACATTTCATATTACTTGAGTTGCCATCAATGCCAAAGGGAGAGATTGTTGGACTACAACTGATTTGGAATATGATTGGAGGATCCATGATTGCAAGATCACTGAGAAGTTGCTGATTAGATATGGAATATGATTAAATCCGTATTATGTTGTCATTGATGTCAACTACTTTGATAGCACTTATCTTGTAAGTTACTATACCGAGACATCTAAAGAAAGGTGAAAGAGATGACTAACAGAGAAATCTAAATGAGAAAAGATGTACAAGACAGATGAGGATAAGGAACACATTGAGTAACTTTTTTGTCAAGTCTATGACTTGATGATATTGAATTTATTATGTTGCATTCATCTATAATGAAGTATAGAGCTGAAAGACACAAAGTAGTGTTGTCGGTAAATGAAGCATTTCTAGTATACACCAATGGAGTGTAGTGTATACCGACCATAGTATTAACTAAGCAGTGTTCACCGATGCATTATTTGTTAACCAAGGAGGACAAAATGAATTAAATGACTAGTTTAGCTAATAAGATTGATGAGCTGGCAAGAGTATAACATCAAGGTAATAGATAAAGTTTGTTACGCAGATCAACGACTGACAAAATTCAAGGAAGATCTAACAAAGAAGATTGAAATGTGTTATTGACACAAGTACCAAGAAAGTTTTAAGCAGAAAAATCTATGAATGTGATTAAGTGGCAAAATCTGATGGTGGAGAAGAAAATTATTTACTCATCTATATAAGAGAACAAAATTTATTTATGAAATGATTTGGAAGAAAAAGCTACAGGAATTTTGCATGAACAAGCTTTCATGCATTCTGATCATACTGGTTAGTGAGAACCAAGCTGCAGAATAGTTATCGAGCTATAGAGAGTAATTATCAACGGATAGTAAGTTGATATAGTATTGAATCTGAAGTGAAATATTGATCAGAAGGATTTGTATAGACTAAATATTGATCTGTAATCTACAATTGAAGTTATATTAAGGCAGGTCATTTTACTGTTACATATTTAACCATTGTATACAGTCTAAATCTCTTAACCGAGTGGACTCTGAAATTCTTATGATGTATCATTCATAGAGTGAACATTTGTTATCGTATCAACCCCATAGTGAATGCTGGTTGGATGATAACTTCTAGTCTAAAATCCTCTAACAAGGTCACACCTGACAGTGTGTTTGTAACCTTTAACAGGGTTGGGTCTTAACCAACCTCACTTCAGAAGAGTGAACAATTTTGGGTTGCCGGTCGTAGGTGGTTTTTCCCTATATAGGGTTTCCATGTTAAATCTCTTGTGTTATGTGTTGATTATGATATTTGTTTGTTATCATTCTTTACATGTTACATGTTAGATTTGATTGGTAAACTGTTATAAGTATTAGACTGGTAATCGGTAAAAGCATAGACATTGAGAGTTATTATTGCTTACCGATGAGCAAAAATGAAAGAAGATGTTTTGCATTATACATTTTGTTTTGGGACATTCGATAACTGATTCATGCCCCTCTTAGTTATCCTAACAGTAGGATCTATTCATGAGAAACACAAGTAGTTAGTTTTATTGGAATCCCTGGATATCCTAATCTTATCCCTGATGAAATTAGGAAAAAACTCCCAAAATTCACTAGAAGTAATGTAGTCACTTGTGAGGAAAACTTGAAGAGTTTCATCCATGTAATAGATGACTACAACATTAAACCTGATGATGTAATTATGAAACTTTTTGTTCAATCTATGACTAAATATGCTAGAGATTGGTTTAGAAATCTACCTCATGCTAGCATAAGTTTGTGGGAATAGTTCAAGCATTGTTTTAAAGAAAAATATTTGTGATAAGACCAATGAAGGTTTCATGCTGAATGAGGTCAATAACATCAAGAAAAACCAAAATGAAGGTTTTGTTGAATTTAATGTTAGATTTCAGAAAGCTATGCATAAACTATTACAAGTTATGAGGTTGGATGATAAAATATGTTTGGTCACTTATTTGAATGCTTTTGATTCAAAGATGGGGTATCTTTTAGGGGACAAAAACCCTAGAAATCTTGCAAAAGCCTATAAACTAGCCATTAACATAGAAAGAAATAGGAGGGTATTAGGAAAACTGGGAAGGAGGGATGATTATAAACTGTAGGCTTCAAATAGAAAGGAAACATGGAAATCTGATACAAAACCATAAGAGGAAGATAGTTTGAAGCAAATCTTGAAAGATATAAAAGATTTAGAGCCTGGTGAGAGTAGAAATAATAGAATGCCAGCAAATGACAAACAATCTTTTAATAACTTTAACAAGTTACCAAGAATGCAAAACTATCCCTATAACACTCAGTGGAAGGATGGAAAACTAATGCTCCCTGAAAGAAATGATAAACCTAGTGATAAAAATCTTGACCCATTACAAAAAAACATAGTGAACATGAATGATGATCTTCCATGGTGTATTGTTTGTCAATCCCCTCATGATCCTTATTACTGTGTAGTTGCTCAAAGTGTCTCTATAGATGGAGAACAAGAAAGTAATGATGAAGAATCTTATGATGATCAAGGGTGTGCCATGACTTCTTCATGTATGTATGATGAAATGGACTCTACTAAAGAAGATGAGCACCACGATGTTTCCAGTTCCCAAGTCAAGAATATGGTCTACCATGAGAAATTTTTTTCTAATGAAGAGGATAGTCAATTGGATAAAGTCTAGTGTAATACTTTGAGAGATGATGGATCAGTTATGTTGAGAAGGCCTTCAGATGAGGAAATTGCACAAATCACAATAGATATGGTTACTCAAGCCAAGAGTAATTATAATTTGAGAAATAGGGTGGTGGGTGACCAAATCATAAGCCAACTGGTATATTCATCCAAAAAATAGAAAAGGATGTGAAACAATCTCAAGATAAACATAAAGCTGCTAAAGTTGTTATCAAAACCAAGATAAAAAAGAATGTCACTTTTGCTACCCCTAATATGACTTATAGAGTGAAGGCTAAAACCTTGGAGGAAACTATCATTTCTGCCCAAAAGGAGGTTAAAACCCAAAACAAGGATCATCCTGGCCTTATTGCATTAGGAATGAATGCTAAATGTTTGGCATCCATTCTGTAGCAGTTGTTGTATTCATGACTATGATTGTCATTGATGTCAACACAGTGATTTACTGAAGACTTGTAGAGAAGCAGACATAGTTTGGATTAGCACATGTGGGTTATTGAAATTGGAGCTATGTGATGTTGAGGATATACTCTTTGATATGTTATATTTCTATGGTTAAGAGCACAGATAGTAATTCATTTATTCATGGAAGTTATGAGCACTTTGGTAGAAGTAGTATTCAGGCAGTGTTCCTGAGTAGCGGTTCGTGGAAATCAGATGATATCTCCTAATTAGGATGGAATCTAGTTTTTCATAGTTAAAGGGAAGTTGAAGAAACATTTCTAGTGATGTGGATGACAATTCAAACTTTGAGGTCACATGAGTGAAGATTTATTGTATTTGGAAGTTGACAGTTTTGTGTAATTTTGATGTACCGTGTGGAAACTTTTATTTTGTAATTGTATGTTAACTCATTTATAATTATTTGAGTGTGGTATAAAGGAAGTAATGTATTTCCTTGTTGAAATATGGTTTTATTGGTTGAGTTTGATTTTGTATTAATGAATTGAAGAAAAGAGCTAAGTATGAAAGCAAATTTGTGAAGGAAGACATGCGAAGTACATAGATCTAAAATTGAGATCCGGTGTAATAGTGAGTGCGGTTTGAAATAATCAAAGAAGAGGTAACATATTATCCTATTGAGTAATGAAAAGATTATTTGGACAGTGTGTTCAATGATCTTACCCTGAAGCTATTTAGGCAGTGGGTCCTTTTGTCTTCCATAACTCTTAACAGGGTTAGAATCTTTTAATAGGGATTCAAAATCTCCTAACAGGGATTCATATGTATTGAATGTATTTCATAAGACTCCTAATAGAGTCCATCCTTTCATAAGGAATATTCATATTAGTGCATCTTTCATGGGCATCATTCCCACCAGGGTTTACTATTTGATCAAGAGGTTCCCTAGTCAACATATCTTGTGTCATTGTGTATGAATATCTTTGTATGGTTGGTAATTATATTGCTTATATGGTTTAATGTTGTTGAAGATGATAAAAGTTATAATTATCTGATAACTGATTCACCTCCACTTCTCAATTATCTTAGTGTACTTTACTTTGTAACAATTGGTATCAGAGCAGCAGTTCCTTGAAAAAGAAGTTTAACAGCATAAGGAGATCCATGGCGAATTTTAGGAAAGAAAGCCCTAAGTTTGATGGAGTAAATTTTGACAGCTGGAAAGAAAAGATGAAGACACACCTACTGTGTTTAGGACTAGGTTACTAGTTGATTACAAAGAATGATAAGACTATCGTTGAAGAGGAAAATCTTGAAACATGTACTACTGAAGAGAGAGATCTATTCATGTGTAACATACTTGCAAGAGAAGCACTTTTGATAGCCCTTCCAGAGAATGAGTACAGTCAGGTAAAATATTTGAAAAAATCTCATGAAATTTGGAATGCATTACACTCTACTTTTGAAGGTGTTGAACATGCAAAAAGAGCTAGATTACATAATTAGATATGTGCATTTGAAGATATAAGAATGTTGGAAGATGAATCTATTAGAAGCTATATTGGTAGAATGTCAAAAATTATTACAGGTATAAAATCTTGTCGAGGAACAAAGAAAAAGAATGAAGTGATATGGAAAATTCTAAGGACATTGACCCCTATATTTAAGCAAACAACACATATGATTGAACAAGTTATACGTTGTACTACAAAATTTACAAGAGAGACTCTTCTTGGAAGATTGGAAGTAGTAGAAATGAACTCGAGATTATCAGGAGACTTACCTAGAATGGAGATAGCATTCAATGCTCTTAGTGTTCGCTCTACTTTGTCAAGAATATGGTCATTTTGCATCTAAATGTCCTAAGAGAGTTAAAAAGTATAGAAACAATTTCAAACCTAGAAGATCTAAGGAATGTTATTATGCTAATGATGAAGATCTTGAAGCTAGTATGGAAAGAAATTTAAGTGAAAGTGATACTAATAATAATGATAACATAGGATTTGTACCAATTAAAGAAGAAAATCATGAAACTGACGTTAAGGAAGAAAAATCCTGAGTTTCTCAAGTTGAAAAGAAAGTTGATTGGATTATAGATAGTGGTTGTTCACATAATATGACTAGAGACATGAAAAATTTCATAAAGCTTAATGAATATGATGGAGAAGTTGTTAGAGTTAGTAACAATGCACCTTGTTTGATTAAAGGTATAGGATCTATTACTCTTGATGGAAAGACTAATACTAATGATTTTTATTTTGTGGATGGATTGAAACATAATCTTTCGAGTGTTGGATAGTTAGTTGATAAGGGATATCAAGTTTGGTTTACTGAGAAAACTTGTGTGATAAAGGATAAAGACAAAAATATGATTGGAACTAGATCTAGAATGAGAGGTAATATATTTTAGTTGAATCCTACTGAGATGACATGTTTGATTACTTAGATTGATGACAGTTGGTTATGGCACATAAGGTTTTGTCATATAAACTTTGATAACATTGTGAAAGTAAGTACTATAGTTGCAGTAAGAGATTTGCCTAATTTTATGAAGCCTACTTAACATGACTTGCAAAGAATGTGTAATGGCTAAACATAAGAGAAGTTCTTTTCCCAGTAAGAAGTTTACATCTATAGAAAAGATGGAGATTGTTCATATAAATTTGAGCAATCCTACCAGGACTAGAGGATTCTATGGAGAAAGGTATTTTACAATTCTTGTTGATGATTTTACAAGAATGATGTGGATTGCATTTCTTAAAGAAAAATTTGAAGCATTTGATAAGTTTAAGATTGTTAAGAATAAAATTGAGAATTAATCTGGAATGAAGATTAAATGTTTGAGAACTGATAGAGGTGGAGAATTTACTTCTAGAGACTTTAACACCTTTTGTGAAGAAAATGGCATTAAGAGATAGTATTCAGCCCCTAGAAAACCTGAACAAAATGGCATTGTAGAAAGAAGAAATAGATCAGTGACTGAAGCAGCAAGAGCTATGTTATTTGAGAATGATTTGGTGAAGATATTCTAGAGAGAAGTAGTGAACACAATAGTGTATACAATGAACAAAGTACAAAACAGAGAAAACACAGACAAGACACCTTAGGAATTATGGTTTGGACATGCACCCTCAATTAAGTATTTTAAAATTTTTGGAAGCAAATGTTATATAAATAGAGATGATGATATTGGAAAGTTTGATCTTAGAAGTGATGAAGGTATATTTCTTGGATATTCTTTGAAAAGAAAAGCCTATAGATGTTACAATAAAATAACTAAGACTATTGTTGAAAGTGCAAATGTTAAAGTTGATGAAAAGTTCAAAATTCAGGAAAGAATGGTTGATTATGAATTAGATGGAGAAGCTCATCCTAAACCTAACACTGGATCTACTGAATTATTTTATGAAACTGACAGTCATTTGTTGAATGAAAGCCACAGTGAAGTCATTGAAGAACCTACACCTGAAGTGAGATCTAAGACAATGACACCTAGCAAGAGTTTGTTAAAGGATCATCCTATTGGACAAATTATTGGAAGCATCAAAAGAGGAGTTCTAACTCGAAATAAGGTACAAGAATAGTTATGTTTGATTTCTCAAATTGAACCTAACACTACTAGTGAAGCTTGTGAAGATAAAAGATGGACTA
Source organism: Chamaecyparis obtusa (assembly GCA_027943335.1). Taxonomy (NCBI): domain Eukaryota; kingdom Viridiplantae; phylum Streptophyta; class Pinopsida; order Cupressales; family Cupressaceae; genus Chamaecyparis; species Chamaecyparis obtusa. The sequence goes on from BSBK01005471.1 coordinate 212,412, forward strand.
ATGCTATGAAAGAAGAACTAGATCAGATTTAAAAGAACAAGACATGGGAATTGGTCTCTAGACCTAAAGACAAGAATGTTATTGGAACTAAATGGGTATTCAAAAACAAGATGAATGAACAAGGACAAGTAGTAAGAAACAAAGCAAGATTGGTATATAAGGGTTACTCACAGCAAGAAGGAATTGACTATGAAGAAACCTTTGCATGTATTGCAAGAATTGAAGTAGTAAGAATGTTTTTGGCTTATGCAACTTACAAGAAATTCAAAGTATATCAGATGGATATGAAGTCAGCATTTCTGAATGGAGAATTGGAAGAAGAAGTCTACATTAAGCAGCCTGAATGTTTTCCTTTGAATCAAGAAGGAGACATGGTATGTAAACTAAAGAAAGCTTTATATGGACGTAAACAAGCACCTAGAACTTGGTATGCAAGCTTGGATAAGTATTTATTAAAATTGGGATTTACAAAAGGAACAACTGATAGCAATCTGTACACAAAATAAATTGAAAATGGTTTGTTGGTTATAGTTTCTTTTGTTGATGACATTATCTTTGGAGGAGAAGATGGAGCTAGTGACAAATTTGCTGATGAAATGAAGATTGAATTTGAAATGAGTATGATTGGTGAAATGAAATACATTTTGGGATTACAGATAACACAAAACAATGATGGTATCTTTGTAAGTCAGACAAAGTACCTGAATGACTTGTTGAAAAGATTTGGAATGGAGAATTGTAAACTAGTTGGAACACCCATGGTGACTAGACATAAGTTATCTAGCACAGATGAAACTCATGCAGTGGAACAGAAGAAATACAGATCTATGATTAGAGGATTGTAGTATTTGACTCATACAAGACCTGAGATAGCACATTTAGTTGGAATTGTAGCAAGATTTCAAGCTGAACCTAGACAAATCACATTATGCAGTAGTAAAGAGGATACTGAGATATTTAAGAGGCACAGTGGACTATGGACTTTGGTATGAAAAATTTGATGATTTTACCCTATGTGCATATATAGATGCTGATTGGGGAGGTAGTCTTGATGATAAGAAAAGCACCAATGGTGGAGCATTTTCCTTGGAGGAAGATTGGTTTCTTGGCTAAGCAAGAAGTAGAATTGTATCTCACAAAGCATAGCAGAAGCAAAATATGTAGCAGCAACAAAAAATTGTAACCGGATAATTTGGATGAAGAAAATGCTGAAGGATATTGGAATAAAGTTTGTTGAACCTATTGTCATGCATTGTGACAACACCAGCACAGTTAGTATGTCTAAGAATCCTATATTACATTCTAAGAAAAACCATATAGAGATTAAGTATCATGTTGTAAGAGAGAAAGTTGCTGAGAAAGAAGTCAGATTTGAGTACATAAGTACAAAGGAGTGGATAGAAGATATATTCAAAAAGCCTTTCCCTAAGGATACATTTGAGTATCTGAGAGGTATGCTTGGAGTTATGCCCTAGCATACTTTTGAAAAGTGATGCAGTTGGTTGCATCCATCCAGTGGTATATGAGCCTTATCTTTCTTCTAGACTTGATGTTGGTACTTCCTCTATGGGGGAGTATGTGTATCTGAGCTGAGTCATGAGGACTCTAGTGAATGTATTTTTTGAATAGTGTCTTTTGACATTGAGTTGTTGTTGACATAGTGATGAAATTTCTATCATTGATGTCAATGGGGGAGAAGTATACATGAAAAACCATCTGAAACATCTATTGGAGAGAACTGAATAAGATAACGAAGCAAGATTTGATTGATGAAGATGATTTGAAGCATCAATGTTGCAGTATTGGATATTTGGAACATTGGATGTTTTTCATCTATGTTGCCATCAATGCTAATGGGGTAGATTGTTAAGAATGAATGCTAAATGTTTGGCAGCCATTCTGTAGCAATTGTTGTTGTATTCATGACTATGATTGCAATTGATGTCAACATATTGATTTACCAAAGACTTGCAGAGAAGCAGACAGAGTTTGGATTAGTGCATGTGGGTTATTGTAATTGGAGCTATGTGATGTTGAGGATAGACTATTTGATATGTTATATGTCTATGGTTAAGAGCACATACAATAATTCATTTATTCATGGAAGTTATGAGAATTTTGGTAGAAGCAGTATTCATGCAGTGTTCCTGAGTAGCGGTTCATGGAAATCAGATGATATCTCCTAATCGGGATGGAATCTGGTTTTGTGTAGTTAAAGGGAAGTTGAAGACACATTTCTAGTGACATTGATGACAACATAAACTTTGAGGTCGCACACGTGAAGATGTATTGTATTTGGAAGCCGATAGTTTTGTGTAATTTTGATGTAGCATATGGAAACTTTTATTTTGTAATTGTATACTGACTCATTTGTAATTATTTGAGTGTGGTATAAAGGAAGGATGTATTTCCTTGTTGAAATATGGTTTTAGTGATTTAGTGTGATGTTGTATGCATGAAGTGAAGAAAAGAGCTAAGTATGAAAGCAAATTTGTGAAGGAAGACATGCAAAGTACAAAGATCTGAAATTGAGATCTGGTGTAACAATGAGTGCGGTTTGGCATAGTCAGAGAAGAGGTAACATATTATTCTATTGAGAAATGCAAAGATTAATTGGATAGTGTGTTCAATGATCTTACCTTGAAGCTATTTGGACAGTGGGTCCTTCTGTCTTCCATAACTCTTAACAGGGTTAGAATCTTTTAACAGGGATTCAAAATCTCCTAACAAGGATTCATATGTACTGAATGTATTTCATAAGACTCCTAATAGATTCCATCCTTTCACAAGTAATATTCATATTAGTGCATCTTTTGTGGGCATCATTCCAACTGGGGTTTACTCTTTGATCAAGAGGTTCCCTAGTCAACATATCTTGTGTCATTGTGCATGAATATCTTTCTATGGTTGGTAATTATATTGCTTATATGGTTTAATGTTGTTGAAGATGATAAAATTTATAATTATCTAATAATTGATTCACCCCCCCCCCCCCCCTCTTAGTTATCTTGGTGGACTTTACTTTCTAACATATTGAACATGAACAAAACAAAGAGGTTACTGTTATTAAACAAGATATAGTTGACCCAAAATATATTCCTATTGACATGAGTAAGCTGTTGTCACAAATCACTGTTAAGGTTCCTTTGTTAGAAATGATGAGAATAGAGGAGCACAAAGAAAAGGCCTTAATTTGGGTGAATGGAGTCACTCCTACTGATACCCAGAGTGCCACTAAGGCTGATAAATTGATTGCCTCAGTAGGTGACTTAAGTGAAAACTAGTATGGGGAAATTATTTCTGAGATTCCTCAAATTTATTTGGATACAAATGTTGTTAGTACTATGACAGGAACCATTGATCCTTTCTTTTTTTCTCTAGTAGTAAATGGGAAGTTTTAAAGAACTGCATGATTAATTCAAGAGCTTCTAACACTGTTATTCCTTCAGAAGTAATGAGGTCTCTGGGATTGAAAGTAGATACACCTCATGGAAGATGTCAAGCCATGGACTCAAGAGAAGTGCTAGTTATTGGTACTATTAAAGCATTACCTTATAGGCTAGCATCTTACCCAAGTAGGTTGTTAACTATGAGTGTCTTGGTGGTTGATATCCCACCTCAGTGTGGAATGCTACTATCCAAGAAGTGGAGTGCCTCAATGGGAGGTAGTATCCAATGTGACTTATCTTCTATAAATTTCAATATTAATGGAAATGATGTCAAAATATCTAGGAAAAGTAGGACCCCACACATGATTGAATTAATTGATGTTGATGATTTGAATTGTTGTGTGGATGTTGATATGGAGAATTGTAGAGTGGAAAAACTCATTCCACAAGAAGAAGATGTTGACCCACTAATTGAAGAATTGAAAGAACAACAAAATGGATTATGGAAAATATATTTTGATGGAGCTTGTTCAAAAGAAGGCTCAAGAACTGGATTTCTATTCATATCTCCATCAAGTACCACCTTCAAATACTCTTTCCTATTAACCTTTCAATGTACAAACAACATGGTGAGTATGAAGCACTGTCTTTAGGATTCAACATTTCCATAAAACATGGGATAAAGTGTTTAAAAGTTTATGGTGACTCTGAGCTTGTGGTAGGACAAATTAGATCCAAGTATGTTGTTAAGAATGATAGACTAAAATTGTATAAACATGCTATCTAGGATCAAATTGAATTATTTGAAGCTTTCAACATCTGTTGGGTGGAAAGGTCTAAAAACATTATGGCTAATTTTTTAGCTAATGTTTCTTTAAAAAGAGATGATGTAACTTTGTCTAGAGTATCAATAGTGGAAATAAAGAGTAGTCCAGCTATTCCAGATAACATTTACAATTGGCAGGTCTTTGAAGATGACCATAACATTTTAAAGTTTATTCAATGCCTTGACACTTATGAATATTAGCTCATAGACTGTAACACTTTGGTTGAGGAAATTGATGGTAAAGATATGGTCATGGGAAATAAGGTAATCTAGTTGAGTACAAATCACAGTCCTAAAGGTTTAACTAAACTAAAAGTATTATATAGTGGCTAGGATGATCACATGTTAAAAACTAGTAATGCTAAAATAGAAGATTTAGAAGAAGTAAAATTGGGATCACATAATGCACCACAAATGATTTATATTGGAAAAGGGTTGGATCCTCAAATAAGATACAATATGATAAAGTTATTAAGAAAACATAAGCATGTGTTTGCATCATCTTATGATGACCTCAAAGCTTATAGAGAGGACCTTTTCCAACATGAGATCCCATTGAAGCTAGATGTTAAGCCATTTAGACAAAAGCAAAGACCTATTAACCAATTATTGGCTCCCAAAATGCAATAGGAACTGGTCTAGTTGAGTGATGCAGGAATAATCTAGCCTATAAGGCACTCAATTTGGGTATCTAACTTAGTCCCAGTCAGAAATAAAAATGGTGATATTAGGTTGTGTGTGGATTTTAGAAACCTGAATGTTGCATATCTAAAAGACAATTATTCTTTGCCTAACATGGAAGCAATGTTACATAAGGCTACTTGATGTGAATTATTCTCTATGATGGATGGTTTTTCTGAATATAACCAAGTGTTGGTGAAAGAATCTGAATAATTTAAAACTGCATTCACAACACCTAGGGGAGCTTATGTGTACGTCAGAATTCCATTTGGTCTTAGAAATATTGGAGCAACATTCCAAAGAGCCATGGATGTTGCATTCAAGGAATACATAGATTTTTTTATGGTTGTCTACCAAGATGACATGACTACCTATTCAAAGAAAGACAAAGATCATTGTTCTCATCTTGAAATTTTTTTTAACAAGGCCCTAGAGTATGGTGTGTCCCTAAACCCAAAAAAGTGTAACTTTGTAGTTAAAGAAGGAAAGTTGTTAGGGCACATTGTATCAAAGGATGAGATAAGAATTGATCTAGAAAGGGTAGAGGCTATCTAGAGGGTCACTGCACCAAAAAATCTCAAGGGTGTGCAATATTTTTTAGGGAAAATTAATTTTGTTAGAAGGTTTATTGCCAACTTTGTTGAAATTGTCAAACCAATAGTCAAGCTTCTCAAGAAGGATGTTAAGTTCCAATGGACTACTGAAGCTCAATAGGTTTTTGATAGAATCAAAGAGGTTGTTGAAGAGGCATCTATATTGAAATCTCCTGACTACAAAAAACATTTCTCACTATTCTCTTTTGCATCATTTCACACTATTGCTATTGTATTGTTACAAAAGGATGAAGAAAATTTTTAACATCCAATTGCATTTTTCAGTAAGTCCTTATAGGCTGCTGAATTGAATTATGAGATGATGGAAAAGTAGGCATATGCATTGGTAAAAGTTGTAAAATCTTTCAGGCCTTATCTAGTATGTGTTAAAGTTATTGCATATGTTCCACATGCAACAGTAAAGGATGTTCTTACACAGTCAAAGGTCACTGGTAAAATATGTAAGTGGATCACTAGGATCCAAGAGTTCAACTTAGAAATTCATATTACCAATTTAGTAAGGGGACTAGGTTTGGAAAAGTTAATAACTAAGGAAAACATGGATTTAGTCAAAGTTAATAATGAAGGGATATAAAATTTGACAATAACAAGTATTGAAATGCAACCATATTATGTTGATATTGTTTATTTTATCAACCATTCCAGATGTCCAGAGCATATGACTGACAATCAAAAGAGAGCCTTAAGATTATAAGCTCAGAAGTACACATTAATACAAGGGGATTTGTACTGGAAAAATAGAGATGGAGTTTTGTTGTCTTTCCTTGACAAATATCAACCAGAGAAAGTCTTGAAAAAAATGCATGCTGGTGTTTGTGGGGGGCATTATTCTGCAAGGACCACTGCCCATAAGATTTTAAGAGCTGGCTATTTTTGGCCTATATTATTCAATGATTCTTTCCAATTTGTTAAGAGATGTGAGGCTTGTCAGAAGTTTTCTTCTAATTTAAAATATTCAGGAGCATTGTTGTTAAATCTAGTAGTTGCAGAAGCACCATTTACTATGTGGGGTATGGACTTCATAGGTGAGTTTATTGATAAATCTAGTGGTGGACATGGTTGGATACTTTTTGCCACTAATTACTTCAAAAAATGGATAGAAGCTATCCCTACCAAGAGGGAAACAAGTAGGGTGGTGATTGATTTTTTGGTAGACAATACTTTTACTAGATTTGGTGTTCCTATAAAGTTGATCACTGATAATGCAATGTGCTTTAGATTAGATGAGTTTAAGGATTTTTGTAAAGGAAATGGAATTATAACATCTTACTCATCTCCCTATCACCCCCAAGCAAATGGACAAGCTGAATCTAGTAACAAAAGCATTTTAAAATTTCTGAAGAAAACATTGGAGAAAAATAAAAGAGTTTGGCATTGAAAGTTGAAGCTTGCTCTATGGGTAGATAGGATTACAATAAAAAAAGGCTACAGGAAGGTCTCCATTTGAGCTTGCTTATGGATTATAGTCAAGGCTACCTATCAATAATTTGATGCTTGTATATAGATTCATCCAAGATGAGGAGTTGGATATTTCAGAGCTAATGAAGGATAGAATCATGCAACTAACTGAATTGGATGAAATGAGAAGAGATAGTTAAAAGACCAATGTCAAGTTACAACAAAAAATGAAATAACTATTTGATAAGAGAGCTACTACCAGAAAATTCCAATCATATGACCTAGTGCTTCAATGGAATGTCAAAGCAGAAGATAAAGGAAAGCATAAGAAGTTTGAATCATTATGGCTTGGTCCCTACATAATCCATGAAAGTCTTGGGAAGGATTCCTACTTGTTAAAAAATTTGAATGGAGAAGTTTTTGAGTTGCCAGTGCATGGGCAATTCTTTAAACCTTTTTTTAGCTAAAAGTCCTGATTCGTATGCACATGTAAATTTCTTGTAAAATCTGTATAGGTTTGTTTCCCTTCTAGTTGCATGTTTTCTTTCTTGCTTTTGGTTGGTCAATTTTGGTTTGTTATCCTAGAGATCTATGGTTCTTGCTTAAACTTACATTTAAACATCCTCAGATAGAGCCAGTGTTGGTTGGTTTTCTCTATTTTTGAAGTACCCTTTCAAAATTTTGATTTTTGTGGTCTCTTCTCCATGACATGAGTTTAATATCCTACATTTTCACCATCATAGAGTTCAAATTTTGCTAAAAATAAAGAACCCTAATTGTTAGGTCTATTCACCCTAAAGTTGTTTACCCAAGTCTATTCGGTTGTTACCTTTTTCAAAATCACTTAATGGATTTTTAAAGCATGTGCGCTTTACTTCCTCAGTTAGTTGCTTAGTCTCGTAATGTGTTTGGCATATTCCTCTTAATTTAGCAATTAATCGAACCTCTTTGTCGTGCAATCTCCTTAAAATAAAAGAATATTATTTTCCCTCTAATGACTCAGTGGTGGCTATTAGTCACCAAGTCTCTGGATAGATATTATGAGATCTAGCGACTACTATGATAAATATTTACAATGCAACTATAGTTTCTTTATCTCTAGATCAAGATTACCTTTAGTCGGGTGATCTCTAAAAAAAATTTAAAGAACTAATATAGTATTCAGCAATTATGAGGTTCTCTTTTGGTTGCTGAATCTCCAAGTACACAATGGTGGTCTATTTTGTGGTCGCTAGATCTCTAAATTATTTGGTAGTTAGTTCTTTTCTCCAGTGACTTGGCATTTTCAATAGTCGTGTGTTCTCTTGATTCTGGTGGTTATGTTTTAAACAGTTAACGATTCAGCGACATAGTTATCTTTGAATCTCTTAATGAAGCAGTTAAGTCATGGATGGTATTGCGACTTAGCAGGGACCATTGGATGGAGATCTAATCAATGGTTGATGTTTAATCTCATTACTTAACTAGTGTTAAGTAAATCTTTTGGTGACATAGAGAATAAAGGTTTTTGCAGTCTCCAGTCTTAACTGGAGTTAAAAGAACTATTTGGTGATTGGAAGACTATCTTCAGTCACATGATCACCAAATGGTTCAGAGTTAAGTGTTAACCAAGGATAAAAGGTTGAAAATATGAGAATTCATTTGCCAAATTTTGTGACATGTCCTTCTCTGATTGGTTGACAAGGTTAATAAAGTAATAAGCAAAGGATTGACAGCCTTAGTTGTAGAATCTCTAGATCAAGTATATCAATGTTATTTTCTCTATAGTCACCTAATATCCTAATCATTTGATCTATGAAGAAATTCAAAGTTAGAACAAAGTTCCTGAGATCACGCAGCTACCATCAGATCTTGATCTTATAGCTACCGTAAAATCATGAAATAAAACAAAGGCTAGTAAATATATTTAGCAATTATGAGACTCTCTTGTTATCACCAGATCTCTAGATGAGAAAGTTAAGAAGTCTTGATAAAGGAGCATCCTGGGTGTAAGATCAATCTTGCATCACCCAAAAAAAAATATATCTACTTTTGTATTCAATAAAGGGCTATCTTATGCAGAGTTGCTATTTATGGAAACTTGCTATTTTTAGTAAGTTGGTCTTACGATCTTGGAATGTTCTAATTTTACATGTGGAGGTTCATCTCAGTCATATCAGCTTGCCAGCAAAGTTTCATGGCTAGATCAGGTCTAGTTTTGAAGATATTGAAGATTTTTGGTATTGGTAGAAACTTTGAACTTAGTTTTGAAGGCATTAGAGGCCTCAAATGAGGTCAAAAATTTGGGTGACAGGGGCTTTGCACCAATCAAGCCTATAGAGCACTTTTTGGTGTTTCCAAAATGGGGTTATAATAGCCAATCGGGTCAACGGGTGATGACATATGGTCCTTGGAAGTTGGGTCACTTGAAATGGCAGAAAATAATTTTTTTTCAAAATTTTTGTTTGGGTTTCAAAACTCATTTTGAGCTGACTTTGATGTAATAAATTGTAAGATAAAATAATTCTAAGTTTCGTCGGCCCTAAGGGCTGAATTTCTAGAACCTTCTCGGGTGGTGGAAATTGCCTATATAAAGAAGGCCCATAGTGTTGTCTAGGGAAGTTCTGGGTAGTAGATCTAGGTATTGATTTGAGGCTTTGTCCTACATAATATTGTAAGGGAATGCCCATGTGGCTTTGCATATTGTAATTCTAAAAGTTTGTAATTCCACATTTGTGGAGATAATAAGAAGCCAATTTTTTGTTCTTGTATATTATTGTTGCTATTTCTCTATTTCTATTATATATTTGTGGTATTAAGGGGAGCACCCTTCATCAAGTGGTATTAGAGTAGGAGTTCCTGAGTGTGTAAACAGATCACCAACTGTGAGGCAGTTTGCACAAGGACCGTGGTTAGGGTTTCAGCGCACATCGCGAAAATGCCTCCATGAAAAGAATGTAGCAGAAGAGCTGGTGCTATGACACCTGAGGTTAGAGAGCTACAGAGACAAGTGCGAGCATTGCAAGAAGAGATTCACAGAGGAATGAATCTTAATGTCAAAGATGAAAGCGAGGATGAACCTGAAGAAGAATATCAAAAAGGAGAAGCTGAAGTTGTGAACCAGGAGGAAGAAAGACTTTTTCGGGCAATTTCCAAGATTGGGAAAAGACCTAAAATTGAGGTTCCTACATTTTTCTGGAAATCTTAACCCAGAGGAATTGATCAACTGGATCAATGAATGTGAGAAATATTTTGAGTACAAAGATGTTGAGGATCTTGATAGGGTCAAATTTGCGAAGGCCAGACTGAAAGGTCATGCGAAGATCCGGTGGTAAGAGATTCAATTGGAGTGAAATAGAAGAGGGAAAGATAAAATCACAAGATGGGATTGGATGGTGGATAAATTGAAGTGGTAGTTCATTCTTGTTGATTATGAACTTAACCTATTGAAGAAAATGCAAAGTTTGAAGCAAGCAGGAAGATCTGTTCATGAGTATACGGAGGAGTTCTATCGACTCCTCATCAGAATAGGCCATGCGGAAGCTGATAAGGAGAAAGTTGCCCGATACCTCAATGGGTTAAGGCCAAGCATTCAAGAGGAGTTGAATCTGGTTCGAATGAACAGTATTGAGGAGGCATACCAGTTTGCCCTAAAAGTCAAGGAAAAGCTGAACAAGACGTTTGAGAGTAGACAAAATGGAAGAGGTCATGGTGGAAGATCTAGTGGACGGTCATATGGTGGCTGAAATGAAGATCTGAAAAAGAAGGATGAGGCCAATAGTAGCTAGAATCAGAGAGGAAACCATTCCAATCATTTCCAAGATCAGAATAATAGAGATCAGAGAGGAAGAGGAAGAGGACAAGGTTCAGGAAGAGGAGGCTTTCATGGAACATGTTTTCATTGTGCAAAAGAAGGTCATAGGGCATTTGAATGTCCTCAATGCCAAGGTAAAGCAGACAGGAGAAATGAAGGCCAGGCCAGAGTTGCACATGTAGATGAAGATGCTAGATTATCAAATTATGAAGATGCTAAAAGAGGAGAAATGCTAATTAACAGAAGAGTCCTGCTGAGTGGTGAGAATGAACCTAAACAAAGGAGGAGCCTATTTTGCACTAGATGCAAGTGTGAGGGTAAATGTTGTGATGTGATTATCGATAGTAGAAGCACTAACAATTTGGTGTCAAAATAGATGGTGACAAAGTTGAAGATCAAGAGATAGAAACACCCATATCCATATCGGATTTCTTGGGTGCAGGATGACCACAAGGTCATGGTCAGTGAATAGTGCCTAGTAAAGTTCAAGATCGGTGGGTACCAAGATGAGGTACTATGTGATATCATCTCTATGGATGCATGTCATATGTTGTTGGGTAGATTGTGGCAGTTTGACAGATGTGTTGTCCATGATGGTCATACGAATACCTATTCCCTGACAAAGGATGGAGTGTGACATAAGCTAAAGCCATTGAAGGAGATCGAAGAAAAGGTATGTGGTAATGCAAGAATAACACTTGTTGATGGAAGAAAATTCCTAGATGATATGTGGCATGAGCATGTGTGTTTTGCTTTAATTCCAAAAGCTAGTAAAGAAAAAGTAGAGGATATACCTGTAGAGGTTGTAGATTTGTTGAATGAGTTTCAGGATATTGTATCTGATAATGTACCTGATGGATTACCACCGATAAGGAAGATCAGTCATCAGATGGATTTGATTCCAGGAGTCAGTTTTCCGAACAAGGCAGCACACAGAATGACACCAACAAAAAGTGAAGAGTTGAATAGACAAGTACATGAGTTATTACAGAAGGGGTTGATTCGAGAGAGTCTGAGTCCTTGTGCTATACCAGTGGTATTAACACCAAAGAAGAATGGAGAGTGGAGGATGTGTACAAATTCTAGAGCAATAAACAAGATCACAATCAAGTATAAATTTCCATTGCCACGAATGGATGATATTATAGACTGTTTGAGTGGAGCTGTGTATTTCTCAAAGATAGATCTGAAGAGTGGATATCACTAGATTCAGATCAGAGAAGGAGATGAATGGAAGACTACCTTCAAGATAAAGGAAGGACTATATGAGTGATTAGTCATGCCTTTTGGGCTAACCAATGCACCGAGCACTTTCATGTGGCTCATGAACGAGGTTCTAAAATAATTTCTAGGAAAGTTTGTCATTGTTTACTTAGATAATATTTTGATCTTTAGCAAGACATTGGAGGAACATATGATGCATATTCATATGGTGTTTGAGAAGCTAAGAGATGAGAAATTGTTGATTAATTTGAAGAAGTGCAGTTTTGTGAAGAAAGAGTTAGTGTATTTGGGATTTGTAGTTTCAGCAGAAGGTCTAAAAATGGACCCAGAGAAGCTACAGGCTATCCTTGAATGGCCTACTCCAAGGAGTGCTACTAAGGTAAGATCTTTTCATGGTTTGGCTAGCTTTTATAGAAAGTTTATCAAAAATTTTAGCAGTATTTGTCGACCCTTGACTGAGACAATGACAGGGGATAGAAAAGAGTTTAAGTGGACTAATGGAGCAGAAAAAGGTTTTCAATTGTTGAAACAAAAAGTTACAGAACAACCTATTTTAGCACTTCCAGATTTTAATAAGGTGTTTTAAGTAGATTGTGATGCTAGTGGTACTGCAATAGGAGCTCTTATGAGCCAAGAAGGTAAACCTATTGCTTATTTCAGTGAGAAGTTAAATGATGCCAAGAGGAAATATTCTATTTATGATCAGGAATTTTATGCTATAGTTTAGGCATTAAAGAAGTGGAGACATTATCTGCTTCCTAAAGAGTTTGTCTTGTATACTGATCATCAAGCTTTGCAATATTTGAATAGTCAAGGAAAGTTGAATCAGAGGCATTTGAAATGGGTTGAGTTTTTGCAGAGTTAGACATTTGTTTTGAAACATAGGAGTGGAAAGTCTAATAGGGTTGCAGATGCTCTTAGCAAAAGGCAACTATTGCTGATAGAGATGCAGATTAAAGTGGTTTGGTTCAAGGAACTCAAGAATTTGTATCCAGAGGATCCTGATTTTGGTGGAGCTTGGAAAGCTTGTAAAGAGCCTATTACTCTAGATAGGATGAAATGGCTAGATTTTATCATCCAAGATGATATGCTATTCAGAGGGAGTCAGTTGTGAATTCCAAGAAGTTCTATGAGGGAGAATCTCATCAAAGAGAAGCATAGTGGAGGATTGGCTGGACATTTTGGTCGTGATAAAACCCTTGCTTTGGTTGGTGAGAATTATTATTGGCCACAATTGAAGGAAGATATGAAGAAGTTTGTATAGAGTTGTAGAGTATGTGAGATGGTGAAAGGAGTGAAGCAAAATACAGGGTTGTATCAGCCATTACCTATACTAGAGAAGCCTTGGGAGGATATGAGTATGGACTTTGTTCTTGGTTTACCGAGGACACAGCGGGGACATGATTCAATTTTTATAGTAGTTGACAGATTTTTGAAGATGGCACATTTCATTCCCTGCAAGAAGACTAATGATGATGTTCATGTAGCAAAATTATTTTTTAGAGAAGTGGTGAGACTACATGGTTTGCCAAAGACCATAGTTTCAGATCGAGATACTAAGGTTGTTGGATATTTCTGGCAGACATTGTGGAAAAAGTTGAAGACAGATTTGAAGTTCAGTTCATCACATCATCCACAGACTGATGGACAGATAGAGGTGGTGAATAGGAGTTTGGAAAATTTGCTGAGATGTTTGGTTGGAGATAAGCCAACAGGATGGGATTTGATTTTACCATAGACAAAATTTGCATACAATAATTCTATCAATAGGAGCACTGGTAAATCACCATTCCATATTGTATATGGAAGTAGTCCAAGAAATGCATCTGAATTGAGAAAGATAGATAAAGGAGAAATAAGTAGTGCTGAAGCTGAGGATTTTGCAGAACACTTGAAGAACATCCATGAGGAGGTGAGGAGGCATATTACCAAGATGAATGTGTAGTATAAGGCTAAGGCAAATGAGAAAAGGAGGCATAAGGAATTTCAGGTTGGAGATAAAGTCATGGTTCATTTGCGGAAGGAGCGATTTCTAGTTGGTATATATAACAAGTTGAAAATGAAGAAGTTTGGGCCATGTAAGATATTGAAGAAGCATGATTCAGGAAATGCATATGAGGTAGAATTGCCTACTGAGCTGAATATTTCACCAGTGTTTAACATTTCAGATTTGACAAAGTATCATGAAGGTGTTGAAGATGAGGTTACAGCAGCACAGTGGAGTATTCCAGCAACCAGTTCAGATATCAAGGAGATTGAAGATATATTGGACAACTGTGTTGGTAGAAGCACAAGGAACATGACATATGAACAGTGTTTGGTCAAATGGAAAGGATGACCTATTGAAGATTCATCGTGGCTAACAAAGGAGGAGGTTAACCGTCTTGGTTTTCCTCTGCACACTTGAGTCGTGACAGGGTCACTTCTCAAATTACCCTGGATGTCTGATGCGGGAGCATCCTGGGTGTAAAAGCAATCTTGCATCACCCAAAAAAAAATATTTCTGCTTTTGTATTCAATAAAGGGCTATCTTGTGCAGAGTTGCTATTTATGGAAACTTGCTATTTTTAGTAAGTTGGTCTTACGATCTCAGAATGTTCTAATTTTACATGTGGAGGTTCATCTTAGTCATATCAGCCTGCCAGCAAAGTTTCATGGCTAGATCAGGTCTAGTTTTGAAGATATTGAAGATTTTCGGTATTGGTAGTAGGGTACAGAAACTTCAAACTCAGTTTTGAAGGCTTTAGAGGCCCCGAATGAGGTCAAAAATTTGGATGACAGGTGCCTTGTGCTGGTCAAGCCTATAGAGCACTTCGTGGCATTTCCAGAATGGGGTTATAATAGCCAATCAGGTCAACGGGTGATGACTTATGGTCCTTGGAAGTTGGGTCACCTGAAATGGCAGAAAATAATTTTTCTTCAAAATTTCTGTTTGGGTTTCAAAACTCATTTTGAGCTAACTTTGATGTAATAAATTGTAAGATAAAATAATTCTAAGTTTGGTTGGCCCTAAGGGCTAAATTTCTAGAACCTTCTTGGGTGGTGGAAATTGCCTATATAAAGAAGGCCCGTAGTGTTGTCTAGGGCAATTTTGGGTAGTATATCTTGGTATTGATTTGAGGCTTTTTCCTACATAATATTGTAAGGGAATGCCCACGTGGCTTTGCATATTGTAATTCTAAAAGTTGTTAATTCCACATTTGTGGAGATAATAAGAAGCCAATTTTTTGTTCTTGCATATTATTGTTGTTGTTTCTCTATTTTTGTTATGTGTTTTTGGTATTAAGGGGAGCACCCTTCATCAAGTCTCAAGAAAAAGTTTGAAAAGATAAAAGGCTTCAGCGACTAAGAGATTCACTGTAGTCGCTGAGTCTCCAGATGAAACATGAGAGATTTTATGAGATTTTGGAAAGCTGATAGTCGCTGAGTCTTGTAATGAAATTATTAAAAGGGAATTTTTGTAGTGACTAAGGGAATGACTATAGTCATTGAGTCTCCAAATGAAAAATTTGATGGTCACCTAGTCTCCAGATAAATCAAAAAGGTCTAAATTATTTAGCGACTATGATTTTTCTTTATAGTCATCAGATCTCTAGAAGAAATAAAGTCTTTTAGTAACTCAAATTTTCTTTAGTCACTAGATCTCTGAAAAGGTGAAGGAGGTTTTAAATTTTTCAGGTATTATGAGAATGTGTTGTAGTTGCTAGATTGCTAGAAGGTTGAAATTTGATTACCTATCACTTTCTTGACTTACAGCTAGTGGTTTGAGTTCTAACCGTGCTAAGTAATGGTGGAAGTGACATGATTTGAAGCTTTTTAGTTTCAGATGAGCCACTACATTCAATTCCACAAAATAAATATAGTTGGTCATCATGCATTTTGAATCTAATTATTCAGGGGAGCTGAGGTGATAAAATTTCTTTAGATTTCTAGAGCAATTTCCAAGTTCAATACATGCAAAATTTGTAGCAAAGTGTGAATTTTTAGCAAACATGAGTCAATTGTTAGTTAGTGAGGCCTCAACTAGCAAGGGTACCAAGGAGAAGGCTAAGGAGAGCTTTTCAGATGAAGTCCTTGTTTTACTGCCTGGGTCATCGCAAAATAAAAAGGTTAGTGATGAGTATTTTGTTGATGAGCTTGCATACTATAGGGATGCTATAACTCCAAAAGTCACTAGAATATGTTTATTCAAATATTTTTATAAGAATTCCAATAGCTTAGTTCCTGGTTCAAACCCTTGGATGTTAGGGTTATCCAAGTTGATTGTTCCAAAAATTTTCCTGGACGTAGATGTTTTAATTATGTTGTCCCATTATTATGATCCACTATCTAAAACAATTAGGAAGAGTGATGGTTCTCCTCTAGTCACCCTTGACAGAAATTCATTCATGAGAGCGTTTAGTATCCAAATTCCTATGGCTACTGAGATTGACCTACAGGCTCAAGCCAACTGATATATTATAGAGTCTACAATAGTTTCTAAGGAAATTCAAAACCATGTTCCTCAGGAAAATAGAAATTACATTGCAGCTGTGGCCGGGTCAGCCCCATATTATCATAAGGATCTCCATTTTAACATTAAGTATATTGCATATGGTTTTTGCAAAGTTTTAGGAATTGATGGTGGAGCAGAGAGGATTACTTCAAATATCCTCGTGATGGTACTAGACTTATAGAGTCATCATGTGACAAGAGGATATGCTTACATAGGGTATGTAATCCATAAAATGCATGAGGGTTTGATAGCATTAAAAAATCATACATCTGGTTCTATACCCAGGTTCTTGCACTACTCTTTTTTGATGTACCTTTTATTGTACTTGAATTATGACATCATGAATGTGGAAGGGCTTTAGACATAAATGATGTGGAATGGACAGCTAAACCCAGTGCAATTTTGGATAAGGGCTTGGAGTCCCTCTTCTTCAAGATGTGATATCTATGTTTTTGAGAATTGGATTGTACAACCTATCCTCCAGAGTTTGGGAGTGAATATCTCAAGGTTATCCACCAAGGTTTTACAGTTGATAAGGCCCCAATAATTTGTTGATAAATGGACCAAGGGTCACAATTGGGGGGACATTTATTATGAAAAGGGCTATACTGTGATCAGAGTATATGGATGCCCCCAACCTCCCCACATTCTACCATTATTTCTCCCACCTAGGGTGGCATTTTTAGAATTTATATGGCAACTTATGCTGACTCATAAGGAGCATATGGCTTTACATACGAAAGGCACTCTCACTGCAAGGCACTTCAGAGTGCATAATCTCATAATAGGCAAGAATGCTTTTGGTAAGATAAATGATTGATTAGGGTAGTTTAGAATGTATGTTGCATCTTATAGGTATGTTGATATAGAGGGATTCATGGCTACTACCAGGAGGTATTACATTCCCAGCATCCCATTCAACAAAAAACATGAAGAGTAACTTGAAGAGGATGTGATAAGAAATCAAATTGAAGAAGAGGAGGTGGTAAGGAGAGCTGATCAAATAAATGAATTATATGTCATGGAAAATTAGTTAAGACAAAAGGGATTGGAATTCAATGGCTTCTTCCCCAATCTGTCTTATCTCCAAAGGCAAGAACAAATGATGGCTCAATTTAATACTTTGATGGGGGATTTTGAGGACTAGATTGATGAGACAGTAAAGAAGAAGGATGTCCATTCTGAGTCTGAATGTGATGAAGATAGTGATGATGGTTACTCGATGCACAACATCCCTACCCTGGAACAAATAATAGCTAAAAAGAATCAAGCTAGAGAAAACATTGTTGACTTGACTAAACTGCATAGCTCCCAGGATACAAGTGAGCCACCCACAAAAAAGAAAAAAATGTTAATTGGCGAGTCTTCTCAAAGAAAGAAGAAGGATAGAGTGGGAGCCCTCTTCACTAGAGAAGGTGTTCTTCACCATCAATTGAGAAAGAAGATAAGAGAGAAGAGGAGAAAACAAAAACTTGAATATGTAGAGGTGGAGCTTCCCTTGGACCTTTACCAAGATGAAAGGTTGATAGAGTAAGATGCATTCTTGAAGGATGAAAATTTTATTAAGTCATATGAATTCAAGGGCTACTTGATATGGCATAAGCAACAATAGGTTGCATCGAGTGTCTAGATAACAGAGGAAGGTCAAGTGCCTGATGAGGCTATTCAAGCATTAAAAGAATATGACCCTAAATTTGAGACAATTACCCCAGAGGAAGCTACACAACTAGTCACAAATAGAAATATGTTGCTTGTACCTGGGTGTAATTTTTACTCTAATTTTATCATTGATCAGATCAAGAGATAGGAAGATATAACATTGTCTTCAAAAACACAAGTTGGAGAGATTATCAGAGGATTTGGTTATAGCCCAAAGAATCAAGCACTAGCTCTGTGGACCCTATATCCTAAGGATAAGATACCATCAATTTTGAATCTCAAGGAGAAAATAGATGGAGATAAGATTGTGTGGTCAATCCATAATACAGGGGATTTAGAGATATCCTAGGTTCTAACTCATTTTGCAAGGCTTAATGAGGATAAAACAAAGCAATTATCAGAGAGGTATGGTTCCTTGTTAGAGGATTATAGTGCACTTCTAAAGTACAAGGATATCTGAATGATAAAGGAGAAGGCTTTAGAGAAGACCATGAAGGACATGCAACAATAGATTATGAATATGCCTGCAATACCCCCTGTGCCTCCAGCACCCCCTGCAACACTGGAATATAAAGACATAAGTGAGGAAGATGCTACTTCAACTGTTGAGATGAGTAAATTAGAAAATAATGAGGCTATTTTGCAAAGCCTATTAAACATTTTGCAACACAAGATTGATGTACTTAAAGATAAAGAAGATATAGTTTTTATTGCTTCTAAGAAATTGCCTATTTTGCAAGTGGAGGTAAACAACTATGTTTCAATTTTGAATGTTTATTATGCAACTTTGTTCATTAGGGAACCTCTTTTTGGAAGATTAGTAGTTGTGCAGTCTTTAAGAACAAATATACCAAAAGTTGTCCTACAAGTAGGTGATGAGATTGATCAAGTTAAGGCCATTCTACCATTATTTAAGGGTAAATCAAATCAGATTGAGGCTAAGATAGCCATGTTTGGATCATATTTCAATTGGTTCATTCCTCCCATTAAATATGGGGATTTTGTAATAAAGAGTCTTGAACAATGGAGATTGGATTTTGATCCTCTTTTTCCTAGAAAAGAGGCATTCTTTAATGAGAATAATGATACAGACATGGAGAGGTTTAATATCACTCTGGATGAAGCCATAAAGGAAGAAATAGAGCTCACCAAATTTGTGGCAGATGTCAAGACAATAATAGATGCCAGATGGGAAGGGTAAAAGGCACTACTGCAACATATTTAGGATTATAAATGGCTAATAGATGAGGAACTAACTACATGGGATGAACTTACAAATCCCAAGAAGATCAAATCTACTACAGTTGACTTTGATATCCTAGAGGAGGAATAAAGAGGACACCTGGAGTACCTAACACTTGATCTCAGAGCACATGGATGATAAACTATCAGTTAGAATGGTGTAAGTTAGCTGGATGGCCATCACCATATCTCACAACAACTCAAGAAGCTATCATTAATACTGATAGATAGAGGTGCCAGTGATCAATGAGACAGGAGCAAAAAAGTCCAGGAAATTTTTGTCTATCCACTGCCTAAGGGCATATTTTGTATTTTGTCTTATATGATTTTAGGGTTTAGGGCTCCAACCCTCTGAAGCTTGTTGCATTCTCATTGATAAGAGAATTTCAAAATGGTTGAGCTATAAATATAAGTTGTAACTTCATTTTGATGGAGAGTTGGAAAAGATAATAGAAAACTTAATACAATTGCTACATAACAAACTTCTAAATTTTGTGTCTAGTTTTCTGAGCATGAGATCTTGTATGTAATTTACAGTTTTATTTTAATACAAATACACTACAATTTCTACCTTATATTGTTGTTGTCTCTTTTCTTTCCATGTTTTACTCTTATATATTTTATATGTAAGGCATTTAGAATATACCAATTGTCAAGCAATCTATTTAATTGATTTATGAGTTTCTTTCAAAGAAAGAATTAAAACTCTCATTGTCAATTTAAAAGAGTAAACATTGTTTGTGGAGATTCTGATGATATTACTATTTGGTTGATAGAATAGTTTGTAAAGCATTCTATTCAAATTGCATATAGTTTGTAAGGCACACTGTTGTATTTCTTTTATGATTATCCTGTGGAATTGCATTTAGATTCTTTTTCCCATTGGATTAGGCACTAGTTTGGTGTTTGTTTCTTGTAAACTTATCTTTCATAAGTCTAAAAAGCAATACAATTTTATCTCATTACTATTACTTTTACTTTTCAATAATTATCTACATGTTTGTTGAAGGAATTGTGTCGAAGTGATATGATTTATATTTTTTGATTCCTTGAAGAGAGAATAAAAAAGGTTACCCTTCCTTGAGTTGAACTCAAAAAAGGAAGAACGATGAATATCCTTATACCACTATTCTATGCTATCACATTTATGATTTCTATTTCTATACTCTATATTAAGATTGTCTAGGTTATTTGTAGAGTAATGATGTTTTATTGAGATAATTTGAGAGATAGATAGCATAAAAGTGAAGAAATCAATCCACCATTTGAAAGTTTACTTGAAACATAGTAAATATTTTGAGGCAATACCTACCTGAGTCCTATGGAGCTTGAAGAAGAAGGAGGATCTTATCTAATCCTCATCAATTAGACTATTTCTTGTCAAACTTGAGAGTCCTTAAATCTAAGAATCAAGCCTACATATTTTCCAAGTTTGATCCCACAAGAAAAACCTCTAACATATTGAGAGGAGTAATGATAACTAATTTGATAAAGGAGAAGCATAGTAGTGGTTTGGCTAGACATTTTGGTATTGATAAAACATGGAATTTGATTAAGGAGAAATACTATTGGCCGTAGTTGTATAAAGATGTTCAAAAAATTGTGAAAAGTTATGGAGTTTGTTAAGTTGCAAAAGGAGTAAGTCAGAATACTAGATTGTATGTACTGATTGTTGTACCTGAGAAACCTTGAATTAACATCATTATGGATTTTTTTCTTGGCTTACCGAAGACAGTAAGAGGTAATGATTCTATAATTTTTGTGGTAGATAGATTTTTAGAGATGACACATTTTATACCTTGTAGAAAGACATCAGATGCAGTACATGTAGTAGATCTTTTCTTTAAGGAAATTTTCACATTGCATAGATTACCGAGGAGTATTATCTCTGAACGATATAGTAAATTTGTTGGATACTTTTGGAAGACCCTTTGGAAGAAATTTGGCACTGAGTTTAAATATAGTTCTACATTTCACCCACAAACCGATGGATAGACTAAAGTTGTGAACAAAAGTTTGGAAAATCTTTTGAGATGTTTAATTGGAGACACACCGAGTAATTGGGATTCTATGTTAGCACAAGAAGAGTTTTCATACAATAATTCAATGAATAGGAGTACTGGAAAAACAACTTTTGATATTGTAAATGGCATACAACCAAGAGGTATATCAGATTTGAGAGACATTGATGATGAAAGAAAGAGAAGTGTTGAAGAAGTAAAGTTTGTTGAGTACATGAAGACATTGCATGAAGATGTGAAGCTTAAACTGGAAAAGAGTAATCAGAAATACAAAGACAGAGCTGATAGATCAAGAAGACATAAGACTTTTGATGTTGGTGATGAAGTGATGGTTCATTTGTCGAAAGGTAGATTTCCTATTGGAACATATGGGAAGTTGAAGATGAAGAAGTTTGGACCTTGCAAGATTTTGAAGAAATTTGACAATGGAAATGCATATGAAATTGAGTTACCTGATGACATGGACATATCACCAATTTTCAACATTGCTGATTTGTATGAGTATCATCAACCTGATGAAGAAGTGAGAGTACCGACAGAATATCCTAAGAAGAAAAATGAAGAAATTGAATAGATTTTGAAGGAAAGAGTTAGCAAAAGTACAAGAGGAAAATAGTATATGGAATATCTGGTAAAGTGGAAGAATAGACCAATGGAAGATAGTTCATGGATTTCACAGTCTGAGTTGGATGCAACTCAGATCATACCTACCAAATGATTTGGAGAATCATTTCAAAATAACCCCAGCTATCTGATGTAGGAGCATCTCGGGTCCTTCACAATCCTATGTCACCAAAAAATATTTGAACTTTGTCTGTGTTGCTTAGTTCCTGCTTTGATCGAGTTGGTCGGTAGTTGGTCGGTTCCCTTTGGTTACCAAGTATGGTCGGTTATCTCTTAGACGGTCAGTTGTTTCACTGGCACTTGATGTTTCTTGTCTGATTCTCGGTTATATTTTCTTATTGATGGGTTTAGTTTTAGTTTCTATTGTGGCTGACTTGTACATTTACTTTGGATCATGGATTTAATGTTGATATCAATCATTGGGAGGCACGTGCTCCCAGATCTGACCATTTCTTCCATTGATTATGGATTTGAAGGCTGACTCAGTTCAATAGCTTCTTGTATAAATGTAGTTGGGTTAGAGTTGAGGCAATTTTTTTTTATATAATATAGAATTAGAGATTTTGATAGATCCTCACATGTTTAAGGACTTCTATTTAATTCTTTGTAATATTAGGCCGTAACCAAGAAGGCCTTACAGCCTGGCATGTATCATTCTATTTGATGAAAATATATGGTTGATCCTACATTCTCTCTCTCACTATTGTGGTTTGTTTGCGTCCGCATGTTTTGAGCAGGCTTGGATCATTAGGGTGTGCTATTGTTTGGCCCCTCTTGACCCTTGCCTTGCATCATTCTAGAAGAGGAAAGGTAGGGACACATATTCTAAGGATGGGGATTATATACCCTCCATGTGTTGGATTATAGAGAGGGGGGTGAATCATTAATCTTTGATTCTTTGTACCTTACAAACTTTCTCTGATTAAACTAGGTGTCAACTCAGTTAGACACACTTTAACATTTAACAACAATAGTATATAAACTTTATCAATCAAAAATAAAAATCACATAAATCATTCAACACATATAACAATAGCACTTAATGTGGAAACCTAGCTTTGGGAAAAACCACTATGGGAATTGTCACCCACTAAAGAAATATTATTCTGAAGTATGGTTGGTTAAAATTTAATCTGGTTAAAGATTACAATACACATTGTTAAATGTCACCCGGTCAAGGGATTTTTGGATGTATTAGGATCTTCACCCTATTAGGAGTGGCCTAGTTAAAGGTCTTCAAACACTCTTTAGAATGTTACCTTTTACAAGGATTTTATAATAAGACTGTTAAGTCCACTCAGTTAAGAGATTTCTCTGTTACAAATGTTAATAAAAAATAGTAAATAAATTGACGTATAAATCTGCAACTATCCTTTGCATAATCAGATCCTTTTTTCTCTCTTTGTCTTCACTTCAATCCTTCACTTTCCACTAGATTCAACACTTCATCAATCTTCAGCTTTTCGAGTCAGAATTCAACCTTTTACTTCTTCACTACATAATTCAGTGACTCATCAACCCTTCAAATTTCTATCCCTTTGTCCATACAAATTCATTCTTTATATAGATTTTTTTTTGTGCTTAATCTCCTTTATCGCATTTTTTAAAATTAATTTCAACTCTCTGATGAACTTCATAAACTATTTCAATGAATTTAGAGCTCGGTAAAACATTTTATCATCACCTTGGAGCTTGAACTTTCTTGAAACTTGTTCCTTCTATTTTTTCCACTTAGATCTATACCATAGATCATAATCATGAATTTTCTTGATTTTAGATCTCTCCAATTATTTCTTCCTCATCATTAGAATCTTCCAGCTCATCAAAGATCAACATTAAATATCATTATGATCCTTGTGTTTGATTTATGTTCCTTCCTTGGTGACCAACTTATTTTCTTTCAACTGAGTTTTGGTTAACTACACTCAGTGACTAAAACCTTCTTCTCAGTGTCTTGAGTTCCTTTTCCTTAACCAAAACTTACTTTTCTTTTACCGAATGACATTTCCTCCTTGGTAGCCAAATCTATTTTTCTTATGGATTTGATTAATCTTCTTTACCAATTTGATATAATCATATTTTAGCTAGAAAATAATTATATCATCATAATATGAACATTGTCTAATCTGTATCAGTTTCCCAATTAAGTTATTAAATTTCACATCTCACTTCTTCTTCTTAACTCATTCAACTTATATCATAATCTAAATTGTATGGAAACACAATATAAATTGGATATCAATTTCTTGACATCAATGACAAGATAATAATTGATCTAATCTTTCTATTATCTTTTATACCTCTGATCTTAGTTAGTCATCATCATAATCATCATAATCATCATCAATTATACTAAGAATCTCCCTCTTTAGCATTGATGGAAACACATTAACAATCTTTACTGTCAAGTCTTGTACTCCCTCTGATTTGTAGCTTCTTTCTTTGTGTGGATACTCTTTTGTAGATCTTCTCCCTCTATCACTATTCAATATTCTCCTTCTTTCCAGTCATCAATATAGATCTTATCCCTCTTTGAAAACAATGTCAAAGACACACTCCTATAAACTTTTCTTAGGCAGTGAATCATTCCTCAAATGTACTAATTTCTCATTTCATACATAAATACTTTCACAACTTCAAGCTTCACCTAAAGAGTGAACACTAGCATCAACTCACAAAATAGATATTTTGATAAAAACTTGAATTGATGCAGCATGCATCTCACCTTATTGAATATTAGATAGGGGAAGAAACCCTAACTTAGCTTGGAGATATTCAAAAGCATCCTTTGGTAGTGGTTTGGTAAATATATCAGCTATTTGTTCCTTTGAATTCACATACTCCAATATCACATGTTTGTCTTGAACTTGTTCTCTAAGGTAATGATACTTGATATAAATGTATTTTGTCTTTGAACACATCACCAGATTATTTGACATGTTTATAACACTAGTATTATCATAGTAAATTATAACTAGATCGATAATCTCTTCTTGAGCACCTTCAAGTAATTTTTTGATCTACACAATGTTTGAACAATTCATAACTACAACAATATAATCAGCTTTGATAGTAGACACTAAAATACAACTTTGTTTCTTGTTTAACCATGTCACTAATCTTTCTCTTAAAAATAAAGATTTTCCACTTGTGCTTTTCCTATCATCAATGTTTCTAGCCCAATCAACATCGATATATATCTTAAGATCAAAATCTCCCCCTTTTGTGTATAGAAGACCAAAATCTTCAATCCCTTTATGATATCTAATTATTCTTTTGACTATAGACATGTGTGTTTCCTTTGGGTTGGCTGACAATCTAGCAATAATACAAACAATATATGAAATATCGAGTCATATGTGAACAAGATATGGTAACTTACCAATCATGGATCAGTAGAGTGTTTCATTTACTTCCTTTTTCTCATCTTCCTTTGGCAATTTACAACTAGTAGTCATTGGTGTACCAACCGGTTTTTACTCTTCCATATTGAGTGTCTTTAGGATATCCTTGATATACTTTAAATGTATTATGTAGATCTTATCTTTCACTTGTTGAATTTTTAGTCAAATAATTAATTTAATCTCTCATATAATGGAAATCTCAAATTCCTCTCTCATCACTTCAGCAAATGACTTAGACATTGATTCATTTCCTCCAAATATTATATCATCAACAAATAACCTAGCAATCAAAATATTGTTAGTACTATCATGTTTCAGATACAAATTGTTGTTGTCACTTGTCCTTTGAAATCCAATCTTGATTAAATATGAATGTAATCTTTCATACCATGCTTGGGGTTCTTGCTTCAAACCACAGAGTTCCTTGTGTAGTTTTCATACCATATCCTTGTTAGAATTCTCAAAAAATCCTTCAAGTTGTTCAATGTATACTTCTTCTTCAAGAATTCCATTTAAAAATACAGACTTATAATCCATTTGATAAACTTTGAATCCTTTATAGGAAGCATATGCAAGTAAAATTCTTACACCTTCTAATCTAGCAACAGGGGCAAATGTCTCACCATAGTCAATACCATTTTCTTGTGCATACCCTTTCTATACTACTATTTCTTTGTTACTTATCACATTTCCATTCTCATTGAGTTTATTCTTGAAAATCCACTTTTTCCCAATCATATTCTTATCCTTAGGTCTTGGTACTAGTGACCAAGTATTTCTCTTTTCAAGCTAACCAATCTCTTCTTTCATTGCATTAATCCAGTCTTTATTTTGAAGTACATCCTTGACTAGTATTGGCTCAAATTCAGAAATCAAATATGTATTATCTTTTAACTTACTTATTTTCATGTGTTCTCCATTCTTGTCTCAAATAATTTTTCTTGATGAGTGGTGTCTTCTCACATATTTTTCTAATATAGGCTTGATAGACTATTCTTCAATGTTTTCATCTCTTGGTGTAGGATCAACTTTCTCCTCAGTTTCTTCTTGTTGCAAATCAATTTCATTCCCTGAAATACCTTCCTTACAAATATTTGATAATCTTCAAGTTCCTTTTTGCTATCTTCTTCATTTCTTTCTGCATATTTATCAATCCTTAGAAATTTTCACTTTCCACAGTTTTGTTAGTAGCCTTAATCAGACATTTATAGGCTTTTCTCTATGAGGAATATCCTAGGAATATACCTTCATTTCCTTTAGAATCAAACTTTCCATTTCTAGTATCTTTCAGTATGTAACACCTACTTTAAAATTTTTAAAGTAACTAACATTCAATGTATGCCCATACCATAGCTCACAAGGTGTTTTATTTGTGCCTTTCTTTAATTGTACTTGGTTCAGTATGTAGACAACAATACTATTGGCTTCTCTCCGGAATATCTGTGCAACCTTCTTGTCAATCAACAATGTTCTAGCACAATCAACTATAGATTTGTTCATTCTTTCAGCTATGCCATTTTTTTGTGGAGTCCTTAGTAGAGATACTTGTCTTTTAATTCCATTTTCATTGTAAAAGATGGTAAATTCATCATAGATAAATTCACCTTCTCTATCTAATCTTAAACATTTCATCTTCTTACCTATTTTCTTCTCAACTCTTGCCTTATATCATTTGAATATTTGGAATGCATCAATATTATCTTTTAAAAAAATTACCAACATAATCCTTGAGTAATCATCAACAAAAAAAATGAAATACCGATCACCATAATAGATTTGAGTTCTCATAGGGCCACAAAGATCCGTATTAACTAATTCCAAAATAACATTAGATGAGTAAGACTTTCTTGTGAAACTTGATTATTTTATCTTACCAATCTAACATTCCTTACACATCAGTTTATCAACTTTTCTTAATTTTAGTAGACCTCTAACTTTATTCTTTTTTCTCACCTTAATCATGTAGTCAAAATTTACATGACATAGTCTTTTATGCCATAACCAAACATCTTTAGCTTTAACAAACAAGAAAATCTTTGAAGAAGTATCAAGATAGAATAGATTACCTTTTGATTGTTCACCAGTTCTAATCAAATCTCCATCAGTACCATAGATCTTAACTTTTTCTTGAAACTCTAGTTTATGACTAGTGTTGTTTAATTGTGCAACACTCAACAAATTGTACTTTAGACCTTGCACCCAATATACATCATCACATCTATTCTTTTCATTCAATATAATAGATCTCCTTTTCATCTAATATAACATGGAGCATCATTCCCAATTCTAACAAATCCTCCACCATACTCTTCTACATTCTCAAACTTGTCAATGTCACCAGTCATATGATGTGAACATCAACTATCAATTATCCAAGGGTCAGTTTTTCTAACATGAGAAATAAGATATTTTTCATCTTCATACCTCTCTTCTTCTGAATCATCCTTCATATAAATATAGACAATTTCAAAAATTTAATCTATGTCATCAAATTCATCATAAATTACTCCTTCCTTAGCTATGTAACATGATTTCTTTCTTTTTTCCTTGTAGTCTCTAAACCTTCGGTATCAGTTCTCCTTCTTGTCACTTTTATCATTCCTATCATTATTAGGACATCTACATGCAATCTGACCAACCTTGTTACAATTAAAAAATTTCAAAGGAAGTTTACCTTTATACTTTCCTTTACCTCTCGATAGCCTCTTTTCCAATAGTGCTTCCAACTCTTCTTTTTCTTTCTCTTTGGTTAGGATACTATCATAATCACTTCTACCTAAGTTGTGGTGAATATATCTTTCATTTCTTGAACTTCTAATGGTTAGAGATTACTTGAAAGTTATTTTAATAGTTAGTAGACTATTATCATAATTACTAAGTTCAAATGAAATCAGCTTACTGATCAAAGCATCAAGAGTAACACAGTGTTATTCAGTATGGATATGAGTTCCTAAATAGAAGATACCCAAATAGCATACTCGGATGAAAGAGTTAACATAATTTTTCTTACCACTTCTTCACTAGTTAATGTTCCACTAGAACATCTGATGGCACTAGCCTTTGAAACTATATTGAGCAATGTTCTCTTCATATTTCATTCTTATTTCATCAAATTTTCCTCTAAGACTATCAACCTTTTCTTCTTGTACATTTAGATCACCTCCATAAACAAGTGTAAGCTTGTCCCACATCTCTTTTATGGTAAAAAAATTCTTAATATCATTAAATTAAGTATCAGTTAGGGAATAATAAATTTCAATCATTACCAAGTTGTGTTCCTACTTTTCTCTCATTTGATTAGCTGGCATAGGTCCAGTAGGCAGTGGAGTGTAGTCATTATCCAAAATATTAAGTGTGGAACCTCCAATTCTAGATAAGTATAGCCTCATCGGGTACTTTTCCATGTTGAGAAATTTTCCTTGTTCAACTTAGGTACTTATCTCATATAGATCTTTGGATCTTTTACTCAATTCTTTCAAACTTATCCCTTTAGAGTACTCAGCTATGATACCAATTGTTGGATTACAAAGAGGAGGGGTGAATCAGTAATCCATGATTCTCTATACCTTACAAGCTTTCTTTGATTAAAATTAGTGTCAACTCGGTCAGATACACTTTAAAATTTACCGACAATGGTAGGGATTATGGAAAGTTGAGTTACTGAGAGGGGAGGGGTAAATCAATAACCTCAAAAACTTTTTCAATGAATCCTTATAAAAATTAAATTCATTAACCAACTAACATGCTAACTTTTAATCCATTCATAACATTACTGAAAATATGAAAATGCTTTCTAATCTAGCATGTAAACATCTATGAAACTTCATACACAATACACAATTATTTTGGTATCATAGAAACCCTTGTTAGAAGGAAAAAAATGTAGTGGGGATGACACCCACAAAGCTTCACTAACTATAGTAATAAATCTTATCGATTAAGGTGACAATGCTCGATCACTTCTAATGATCTTACCCTTTTTGGAGTAACAATTAAGATATGTGAGGATCTACCTGGTTAAAGGATTTAAGAAACACAATTAAGTGTGTACTTGATTAAGAGATTTACAAAAATATTGTTAGGTCTACAATGTTAAGTGATTTAATTCTATAGTAATGGTTAGAATGCAATAGTAAATTTTTGTTAGAAATAGGGAATACTGAGAGGGGGGGTGAATCAGTATTCTAAAAACTTTTACTTTTGCCCAATTATGGATATAACAGATTATCTTTACACATGCATAACATAAGAAGCTAAACAACATGGATAGCAATAAAACTAAAGAACTCATAACACATTATTTGTTCTCAAGGAAACCCTGGCCAAGGCAAAACCCCGATGGGGATGGTACCCACAAAGATCCACTAATCTAAAGTATCATGCTAAGGATGTTGATCCTGTTAGGAGTCTATTACAAGCATATAGTGTATCAGTCTTGATTAAGGGACTATAGGCCTTGTTAGAAGCCTCAACCCTATTAGGAGTTGGTAGTACAAAATGTGATTACGAGATGAGCCCACTGACCAAACAAGTAATGTAAAATATACACTGATTAAAAAATAAGGTTAAGGTACATAACCTTATACTACTTGCATCAATATCTCTTTGCTGCTCTTTCACTATCGCTATTACATATGCATCATATATTTTGCATCATATCACTACTTCATTACATTACTTCTAGTCTTTTCTTACAATTAAAATTAGATTTATACAAATAAATTTATCCAAGGGTAAACATCTAGGATGTTGTCCCTTTATATTTTTAAGTCATTATTTTGATAAACAAAATAATCCCTTAAGTCTTTACCAATTCTATCTTCATATTATGTCCTGTCAGCTTGACACTGTCTTTAAGTAAAATTGACATAACTTCTTCCATACATTCCGTACTAACTTGCACTCTAAGATGGGTCTTTAATAGTCATCATTGAGTCTATGTTCAAGTGCACAAGTATTGAACTTACTCCAATCAACATCGCAAACAAAAACTGTGTCCAAGTTCACTGGTAAAAACACTGTCTCATACTTAGACAATTTCATATTGCGCTCTATCATATTAGCTCTTTGACCTATGATATCTTCATGTAGATCATATGTTTCCATAATGACAAAATCTATGTAATCAACTCAGCCAAATTTCCAACAATTTGGTCTGTTTATAGAAAAAAATGTTGCCTGATTTCAGATCTGATAAGTATTTAACTGTTATCACCTTGTTGTGATAGATTTATCCTCTAAATTATTCTTGGTAGCCTTCTAATCTAATACTAATTCAATCCTTGAATGTTCTATCAATACTTTAACTTCACAACCCTATATGATCTTCATATGTCTATATTGGTAGCTACTTCATGTCTGATACTTGTAAAAATGATATCTTGACAATTCTTATATCAAAATATTATGACCTAATTATGGTTATAGCATGTGTTGGTGTAATTAAATATTTTCTAATTACACTTAATTAAGTTTACTTAGGATAATGCATTTTCATATTAGTTGTCATTGTGACACTTAGGAGTTTGCATTACATTTTAGCACATGGTTAGGAGAACTTCCACTTTAGGTGTGATAGTTTTCATCTCATACCTCGTTGTGTGTGAGATCCACCTTTAGTGCTCTTATCACATTATCATCCTCTCATTGTTGCACATAATTTGATGTACAATAGAGGATGATCCACCTTTGGTGGACATGTGATTCCACCTAGTGTGGGTGATATCTTATCATCTCCTTATCATGTAGCCTTATTGCATTGCCTATATATTTAGGCACTCCTACTTTGTATTCAATTCAATCAATTATTCATTATTTGATCATTGGATCATATCATATTTTTTCTCTGTTGTGCTATCTCTTTAGCTTCTAGATCTTGGCTTTTATTCTTTGCCTTAGGAAAATTCTTACATGGTATCAGAGCCATAGGAGTTTCATTGTATAGCCTATTTGAAGAGATTTTTATTGTAGGTCAAAATTGGAGCTTTCTGGTGCAAATCAAAGGTTGGCATCATATTGAGGAGGTCCAAAAACCTCTAAATCAAATTTTGTTTCATCCAAATCGAAAATCTGAAGCCAAATTGAGAGCCATTTGAATTTTCAAGGTTCGGCGACGGTGATTCAGAAAAAATAATTTTAGAGGCGATTTTCAATCAGCGATATCTCAGTCATCCAGACTCTTTTTTTTGAGAAATTTTTTTGGTTTTGGGGTAGAATTTCACGATATACATAATGGTGTAGGTGATTTCTGATCTCTATTTTTTATATTTTCTGAAAATTGAAAATACCAATTTTTACAACTTTAGAGGCTTCGTTTGAGCTCATATGGACACATTTTTAGGTGCTATTTTTTTTGAAAGTTCATGATTTTTTTTCTACTTTCCAGATCTGGTATCATTTTGGAAAAATTTTGATTGGACATAGTACTTTCAAAATTTGATCTATTTTGGCCTATTTTTGGCACTTGGAATTTGTTGGATCCTTGAGTGGTCTTGTGTCTTACTTGTATGAGTCTACCATAGCTTCATATTTTCTATTGTAATCATCAAAATTAGAAGTCAACTTTGGTACATTTTGGCAAGTCAAAATTGTACATGCACTATATATAAAGTGCCAAAATCATCTATTATGGGGGGGTTCTTTGGCTCATTGCATTTTGGGTGCTACATTGTTTTTTTGGTCTCATTGTTTCATGTGAGAAGCACATCCTGGATGGTTTAATTAAGTTGACAGGAGGGAACTATAAAAAATGGAGTGAATTGGTTCTTACTCATCTTAGTGAGCATAACCTATTGTCCTATTTGCATGAGTATAGACCTAAAAGTCCTTCTTACAATTGTGACTCTTACTAAGAAGTTGTTAAGGTTATCTATTTGAATATGGATATGGATGTTATGGATTACCTTGATGAATATGATGATGAGATAGAAAATATTCCTGATCTTTGGACTATTCTTTGGGAAATGTATGGAGATCCACATATTCCTCCTCTTCCAAAATGTCCAAAGCCTCCAGTTGCAACTATTTCTCCTCCTATTGAGATCACATTTGTTGATGATGCTTATCTTCCTATAGCCATTGGAACTTGTGATTCAGTGCATCAAGATATTCATTGTCTTCCAAACTTGGTTTCATGGGATGCCTACTTGACATAAATTGCAGGTTTGTTTGTGGAGTCCTACATTTCAGATTTGGGAGACTTCATTGATGACATTCATCTTCTCTTTTTTGAGGATGATCCTTCTTCAGTTGTTTTGAGGGAGTATGTTGACCCTCATCTTCATTCTCCACTTGATCCTTCTTTTGAGATTGACATGACTGTGGATCATTTGATACAAAATTTGGAGGAGGTCTTTTTAACTTTAGAGAAGACATTTGCATCTTTGGAGATTGGTTTTCATGAGTCTCAAACTTCACTTGAGATGTCACATTGCATGGCTCATTTTGATCATTCTCAAGTGTTAGAGATTCCTACTCAATTTCCTGAGACATCATACATTTTGAGGATTCTTCCTATAGATTGGGAAAGATTCATTGATATGCCTATAGACTTGTTTCTTCCTAACGGGAGGAGCATCATTCAGTTTTCTTGGTACAATTTCTACATTGATCTAGGCACACCTATCATGGGTGTACATTCTACATCGAGGGGGAGCTTTCTTGATTCTTTTCCATCTTCTTCATTTGAGGACTTATCTTTTTCTTTGGAGTTTGATCCAAATTCTTACATGGATCAGTTACCATTGGTTCCTTGTTTGGCACCTTCTATTGGGCTTTCTCCTGATTGGTTTGTGGCATCTTCATCAACCAAGGACATGGTGACACTTGGGCATACTTCAGAGACATCATACTTCATTTGGATTCCCCTTCCTACTTCCTATCCATAATGGGAAGCCTTCTTACATCTATACTTTGTGTATCTTCTTCCTAAGAGGATAAATGTTGTTTGTAGGCATTGGACTATGTTTTGTCTTCAAACACTTACCATCCTTGGAGGAGATTACTCATTATGGGGGGGATATTATGTCTCCTTGTTTCCTTCCTTTGGGGGGATTTTTTATTGTATATGCATGATGTATGCCATAATTGGGGGGTCTTGATTACTCCATCCATGCATGCATCTTGTATTCATCTCTCTTTTTGGGGGAGGGTTTTTCTCATGAGGATTTCCCTCTTTCTCCACTTTATGAGAGATTGCATTATCTATTGCTCTTGCATATTGTACATGGGTACCTTACATGGCCTAGTAGTTAGGACCCATCTTGCATTGTGACCTTAAGTGCATTCCCTTAAGTTGCACTTAAGGAGGGGTGTTGGTGTAATTAAATATTTACTAATTACACTTAAGTTTACTTAGGATAATGCATTTTCATATTAGTTGTCATTGTGACACTTAGGAGTTTGCATTTCATTTTAGCACATGGTTAGGAGAACTTCCACTTTAGGTGTGATAGTTTTCATCTCATACCTCATTGTGTGTGAGATCCACCTTTAGTGCTCTTATCACATTATCATCCTCTCATTGTTACACATGTTGCACATACTTTGATGTACAATGGAAGATGATCCACCTTTGGTGGACATGTGATTCCACCTAGTGTGGGTGATATCTTATCATCTCCTTATCATGTAGTCTTATTGCATTGCCTATATATTTAGGAACTCCTACTTTGTATTCAATTCAATCAATTATTCATTATTTGATCATTGGATCATATCATATTTTGTCTCTCTTGTGCTATCTTTTGAGCTTCTAGATCTTCCCTTTTATTCTTTGCCTTAGGAAAATTCTTACAACATGATCTAAAAAAACTAAAATATACGATCCAAATGAATAACCTATTACATCATTACATAGGGATCATCAATCATTAAATGATTACATTCATATTTAATCTTCACCTCAATCTCTCTAAACCATTTTCTAGATAACTATAAATTGTTTATCTTGTAGTCTTTACCATTACAAACTTTCATGTCTTTCTTGTTTTTCTCGGTATACCCTACATTCATCACTTAGTAATTTACTGATGCTTGTTATATATGAATGCTTAGTTATAACTATACTCGATGCTCGGTAATCATCTGGCTCGGTGTATGTGTTCGGTCATGTCTTTGCTTTCTCGGTTACTATACATAGTGTGTTGACCGACTAGCATATTTTCTTCCTTCGCCGACTGTATGTGTGACACTAATGACAACATATAACTAACATTCACCCCCTTTTGCATTAGTGACAAAAACACATATGTATGCATTATAATCAAAATTTCAAAACTTTAAAATTGTATACCCAAAATTGTAAACTCTCCTTGTCTATATGCCTCAGTAATTATATATACTAGTTAACTATAAACATTTTGTCCCTTGTAAGTATACATATATATACATATATTTTCCCCATTTTTTGGTAATAATGCAAAAACATGTATATACTTACAACTTATCAAAAATGTTTTGATGAGTTTTCTTCAAGTTGGCTAGGAGGTTTTCCCATTCCTCTTTCAAAATGCCTAAGGAAATCTACTCCTGACCAACTTGTGCATTCATGTTGAATATATGATCTACTAAAGATAGCTCAGGAGTAGCTATGTGATCCTTATCTTTCTTTACATGCCTCAATATCACCTCAATGTGTGGTAACAACTCTTATTGAAGCTCATTTGTTTGATCCTTGATCTCATATTCTTCTCTTCGAAGCTCATTTCTTAACCCATGTATATGCTTGACATTTGCATAATGTTCTTTAAATGCATTGGGGTATGTTAGCAAGCTTTCTACATTCTTTTGCAGATCATCATCTAATTTCTTGAGCTTTTCTTGGATGTCTGTAGTAAAGGACTCGGTAGTGAAAACCTTCTTCAAAGTGGTGATTATCTATTGAATGATAGTTTCAATGTCACTTATGGTTTCAGATAACTTCACCTTATGAATCTCTATTGCTTGGCTAATTTTCTCTTCTATCTTGAATTGAATCTTAGATTCAACTTTCTCTTCAGTTTTCTTCTCAGTATTAGCAATTGGGGAATTAATGTTCCCGGTAAGTGTTGCAAGATTGTCAATGATGGTATTTTCCTCAAAAACATTGACATCAAGTACAACTTGCATTAAGTTATCTCTCACATCTTCTAGCACCTATTTGTGTTTACTCTCTTGCTTTAGCTTCTCCTAAGCTACTTTCTGGTGCATAATTCTCCATATCTCCTAAGAGCTTCGAGGTCTAAGATTCTCTGATCACATGAAGGTATCTCAATGAATTCATCTAAGGTGCTCATACCTTTACCATGTTTCTTCTTCTTCTTCTTCTCCTATTTACTATATGTGGGGGACTTCCCATATGGAACTATATCTTTCATCTCCGAGTTAGACTTTTTTTTCTTGGTGGAGACACTTTCATCCTTAAATTTCCCCTTTTTATTCCCTTGGTATGAGTTCCTTGGGCTTTTGGTCTTGTACCTATTGTAGAATCATCTACATTTGCTTCTATTTCAGCTCCTTTGTCTTCTACCTCTTTTGTTTTAGGCTTGATGGTCTCCTTGTTTCATTATTCACCTTGATCTTTGGTAGTATCCATCGGTAAGTTACCCAGTATATGTACTATAGCTACCTTGGTGGTCTTGTCTTCCTTAGTTTTTTTGGTAGTAGTAGTAGCATCTTCATCTTCTTTCACTTCACCATCAAGATAACCTTTAATGATATCTTCAATTAACACTTCATCATTCCTAGTAATGACTAACTACTTGAGAGTATCCTCTTTCTCTTTCTTGATGTAGCCAAC
Source organism: Chamaecyparis obtusa (assembly GCA_027943335.1). Taxonomy (NCBI): domain Eukaryota; kingdom Viridiplantae; phylum Streptophyta; class Pinopsida; order Cupressales; family Cupressaceae; genus Chamaecyparis; species Chamaecyparis obtusa. Next base: position 248,559 of record BSBK01005471.1, read on the forward strand.
ATGATAGAAGTCTTTTGCATATGTTTCATCTTCTCATTTCTCAATGTCTGATATATATATGGGCTCTTTAATTTTCCTCTGAGTAGTAAGATCAATGTCATCAGAATGTACACCTTTTCCTTCTCCTTTGATAGCTTGCATGGGGATAATTGCAAGTGCAATTTGTTCTACTTCTGCTTCACCTTTGGACTTCAAATTATTAGTCCATTTCTCTTTACTTTCTTCATCTACTTCCTCAAGTTTTCCTTGTAGTATATTCAATTCTCTTCCTTTCATCAAAAAATTATTACCATATTATTTCATTGTATCCTCAATTTATGTTACTGATAAATTTGGCATTACCAAATTCAATGATCGTTCCCTCATCATCTTCTCGGTATGAAATGCATAAGTCCATCTTGTTGATACCTTATCATATATCTGTTTTAGAATATAACTTGAAAATTCAACTGGTAACCTTTTATACTTAATCATCATGCTGATTATTGCTTCCTCTAGTTTTTCCTCGATCCTTAGTAGACATATGCCCATACTCATTCATTTTAGGGTGACTTAGTCTTCCTTTTTCTTTTATTTTCTTTACTTGGTCATCGATTGACTGTACCTTATTTAAAACTACTTTAAATTGACTATTATCCTCTTTTTATTTAGAATCTATGTCATCTTTACCTCTTATCAATTTTATCCTCTTCTTAGGTAGCTTGATAGATGTTGTAGTACCTCTCTTCTTTTGGTATATCTTTGTCAATGTTGGCCTTGAGATTTTTAGAACTCCATGTTTCAAAGGTGGGGAAATGTTGGTAGAGGATCTTGTCCTTACTTGTGTGGGGTTCTTGACCTATTTCCTTTTACCTCTTACTACCTTCATTGGTGCTGCTTGAATCTCTTTATCTGACTCGGTCTCTTCATCATGTTCACTATTACTGATCAACAATTTTTCCTCAATTACTTCTTCAACCAGCTTCTATGTCTCTTCTTCTTCATCACCAAATTGTTTAGACAAAGTATCCAAATTTTCTTTGATTTTTTGCTTACATTTACTCTGACCAAATCCATTTTTATTCTTAGCTTTGCCTCCTCATGGGTCCCAAACCTAGTTTCCTTCCTGTGTTTGGGATTTTTCAATAGTGCCTTTATTAACCTAGATGATCGGTCAATGTCAAGTTTTTAATCCATGGGTGGGAATGATGCAGTCCTTGGTTCAACTACCTTAATAAGAGTCATTTCAGTCTCCACTAGAAAATATATATCATCTTTGTATTGTTCCACTAACTATGTAGGTATCCTGCTTCTCTTATGCATTCTTTCCTTGAATTTCCTTAAATAATCATCCATTACTGCTTAAAAGTTCTAATGTAAACTCTTTATATAATCACCGATTTGCATAATAACACATTTGTTGATATCCCATTGAACATCACTAATTGATGGGAATGAATTTTGCAAGTAGAAAAAGATACATTCTAATAATGATTCAAACCTACAATTATTTCTCTTCCCAACTTAGATTGTCCTCATGTTTCCTTCTAGTTGCCTCAGCATCAACTCAGAAAGTTCTAGTTGTAAACCTTTCTTCACAATTTTGTATGCTATGTCAACAACTCCACAAGGAACATTGTTGGGCCTGCTAGATTCAAATACTTTATAGGAAATTTCATATGCTCCAAATCTAGTTTCAAGGTCATTGATTGTGTTTATCTGCATACCTCCCATCCCATTTGGCTCCTGCCAATTTCTCAATTTCACTCCTTGGTGGGTTCCTTACAACTTTCCCTTTATCAATTGTTGGATAACCGGTGACCATGTGAATAACATACTTTGTGCTTTTAACCTGTTCATCTCGTGATATTTTTCCCTCATGTACTCGGCTGAGTACTACCATGATCCACCTAGTCTTGAATACCTTCAAAAAGTTTAGGGCATTGGTTAAGCCTTTAATTTCTAGATGAGTATGCTCATCCTTTAGTTTCCCATCCATGCCAAGTTCTTGGAAAGTGGATTGCAACTTAAAATCACTTATTTCACTGATCTTGTAGTGAACGTATGATCAGATGTCCTGTACTGACAAAAACCTAGGCAATATGCTTGAGAATGTGCCTTTCTCATCAACTTGTGATGTGACCTCAGGGTGCAGTTTATACTTTGGTTCTTCATATGTCACAGACTCGATCAATGTTACCTTGTTCTCACTATTAGCCTTAGATTTAATGGTCTTTGATGAGGATGGCATGAATTTCAATAAATTAGGGCTTCGTAAAAATTGTATGTAAATAGATTAGTTTGCTTCAAACTTACTTGTATCACTTCCAAACGGTTCTAGAAATTCTCAAATCATTGAAAAAATATTGGAGTCTCTTTGCTAAAATATTTCTCTTTTCACTCTGGTTGACTATGAGAAAAAAAATGAGTTGATATGATGTGTATTTATACCCAAAAATCTTTCCCACTTAAATTTTTTGCATTAAATGCTTCACCAACAACAACTCGGTTATCAATAAAACATTCAATTATCTCTTTTCGGTACTTGGCTCAGTGAAAATTAACATTTCTTGGTTGACTATGCAACTGAATTAACCTTAGATCACTTTCACTGACTAACAAACTTTTATTCAGTCATTCTATTACCAACAATACTCATTTCATGTTCAAAACATATAACAACCTAGTGCATCTTATTTCATGTTGACTCTATATTCATGTACAATAGATATAAGGAATTGTTGTAAGATATAACTGATTAAAATTTAGTTCCCATACTTACTTGATTTTCTTAGGTGGAGGTGGTGAAATCCCCTAACCCAAAGGATGAAGTTTCACCGACTGTTGTGCTTGTTCCTGCAATATATTTAGTTGATCTTCTCCACATTTGACTCATTTTCCTTCTAATTCCATGAATTGTAATTTCATTCATATCAACATTTAGTTCTAGTGCCCAGTCTCTGAAATCTCTACTTAAATGATTGACCTTGTGATAGTGTAGACATGTCATTCCAGAATTTTTCTAGTTTCTAGATTTTCCTCTCCAGTCAAATATCATACAATTTTCTGCAATATGACCATATCTTCCACATGTTGTACAATTAACCCAAGTGTTGTAATCCTAATTATAAGAATTACCTTTCCTTCTCGGTTGATAAGTGTTGTTCTATCTTTTTAGTTTCCAAACTTATTTCATCTTTGTCCAACATTCTTGTGATATATGTCCATGCTTGTTGTAAGTATGATAATGTTTTTCCATATAGTGTCTCTTAGGTGACTTATTCAACTTTTATCTACACTCATATGCTTGATGTCCGTATGTTTTGTAATTAAAACAATAACCATCAAATTTAGGGGTAGAGTTAGGAATACCTTTTTCTTTGCTTCTATAGACATTTGATGTGTGACCTATTTTTCCATAGTAATAGCATGAGAGCTTCTTTGGCCTTGGATTTGCATAGGAATTCTTTGTTTCATCTTGTTTTGATGACTTTGCCTTCTCAGTATGACCTAATCCAATAGTGCTGTCTAGTTTTGTCTAACTATTTAGAAATTTATCCATCCTTTTCGTACTTTATTCAATTTTCTTTATCATCTCATTATGTTTTTGTTGCATCTTTAATTTATTCTTTAGTCTTTCATTCTCTTCCCTTAATTCCTTGATATCTTCCAATTTCTAGCAAGCCCATTGTTTACTCGGCTGACTTTGTGACTCATGACAACCAACTTTTTAGAAATTTCAAATAGATGCTTGATAAGCCTTAGTATTTCACATTATTTCTCTTCCAACATTTCAGTCATTTCTCTTCTATCTTCAATATCCATATTCCTTTCTTTTTTAGCTTTCCTTGTGTTGTTCATGACTTTAATCGTTCTTACCATTTGTGTCTCTTGTCCAATTTGCATTACTTTCACTTGTTTGGTGAGGTTCTGATTCTTTTCAAATAGATCTGATATAGTTCCTTCAGATGCATCGGATATGCTTCCAAATCATTCAGATAGTTCATTTATCTCTTCTTCCTAATAATTAGTCTCATTATGCTGAAATGCTAACTCCTACCTTTTGATAAGTGATTCTCTCAAATTTTCCTTAATGTCCTTAAGTTGGTCCATGACAATCTGCATCTCCAATTTCTGATTTTTAATATTCTTATCAAGCTTATACCTTTCCATCTTTAAGATATTTTCCCCTTTAGTGATTAAAATTCCTCAACAAGAGAACTAGATCTGATACAAATTGTTGTGGTTATGGAAAGGTGAGTTATTGAGAGGGGAGGGGTGAATCACTAACCTCAACAAATTTTTAACTAAATCCTTGTAACAATATAATTCATTAATTGACTAACATTTTAACATTTTATCCATTCATAACATTACTAAAAATATGAAAATGATTTCTAATCTAATATGTAATATCCATAGAACTTCATACACAATACACAAGTATTTTGGTATCGTAGAAACCCTTTTTAGAAGGTAAAATAAAGTGGTGGGGATGACACCCAAAAATCTTCACTAACTATAGTAATAAAGTTTGTAAGTTAAGGCTACAATGTTTGATCATTTCTGGTGCTCTTACATTATTAGGAGCAACAATTAAGATCTATGGGGATCTACCTAGTTAAAGGATTTAAGGAAAATAATTAACTATGCACTCAGTTAAGAGATTTACAAAAAGACTGTTAGGTCTACTCTGTTAAGAGATTTAAGTCTTTAGAAATGGTTAGAATGCAACAATAAATTTGATCTATATATAGAAACTAACTTTTCTTGATTTCAGATCTAATAAGTACTTAAGTGTTATCACCTTGTTGTGATAGATTTCTCCTCTGAATTCTGCTCAGTAGCCTTCTAATCTACTACTAATTCAATCCTTAAATTTTATGCCAATACTATAACTTCACAACCCTGTCTGATCTTCAGATTTCTGTATTGGAGGCTACTTCATGTGTGATACTTGTAAAAATGACATCTTGATAATTCTTATATCAAAATATTATGACCTAATTATGGTTATGGTATCATCTAGAAAATTTAAGATCTATGATCTAAATGAATAACCTAAAACATCATTACATAGGGTTCATCAATCATTAAATGATTGCATCTGTATTTAATCTTCCCCTCGATCTTTGTAAACAATTTTCTAGATCAGTGTAAATTGTTTACCTTGTAGTCTGTGCCATTACAAACTTTCATATCTTTCCTATTTTTCTCAGTTTACACTACATTCATCACTCGGTAATTTACTGACGCTTGGTATATATGAATGCTTGGTTTTAACTATACTTGGTGCTTGGTAATCATCTAGATCAGTGTATGTGCTCAGTCAAGTATGTGCTCTGCTCGATTACTATACATAGTGTGTTGACCGACTAGCCTATTTTCTTCCTTTATCGACTATATATGTGACACTAATGAAAAAATATAAATAACATTCTCCCACTTTGGCATTAGTGACAAAAACACATATGTATGCCTTATAATCAAGATTTCAAAACTTCAAAACTATATACTCAAATTTGTAAACTCCCCCTATCTATATGCCTTGGTAAGTATACATATGAACTATACATGTTTTCTCCCTTGTAATTATACATATCTATACATATATTTTCCCCTTTTTCGGTAATAATGCCAAAACTTGTATATACTTAAAGCTTATAAAAAATGTTTTGATGTGTTTTCTTCAAGTTGGTAATAATGTCATTGTGGGAATTGTCACACACTAAAGAAATACTCTTCTAAAGTATGCATGGTTAAAAGCTAATCTTGGTAGAGATTACAATGCATGCCATTAAATGTGAACCAGTCAAGGGATTTGAGGATTTGCCTCAAATCTATTAGGATCTTCACCATGTTAGGAGTGGCCTTGTTTAAGGTCTTCAAATGCTCTTTAGAATGTTACCTTTTGAAAGGATTTTATAATAAGATAATTAAGTCCACTCGGTTAAGAGATTTCTCTATTATAAATGTTAATAAGAAATGGTAAATAAATTGACTTGTAAATCCATAACTATCCTTTGCATAATAAGATCCTTTTTGTGCTCATTGTCTTCACTTTCCACTGGCTTCAACACTTCATCAATCTTTAGCTTTCTGACTCAGAATTGAACATTCTCCTTCTTCATTGCATCAGTCGGTGACTCATCAACCCTTCAACTTGCTAGCCTATTTGTTAGAAAGTAAAGATCCCCAAGATAACTGAGAGGGGGGGGGGTGAATCAGTTATCTGATAATTTAACCATTCAACTACTTTAAACAATATAATTAATGTACTAATCAACCATAAAAATATAACCATACACAATTGCACAATAACACAAGATATGTTGACTAGGGAACCTCTTGAAAAGAGTAAACCCTGGTGGGAATGATGCCCACAAAATGATGCACTAATATGAAAGTTACTTGTTAGAGGATGGACCCTATTAGGAGTTTTATGAAATACATTTAGTACATATAAATCCTTGTTAGGAGATTTTGAATCCCTGTTAAAAGATTCTAACCCGGTTAAGAGTTTATGGAAGACAGAAGGACCCATTGCCCAAACAGCTTCAAGGCAAGATCTCTGAACCCACTGTCCAAAATATCTTAGAATTATTCAACAAAATAATATGAAATATATTACCTCCTTCACACTGTACCAAAACTGCACTCTCTGCTACACAAGATCACAATTCCAGATCTCTGTACTCACAAGTCTTCCTTCATCACTGAATTAGCTCTTTTCTTCACTTCATGCACATATTCACATCTCAATACTTTCACAATACATATTGCAACAAGGAAAACATTCCTTCTTATATACCAAACTCAAATAATTACAAATGAGTCATTCCTCAATTACAAAATAATAATTTCTACACGCTACACACAAAATTTCACATAAAACTATCGGCTTCCAGATATTGTAACTTTCTCCAAACATATCTTCAAATTTTGTGCTATGAACCATGTCATCATTAATGAGTCTCCAACATCCCTTTAACTGCACAAAATCAGATTCCATCCTAGCTAAGAGATATCCTCCGATTTCTGAAAATTGCTTCACAGAAACACTGTCTAAACACTGCTTTCACCAAAATGCTCATAACTCTTATGAATGAATGAATTTATTTTTGCACTATTAACCATAGGTTAATAACACACCAAATAACATACCATCAACTGTGCAAAAGCCAATCTACAATAAAACATGTGTGCAAAACAAAACTGTACCTACTTTCCTGCTGATATCTAGAATATCACTGTGTTGACATCAATGACAATCCAAGTCATGAATGCAACAACAACTGCTACAGAATGACTACCAAAATACTTTTCATTCATTCCTAACAATCTCCCCCATTGGCATTGATGGAAACATAGATGAAAAACATCTAATGTTCCAAAAATTCAATACTGCAACATCACTGCAAAATATCAAATTAAATCTTGCTTCATTTTCCTATTCAGCTCTCTCATACAATCCACAATGTTTTTCATGTATATCTCTCCCCCATTGACATCAATGATAGAAATTCCATCACTAAGTCAACAACAACTTAATGTCAAAAGACACTTTTCAGAAAAATACAATAAGAAGAGTCCTCATGACTCAGCTCATAAACTCCCCCATAGAGGAAGTTCCAACATCCAATCCAGAAGAAAGATAGGGCTCATATACCACTGGACGGATGCAATCATCTGCATCAATTCTCAAAAATAGGTTGGGGCATAACCCCAAGCATACCTCTCAGATACACAAATGTATCATTAGGTAAAGGTTTTGTAAATATATCTGCTATCTGTTCCTTTGTGCTTATGTACTCTAATCTTACTTCTTTTTCTGCAACTTTCTTTCTTACAACATGATACTTGATCTCAATATGTTTAGTCTTAGAATGTAAAATAGGATTTTTTGACATACTCACTATACTGGTGTTATCACAATGTATAACAACAGGCTCATCAAACTTTATTCCAATTTCCTTCAACATCTGCTTCATCCAAATAATCTGATTACAATTGTTTGCTGCTGCAACATATTCTGCTTCTGTTGTACTTTGTGAAGTATAATTCTACTTCTTACTTAACCAAGAGACCAATTTTCCTCCAAGAAAAAAGGCTCCACCACTGATGCTTTTCTTGTCATCAATGTTGCCTCTCCAATCTACATCAGTATAGGTACATAAAGTAAAATCATCAAAATTCTCATACCATAATCCATAATCCATTGTTCCTTTTAGATATCTCAGTATCCTTTTTACTGCTGCATAATGTGATTCTCTAGGTTCTTCTTGAAATCTTGCTACAATCCCAACTGAATGTGCTATATCAGGTCTTGTATGTGTCAAGTATTGCAATCCTCCAATCATAGATCTATATTTTTTCTGCTCAATTGCTGGTGTCTCATCTTTGCTAGATAACTTATGTCTAGTTACCATAGGTGTTCCAATAGGTTTAGAATCTTCCATTCCAAATCTTTTCAATAAGTCATTCAAATACTTAGTCTGACTTACAAATATACCTTCCTTTCTTTGTGTTATCTGTAATCCCAAAAAATATTTCATTTCTCCAATCATGCTCATCTCAAATTCAGTCTTCATTTCATCTGCAAATTTGTCACTAGCTTCATCTTCTCCTCCAAAGATAATATCATCAACAAATATAACTATAACCAACAAACCATTCTCAATTTCTTTTTTGTATAAGTTACTATATACTATTCCTTTTATAAATCCCAATTTCAATAAATACTTATCCAATCTTGCATACTAGGTTCTAGGTGCTTGTTTTAATCCATATAAAGATTTCTTTAACTTACATACCATATCTCCTTCTTGTGTCAAAGGAAAACCTTCGGGCTTCTCAATGTAGACTTCTTCTTCCAATTCACCATTCAAAAATGCTAACTTCACATCCATTTAATACACTTTGAATTTCTTGTAAGTTGCATATGCTAGAAACATTCTCACTACTTCAAGTCTAGCCACAGGTGCAAAAGTTTCTTCATAGTCAATTCCTTCTTGTTGTGAATATCCTTTACATACCAATCTTGCTTTGTTTCTTATCACTTCTCCTTGTTCATTCATCATGTTTCTGAATACCCACTTTGTTCCAATCACATTCTTGTCTTCAGGTCTAGGGACCAATTCCCATGTCTTATTTTTTTTAATCTACTCCAGTTCTTCTTTCATAGCATTAATCCAATGTTCATCTTCACAAGCTTCATTAGTAGTCTTAGGTTCAATTTGAGAAATCAAACATAAATATACCTTATTTCGAGTAAAAAATCCTCTGTCTAAACTTCCAATAACTTGCTCAATAGGGTGATGTCTTGAAATATACCTGTTAGGTGTCATAGTTACTGATCTTGTTCCAACTGTAGATTCTTCTCTGCTTTCTTCTTTGTTTTCTTCTCTATTTTCTTCTCTATTTTCTTCTTTGTTTGCTTCAGGATGACTTTCATTCAGCAAATCACTATTAATTTCAAAAAATAATTCTACATTTTCAATGTTCGGCTGAGGTTGTGCTTCTCCATCAGATTCATAATCAAGCATTCTTTCCTAAATTTTAAACTTCTCATCAACTTTTACATTTGCAATTTCAACAATAGTCTTAGTTCTTTTGTTATAACATCTATATGCTTTTCTTTTTAAAGAATATCTAAGAAATATTCATTCATCACTTCTAGGATCAAACTTTCCTATATCATCATCTCTCTTAATATAATATTTACTTCCAAAAGTTCTAAAATACTTAATTGAGGGTGCATGTCCAAACCATAATTCATAAGGTGTCTTATTTGTTTTTGCTCTGATTTGTACTCTGTTCATAGTGTATACTGCTATGTTCACTACTTCTCTCCAAAAAGTCTTAGCCAAATCATTTTCAAACAACATAGCTCTTGCTGCTTTAGTTATTGACCTATTCCTTCTTTCTACAATACCATTTTGTTCTGGTGTTCTAGGGGCTAAAAGTTGTCTCTTAATACCATTCATTTCACAAAAAGTATTAAACTCTCTAGATGTAAATTCATCACCTCTATCAGATCTTAGACACTTAATCTTCATTCTAGATTCATTCTCAATTTTTCTTTTCATGATCTTAAATTTATCTAATGCTTCAAATTTTTCTTTTAAAAATGCAATCCACATCTGTTAGCATTAAGCAGGATTGCCACTAGTGACAACACTTATTTGCATTCTGGGTACAAATCGAGCAGACAATGCAAACCGAGCAGACAGTGCAAACCGAGTAGACAGTGCAAACCGAGCAAACAGTGCAAACCGAGCAGACAGTGCAAACTGAGAAAGTTAGCACAAATCAAACAGGATAGTGTAAAATGAGTAACATCATGTCTACCGAGTCACCAGTATTTACCGAGTTCAAAACCTACCGAGTGATCAGTATGAACCGTGCCTTCACTTCTACTGAGTGCATGATGATGCCGAGTAATGCAGTGGATGCCGAGTATCAGAAAGTCACCGAGTTAGTTTGAAGGAACCGTGTAACCATACTTGGGCTGACTTAGTAGCACTTATGTTTATTTGTTAAGCTGACTTTGTAATTGTAATTGTAATTAATTATTTAAGACTTGTATATGAACAATGTTGTAAAATGTCAAGAAGTAATGTGTGAAGCACAAATGTGAAAGAGAAAGAAAGGCAGAGATAAGCGAATTACAAAGGGCTTCAGCAGTATAAGGAACAGAAAAGACAAATTCATCACAGAAGGTGATCAGTACATCAACGAATCTCAATCAGCAATTTAGTTGCAAAGCACAGATCTACTGTTTCATCCTAACAGGTGAATCAGTACTAAATCCTTTAACCGGGTAGACTTAACAGTCTTTTGTAAAATCTCTTTACCGAGTGCATACTTCATTGTATGTTTGTAAATCCTTTAACAAGGTGGATTTAGCAATCCTTATTGCTCCTAATAGGGCAGATCATCAGAAGTGATCAAATTGTAAGCCTTAACCAGCCAACTTTATTCTGCAGTATTAAAGCTTTGTGGGTTTCATCCCCACCCCAGTTTTACGTTCTTTTTGGAAGGTTTCTGGGTAACCAAATCTATGTGTCATTATTGTGAATGCTTTTAAGTTTCATGCTTTCTGTATGCAAAGGTTAAAGTAAATTACATGTTAATACATCTGTAATTGGAAGAAAATTTGGAGTTATTGATTCACCCGTCCCCTCTTAGTAACTTGGTTAATTCCTGAATATTTCCAACAATTGGTATCAGAGCAGCATTGGTTCTCAAGACAAAGCTTAACTAGCTTGAGCAAAGATCTAGGACAATGGAGGTATTCAAACTGAACAAGGTGATTGAAAATGAAAAGCTAGATCTAGAAATGGCCATAGCTAAACTCAAAGAAGCAAAAGAACATCTTTCCCAATCCCTAAGAAGAAGGAAGGAACTTGCAAATCAGATGAATGATCAGAATTACATTGAAGAAAAGATTGAAGATCTTTTTCCCTCAAATAGCTCAGATGAAGCAAATAATGCTGTCAAAGAACTCCTAGAAAAGAATGGGTCTCTGTAGGAAGAAATGAGAAAATTAAAAAGAGAACAAGAGCTACACTCTACAAGATTTTGTGAGATCTTGGAACAAAGAAACAAGTTGAAAGATGAATTAGATGGAAGGAACATTGAAGTCCAAAATAAAACCCTTCAGCTAGAAAACCTAATTGATCAGATCTCTCATACAAATGAGGAAATTCTGAATCTAAGATCAAAAATAGAAAGCACGAGAGAAGAACTAAGATCTGAAAAGCAAATCAATCTAAGATTGGTGGATGACCTAAACGCTGAAAAACAAATCAATGAAGGAATGCTAAAAAGTCAAGAAGACTTGAACCAGCTGTATGAGCGAAATCTTCATAGGCAAAAAGGAAAAGCAGGACTTGGATACAAAGGAGAAGGCGAATCCTCTAAGCAAGGTACTCAAAGAAATCAAAAACCTACTTGTAATCATTGTGGTAAAATAGGACATACTTCAAATAAATGTTGGAACAATGAAAAAGCAGAATTCAATGGAAAATGTTACAACTGCAATCAACCTGGTCACAAAGCAAATGAATGCAGGGAAAAACCTAGATTCAGAGGTAATTTTCATAAATGCAACAAACAAGGTCACAAGGCATCCGAGTGCAGATCCAAGACATTTAATCTAGCAGAACAAATTATGAAAGCAATGTTTGGATGGGACTACAACACCTGGTGTAGATGTCATTACTGTGGAGAATATGGACACATTGGCATGAATTGCATAAAACATCATCTAAGGAAAAGAGATACTACCGTAAGATGCTTCAAATGCACTAAACTTGGTCACATAGCCAGAAACTGCATGAATGCTAGTGAAGTTGAAGATGGAAAGAAGAATGAAGCAACTAAGGTCAAGAAACAGGTGAGACAAAAATGGATTCCTAAATCTACCGAGCAATCCAATCCAAGTAATGGAATGGATGGCTCTACCGACTCAAACTAAATTTCTAAGAAAGCACTGGAACTGTATTCTCATAGACCAATCCTAAGCAGTTCCAGAACTGAATTAAAAGAAAGATCTAAATCAGCATACAAGATGCAGTAAGATCACAGGGAGGTCAGTATCAGTCTTTACTGAGCAAGGTCGGTACCCATCTTTACCGAGCGAGGTCAGAGTAATATGAATTCTCAAGTTCACCGAGTTGCGAAGTCTTTACCGAGTAATTAATTCTTAGTGGGTGACAGTCTGTCAGAATTCATACCCTAATTTGTGCTGAGCATTAATGACAGAATTATAAACAAAAGGCAAGTAATCGAACTCATTCTTCACCGCGAACCTTTAGCACTTTGAGAGCAGAAAATTTCAAGAGCAACCCAGCGATTCTATACTTTTGCAAAAGGAATTTTCTGTGAGCTACCATGGCATCATCCAACACCTCAGTGAAGAAAGGATCTGATATGTTAGTCCAAGGGGAATGGAAAGCACCAGATTTCAAGATCGTGCCCACAATTGCAGCAGCCCTAGATCTGAACGGAGCTCAATCTCAAATTCCTCCTAAGGTACTACTTATTAATGATATCCGCAATCATTTCAACTATTCAATTCATGAAATGGGGAACCTAGAATTAGATACTGTGCATGAAGAACTGTGTGTGGATGGTATTCTGAAACCCGAGCACAAACATCTGGAAGATAAAGGTTTAGTTCACATTGCACATCTACCTCGAAACTTTCAAGATAAATGGGTTAGATACATTCTCAGCCGTGTACATGATGGCAAGATTTGGCTTGAGCAACCCATAGAGATCACAAAGAAGATGATTCATCAAATCACCGATCTTCCCATGTTGAACAAAGCAAAAACTACCAAAACCCTAGGTCGGACGGAACTAGAGAAGAAAACCCTAGCCGAATGGGATGGTAGAGGCATGAAAGTTAGCAGCATTACCGATGCTGAATTGAAGTTTGGTACACACATTATTGCCCATAAGATTTACAGTTCTAGTCGACAGAATAGTGTCTCCTGTGAAGCTATCGACCTAGCATACAAAGTGGTCAAGAATAACTTAACATTTGACCTAGCAGACTTATTGTTAAAGCAGTTTAACAAAAACATGGAAAGCATTCAAACTTCCAAAAACAATCCATGTAAGTTTGGATCCTTATTGGTCTGTCTATTCTTCTATGTTCAGAAATTCTTCCCTTCTAAAGGAAAATTTGTATGGAGAAAAGATGTGCCAGCACTTTATAAAATAAATGAATACATCTCAGAAATGGGTGAAAATTTTGAAAGCATCATGGATAATTATTTTGAGTCTTTCAAAGAGAAAATGAATGACAGATTTCGGATTCCACAGAAGTTGGTGGAAGATTACAAAGATGACATTTGTTTTATGGTGGATTGTGATATTGTATATATTCAAGCAGCTAAACCGAGGACTGTATATGTAAAACCTCTTCCTTATGAGGTAAATATTGATGAAACCAAGAATATCATTGAAGCTCTTCTTAATCAGCCTGTCAATCCCAAAGCTCCATATTTTGGAACATATGATGAAGCTAAGGTGAGAATTGAACTAAGCATAAAGCTTCCACAGGTGGTAAACAAAGGAAAGAAGAGGATAGCCAAAATGCAAATGATAACCGAGGACAAAAAAGAAAAAGATGAAGAAGAAGAGGAAAAGGATGAGAAAACAGAGGAACCAGAACCTGCAAAGAAGAAAGGAAAGGTATTCATCACTAAGGCACCTAAGCCTCCCACTACTGTATTTACAAGGAGAAATGCAAGAGGCAAGGCAGACAAGGCAGACAAGGTAGATAAAGACATAGTATTCAAAAGGCCTCCTGTAAACTTTCAAGAAAAGATCAAACTCTTTAGAGATGGATCAGGATCTGGAGTAAGTAACATAAAATCTTTTAAATATGAAACCAGATCAGAAACAGAACAGAAGGAAATAGAAGATGCTGTTATTGAAAAGATGGGACAGTGGAAATACTCTCCTGAAGAAATAGCCCCACAGGTTCCAACAGTTCTATTAAATCCAATAAAAATGAGATGGAGCAATGCAAAGCAAACTGTGATAGACATATTTGATCAAACCCTGAGACAGTTAATGCCGAGCTTGAAAAATGATGAAGTAAAGAAGGCATTAAAAGAAAATGAAAGTAAGATGACATTAAAGTTCAATACCTGTTTGATTCTGATCAACAATATTGAATCGGTTGTGAAGGCTGCAAATACTACATGGAAAAACATATACCACCTTCACCAACTGAGTATTGAAACAGTCATAATAAAATATATTGAAGATGACAGTGATGAACAAGAAGAAGCCACTGAGGTAGATGATACTGTGAGGATAGCAGCAGAAGTCATTGCATCCCTTCCTCCCTCTCCAGTAAAAGTTTCTACATCCAGCCCAGAGACACCTTCAAGCATGGTTGTGACAACTTCAACATTTGTCCAATCATCTATTGCAACAACAGAAGCAACTATCATTTCTTCTACCGAGTTGTAGTCTCCCGCATCATCAAGCTTTCTAGCAGTAAGTTTTCCAGTTTTTGAATCTTCAAGTGTAAATATTTTAAGTTCTCCAGTAGAAAGTATACCAGTCTCTATAGCCAGCCCTACTATATCTACTGTCACTACTACCAAGGCATTAAGTACAGATAAGCCTAAGGCTCTACCGAGTATACAAATTTTGGGTAAGAATGTAGTAGAGGATATAGACCTAGATGAAGAAATAGAGATTCCAACATTAGATTTTGCAAATCTATCAGCGGACCAAATGCAAAATATAGGTGAGATCCTCCAAAGGAAAGCAAAACAAAAGAAGCTTAAAGAGGAGAGAGACAAGGAATATCAAATCATCAAGGATGCTAAGGACATTTTGTCTGATGCATTAGGTATTAAAGTAGACACCTCCCAACATGTTTTGCTACAATTAGCAGAAGCAGTTAATAAATACAATGAGGATTCATCTGGGACAGAAAATTTAGTTGAAAGAGCCGAGAAGAGATTCAACAATAAAGTGCTTGAGCACATTGCTCAGCACATAGCTATTAACCAAGTAGAATTGTCTTCAGTTTTGTCAAACATTGAATCTATCTATTCGAATGCTACCTCTCTTTTGGCCAGATTGTGCAATATTGTCGAGTTCACAAAGAATGTTAAGGATAAAATGAATAAAATGGATGAGGATATGAAGATTAGCATACAGAAGCTGCAACTTGAACCAAGTTCAAGCTCTACTCATCACATGAAAATCTCACACCTATCAAACATGTAGTCTGATCTATTGAAAGAAGACACAAGGATCCGATCCACACTGCTAGACATCCAACACATGATCCTTCCCATCATGAATACAATGTATAAGCACATTGAACATTCCAAAACATTGATTCATGACAATCAGTTCTCTATAGCAGATCACATGGTTGAACTCACTGCAGAAGTCCAAATTGCAATCCAAACATGTAAGATTCTGCAAGAAAGTTGGGACAGAACCCTGGCACTAATAATGAAGGTACATTTTGATTTTCTATCAAATTTTGGATTCTCTCTGTAAATAACTTGTATATACACCTTTGGCATTATCGTCAAAAAGGGGGAGATATGTATAGAGGGAGATATATGGAGATATATGTATAGAAGAAGATTTGTATAGAAATAGTTAGCACATTGAAAGGGGGAGACAATGTATAAAGCCCAATAACAAAGATAAATTTTGAAAAATCAAAATAAAACTCAGCATGATTCATGTATATAAGTTTTGGCCAATAAGTGTTTTTGTCACTAATGCCAAAGGGGGAGATTGTTGGCATTAAGCAGGATTGCCACTAGTGACAACACTTATTTGCATTCTGGGTGCAAACCGAGAAGACAGTGCAAATCGAGCAGAGAGTGCAAACCGAGCAGATAGTGCAAACTGAGCAAGTTAGTACAAACCAAACAGGACAGTGTAAACCGAGTAACATCATGTCTACCGAGTCACCAGTATTTACCGAGTTCAAAACCTACCGAGTGATCAGTATGAACCGTGCCTTCACTTCTACTGAGTGCATGACGATGCCGAGTAATGCAGTGGACGCCGAGTATCAGAAAGTCACCGAGTTAGTTTGAAGGAACCGTGTAACCATACTTGGGCCGACTTAGTAGCACTTATGTTTATTTGTTAAGCTAACTTTTTAATTGTAATTGTAATTAATTGTTTAAGACTTGTATATAAACAATGTTGTAAAATGTCAAGAAGTAATGTGTGAAGCACAAATGTGAAAGAGAAAGAAAGGCAGAGATAAGCGAATTACAAAGGGCTTCAGCAGTATAAGGAACAGAAAAGAAAAATTCATCACAAAAGGTGATCAGTACATCAGCGAATCTCAATCAGCAATCTAGTTGCAAAGCAGAGATCTACTATTTCATCCTAATAGGTGAATCAGTACTAAATCCTTTAACCGGGTAGACTTAACAGTCTTTTGTAAAATCTCTTTACCGAGTGCATACTTCATTGTATGTTTGTAAATCCTTTAACAAGGTGGATTTAGCAATCCTTATTGCTCCTAATAGGGCAGATCATCAGAAGTGATCAAATTGTAAGCCTTAACCGGCCAACTTTATTCTGCAGTATTAAAGCTTTGTGGGTTTCATCCCCACCCTAGTTTTACTTTCTTTTTGGAAGGTTTCTGGGTAACCAAATCTATGTGTCATTATTGTGAATTCTTTTAAGTTTCATGCTTTCTGTATGCAAAGGTTAAAGTAAATTACATGTTAATACATCTGTAATTGGAAAAGAATTTGGAGTTACTGATTCACCCCTCCCCTCTTAGTAACTTGGTTAATTCCTGAATATTTCCAACAACATCATCCTTGTAAAATCATCAACAAGAATCATAAAATACCTTTCTCCATAGAATCCTCTAGTCCTAGTAGGACCACTCAAGTCTGTATGAACAATCTCTAGCTTCTTTGTCGATGTGAACTTCTTGCTGTGAAATGAACTCCTTTTCTACTTTGCCATCATACATTCTTTGCAAATCATGTTAGTAGGTTTCATAATTCTAGTTAAATCTCTTACCGCAAGTGTAGTGCTCACCTTGACAATATTATCAAAGTTTATATGACAAAACCTTTTATGCCATAACCAGCTATCATCAATCTTAGTTATCAAACATGTCATCTCAATAGGATTCAACTGAAATACATTACCTCTAGTTCTAGATCCTTTTCCAATCAAATTTCCATCTTTATCTTTTATCACACAAGTTTTCTCAGCAAACCAAACTTGATAACTCTTATCAACCAATTGTCCAATGCTTAGTAGATTATGTGTCAATCCATCAACAAAGTAAACATCATCAGTGTTAGTCTTTCCATCAAGAGTAATAGATCCTATACCCTTAATCAAACAAGGTGCATTATTACCAACCCTAACAATTCCTCCATCATAATTATCTAACTTAACAAACTTTCTTTTATCTCCAGTCATATGATGTGAACAACCACTGTCTATAATCCAATCAGATTTCTTTTCAACTTGAGAAACTAATGCTTGTTTTCCCTTTCATCAGATTTAGAACTTTCTTCTTTAATTGCTACAAATCCTATTTCCTCAAAGTTATCATTATCACTATCACTTAAATGTCTTTCAATTCCCGCTTCAAGATCTTCATCATTTGCATAATAACATTCTTTAGATCTCCTAGGTTTAAAGTTGCTTCTATACTTCTTAACTCTTTTAGGACATTTAGATGCAAAATGACCATATTATTGACAAGTCCAACATTTAAAGATTTTATTACCATCTGGTTCTCTTTTTACAAGTAATGCAATACCTTCTTCAATCTTCTTATCTTCCTCAGATTTAGATCTGCTACTGCTGGCATAATCTCCATTCACACTAGTACTTCTTGTAGGTCTAATGTTAAGAGCACTGAATGTTTTCTCCATTCTAGGTAGCTCTCCTGATAATCTCAAAATCATCTCTGTTGTTTCTAATCTTCCAAGAAGAGTCTCTCTTGAAAAGTTCAATGTACAAGATATCACTTGTTCAATCATCTGTGTTGTTTGCTTGAATACTGGTGTCAAAGTTCTCAGAATTTTCCATATCACTTCATTCTCTATCTTATCACCTCCACAAGACTTTATTCCTATTACAATCTTAGACATCCTACCAATATAGCTTCTAATAGATTCATCTTCCATCATTCTGATATCTTCAAATGCACAAATCCAATTATGTAATCTAGCCTTGTTTGCATGTTCATCACCTTCAAAAGTAGAATGTAAAGCTTTCCAAATTGCATGAGATGTTTTCAAACATCTTACCTGACTATATTCATTCTCTAGTAGTGCTGACAAAAGTGCTTCTCTTGCAAGTATGTTACACATGAATAGATCTAGTTCATCTTTAGTTCCTGCCTCTAGATTGTCTTCCTCAATGATAGTCTTCTCATTCTTTGTAATCAATCGATAACCTGGTCCTAAACACAATAGATGTGTCTTCATCTTTTCTTTCCAGCTATCAAAATTTACTCCATCAAACTTAGGGCTTTCTTTTTTGAAATTCACCATGGATCTCCTTAAGTTGTTAAACTTTTCTTTCAAGGACCTGCTACTCTGATACCAATTGTTAGAAAGTAAAGATCCCCAAGATAACTGACAGGGGGGGGTGAATTAGTTATCTGATAATTTAACCATTCAACTACTTTAAACAATATAATTAATGTACTAATCAACCATAGAAAGATAACCATACACAATTGCACAATAACACAAGATATGTTGACTAGGGAACCTCTTTAAAAGAGTAAACCCCGGTGGGAATGATGCCCACAAAATGATGCACTAATATGAAAGTTCCTTGTTAGAGGATGGACCCTATTAGGAGTCTTATGAAATACATTTAGTACATATAAATCCTTGTTAAAAGATTCTAACCTGGTTAAGAGTTTATGGAAGACAGAAGGACCCACTGCCCAAACAGCTTCAAGGCAAGATCTCTGAACCCACTATCCAAAAGATCTTAGAATTATTCAATAAAATAATATGAAATATATTACCTCCTTCACACTGTGCCAAAACTGTACTCTCTGCTACACAAGATCACAATTCCAGATCTCTGTACTCACAAGTCTTCCTTCATCACTGAATTAGCTCTTTTCTTCACTTCATGCGTATATTTGCATCTCAATACTTTCAAAATACATATTGAAACAAGAAAAACATTCCTTCTTATATACCAAACTCAAATAATTACAAATGAGTCATTCCTCAATTACAAAATAATAATTTCTACACGCTACACACAAAATTTCACATAAAATTGTCGGCTTCCAGATACTATAACTTTCTCCAAACATATCTTCAAAGTTTGTGCTATGAACCATGTCATCATTAATGAGTCTCCAGCATCCCTTTAACTGCACAAAATCAGATTCCATCCCAGCTAAGAGATATCCTCCGATTTCCAAAAATCACTTCACAGAAACACTATCTAAACACTGCTTTCACCAAAATGCTCATAACTCTTATGAATGAATGAATTTATTTTTGTGTTGTTAACCATAGGTTAATAAAAAACCAAAGAACATACCATCAACTGCACAAAAACCAATCTACAATAAAACATGTGTGCAAAACAAAATTGTACCTACTTTCCTGCTGATATCTAGAATATCATTGTGTTGACATCAATGACAATCCAAGTCATGAATGCAACAACAACTGCTACAAAATGACTGCCAAAATACTTTTCATTCATTCCTAACACTATTGTCCATACAAATTCATCCTTTATATATACTTTTTTTTTCAGGTTAATCTCCTTTATCACATTTTCTTTTGATTAATTTCAACCGTCTGATCAACTTCATAAACTATTTCAATGAATTTAGAGCTCAATAAAACATTTTATCATAACCTTGGAACTTGAAATTTCTTGAAAGTTACTCCTTTTCTTTTTTCCACTTGGATCTATACCATAGATATTCATCATCAATTTTCCTAATCATAGACCTCTCCAACTAACTCTTCCTCATTATTAGAATCTTCCAACTCATCATAGCTCAACATTAAATATCATTTTGATCATTGTATATAATTTTTGTTCCTTGCTCGGTGACCAACTTCTTTTCTTGCAACTGAATTTTAGTTAACTATGCTCGATGACTAAAACCTTCTACTTGGTTCCTTGAGTTTCTTTCCATTTACCAAAACTTACTTTTCTTTTATTGAATGACATTTTTTGCTTGGTAGCAAAAACTATTTTTCTTACCGACTTGATTAATATTCTTTAGCAATTTGATATATTCATATGTTAGGTAGAAAAAAATTATATCATTATAATCTTAACATTGTTTGATTTGTATCAGTCACCCAATTAAGTTCTTCAACTTTACAACATCTCACTTCTTCTTCTTCTTAACTCATTCATCTTATATCACACTCAAAAATGATATGGGAACACAATATAAATCAGATATCATTTTCTTGAAATCAATGACAATAAAATAACTGATCTAATCTTTCTACTATCTTGGAAATCTCTAATCTTAGTTTGTCTTCATCATCATCGCCATCAGTTATAGTAACACCATGGATCTCAAAACAATGTTTGATTCTATCTCTAATGTGAGTTCTAGTAGTAAAGAGAAGAGGAATCATAAGGTCTCCAAACCCCATGGAAACAACGAACCTATTTTCCCTCTTCTTGTTGGGTTCATTGATAGGAGTGAAAAGGAAGAAGATATGAGGAATGAGGTGGATGAATATTATGGAAATAATCTGCAAGTTTATATCCCTATTTCTCTTTCTCCTCGTGCTAGTGAACCCCAATCTCCTATGGATGGCATGGATAGAGAGGAAAGAATTGATTACCCATTGCAATTAAGACTCAACTTCAAGCATTTTTACAAAGACCATGAATATTATGTGGATGTTCTTGCCATGTCTAGGGAGAATTATTTTGACTCCTTTTCCATTTTCAAGTGGTTGTGGCATGAGATAAAAGAGATTAAAATTAAGTAGAGGGGCATGGCCAGTAAACTTGAGGATATGGAGAATGTGATTAATGGGAGTTTCTTTCACAACACTATGTGGGATTCTTAGGGCACTAGGGGGATCTTGGCCATAATTTTTGGACTCTACAAGATAATTGGTCCATCCTTAATGTCCTCAAGAAGACTACTAGGTACCTAGAGTAACCAAGGAAGGATAATAAGAAGAAACATAATTAGATTAAGAGTGTGGTGAAAATTAGAAAAGAGTTCCTTCATGTGTGGTAGTGTCTCACAATCACAAAAATATCAAGATAACTAATGATTCCATGAACTTCTTGGTGGATAATATAGATAAGACTCATCAGGAGAAATAGGTTTTAATGTTGGAATAGGACAAGGGCTCCAAAATCTCTAGTCCCCAAAAAAGAACAAGGGCCAATTTAAAGAGGAAGGTTGAGACTATGCCTATTGATCACACCAACTTGAATAATGTGGTGATGGATATGTCCCATTCGGAAGTTGATGCATCTAAAGCTCTTAAAGAACTTTCCTAGTTTATCATTTGTTTCCTTTGTGTTCTTTATATAGTTTTTGTTATCATTTTGTTGGACCTTGGCTACCTTTTTCACTATTTAGCTTATGGGTAGCTTTTTATTTTGGGCTTGTTAGGCCTATTTTCTATGGTTGGTGCATCCTATTTTATCCTTCTCTCTTTTCTTATTAAAGAGTTCCAGGTCCCTTCAAAACCTATTTTAACTATAATAAAAAAACTTGAACAAGGAAACTGGAAGTGAACTTCACCTTAAGTGTTTAAAATATTTTGATTAATTCATAAATATGTAACTCAAATTTAGAAGACCCTATTTGTTGATGGAACTATTAAGATACAAAATAATAAACACCATAAGAGAAGTTATAGATCATGTAATAATAAAAAAAGATTTTAATCTAAAAATAAAAAAGTCAGTAATGTTAGATTTGTTCATGCAAAAAATGCCAATAATACACAAGCCATCTAAAATCTCAAGGGTCCATCCTTAGAAAAAATAAATAGGACACCTAAGAGATATGCTAAGACAAATTTGACACTATTGGGACAATCACTCAAATTTGATATGAAAGAAATCCTTGCTAATAATCTCAAAAGAATACCTGAAGTAAGAGAGTACAATCTTGAATTCAAATTTCTATGGTGGAGTGTTGACCACTATTATGAATATCATTGATATAAGGGGCATAAGACTAATAGCTAGAGTGTAATTTGACATGTTATACAAGACCACGTCAATGATGGTAAAATTGTTTAATTGATAGGTGTAGCTATAAAAATTCACACTATGTGTTGGTTGAGCATCCTCTTCATAAGAATGATAAGGAAAAAGGGAAAGATGCTAAATCTGATAGTGGTTTGAACTACACTATGGTCAAATATGACTATTTCATCAACACTTACACTTTGAGAGCCTTACTACAATCCCTACACACACTCTATGAAATATAAAATTTAAGAGAATTTAGGGAAGGCACCCTCCTAGATCTCCATACTTTATATTTTATGATTATCTCACAAACATAAGGCTATCCAAGAGAAAGAAGATGCTAAAGCTATAATACCTATATACTTACATGTGGATTAATTTCAAGCATGGCAGAAGACATTACTTTCCTAAATACCATCAAATTCAAATAGAATCATGAAATTCTTATATGAAAAAGCCTCATAATGTACCTTTACATATTAAATCTTAAATTCTCAAACACAAAATCAAGGGAGTCCCAATAGATGGAGTAGTGAGTCTAAATATGTGTACCTTTAAATTAGTCATATCCTTGGGGTTATCTAATAATATAGTTTATCAATCATAATTAAGGTCTATGATGAGGAAGATAATTCCTTTAAGTGACTAGTTACATTGTTGATTAAGGTTGGGCCCATGGTGAAAGATGTTGTTTGTCAAGTCCTTGATTTTTTTTTGTGTAACTAAGGAATTTCACCTTGGTTATTTCTCTCCTATTTACTAATTATTGTTGGAATGTTGACATTAATGTCACATGCCTCCTTTAGAAGTTTTTTCAGACAATAGGTCTATGTTTTATTTCACATTTCTCCACACTTAAGGATATGGATTTGCAACTTTGGCTACTCGCTTCTATAATAATACATATAAGGTATATATTCAGGATTTTAGATGATATCCATATAAGATACAAAAGTAATTGTTCAAAAATTTTGCTCCTAGAAAATATTCTATTTTCTAGAAATATGACAGGTCAACTAGTATGACCATATTTTGTCACGTGAACTATTTTAGCTCAACAATTTTGGGCCAAGGATAAGAAATTAATAAAATGTGTAGAACTAGATTGGCATAAAAAATGATTCCCTCGGGCTAACTCAGTTGGTTAATGTGTTTGAAATATAATGTGTGGAACCTTTCTTGTATGGCCTATCCTTTTGGACACAACGTGTACATTCTAGCTAATATTTTGAATGAAGGAGCTGATATATATAGAACCTATGCACCTTGATGGGTTGACTTATGGGTTTGACATGAATGCAATATAAAAAGTACTTGGTGAGAATATAGTTGAGAATGTAATTATATGAAGTGTGTGAAATTTTTATTTTGAACTTGATTGGAATTTTACCTCATGCTTGTGTAACATGTAAATAAAATAATTCATTTTACAATCTTGATAGTGATTCAACATTTTTTAGTGAGTATTATAAGTAAAGTGATCCCATCAGTAGTGACACATTGTAATATTTTACAACTAGTTATGAGATATTGAGTGTTAATCATCTTCTTGGTCTCTCCTATTTGGGTTTTCGCTATAAAAGTATTGGTGTTAAGTGTTGTATATTATCCCTTATATTTTTATTTACTTTCAGAAATTAATTATGGTATGTGGATAATTTTTTAGAGGGTTTAATAGTTCAAAGGATATCCTAATTCTCCCCCCAAATATATCAAACATGTTTCCCTCTCATTTGTTTCCCTTGACATCAAAGCCAAAAATCTTGAATACATGCAACAAGAATGTTTTGCCTTCATTTTTCAAGTACATTTGATCATTGGACATATTTTATTTGAATGTAATCATGTATAAATTAGATCAGATTTGTATACATGTGATGGTATGTGTATTGCCTCATATCTTAGTTAATCCATATCATGTGAGTTCATTTGATGTTTTCATTGCATAGTCTGTTAAATTGGCATATACATGACAATGATATTCTTGATATATTCTCCATAAGGTATTGAATGGATAATGAATAGGTTGATGGAATATGGATGAAGTGACTGAGAGGGGGGGGTGAATCAGTCAACCATATAATACTTCACAATTAATTCTTTCTAGATCCCTTAGGATATCTTAACAATGTTATTTGTTTTAGCACTCGGTAAATAGATTGCAGTAACTTTGAAGATGTAGAAAGTATTAGCAAAATTATCTTTAGATATTCATCAGCACATGTATATGATTGAGAAAGCAATTAAGAACACAAGAGACACAAGATTTAATGTGGAAACCCAATATGGGAAAAACCACCAATGTATCTAGATACTGATTTTCACTTTTCTGAAGTGATGCCCGGTTAGAAGCCAACCCGGTAAAAGGTTACAAAACACACTGTTAGGTGTGACCTTGTTAGAGGATTTAAAACACCCTACTAGGAGTGGCCTGGTAAGAGGTCTTGAAAACAATTCAATGGAATTGTCACCTTGTTAGAGGATTTACAATATGGTTGTTAAACCAACTCGGTTAAGAGATTTAGAATTCACTGTTACAATGATAAGAAGGTAACAATGAAAAATGACCTGTATAATAATGCAACTGTCTTGCTGATTATAGATCTCTGTTTTGCATAAGTTTGATCCTTTCTGATCGAATAAATCTCTGCTGCACCTCAAGGATATCTGAACATCCTTCACAAATTCGCACACACCTTTCCTGTCTTTCTTCTGTAAATCTTCTGCTATATTTTCTTGTTTACTTTTCACATTTGACCTTTTATTTATATGATTTTAGATTTGTCAAATTGACATTATTTAGTATAACAGTCAGTTGAATGAAGCAAACTCTATTTACAAAAATCCTTCAAGGGCCGACAGTGCTCGGTGACCATAACTTTCTATAATCTTTCGGAGACCGAGGGAACTCGGTAAACACCGACAATCTTTTACCTTCGATAACTGACTGAACTCGGTAAACACTAACTTTTCTTCGATGACCGACTGAACTCAGTAAACACTAACTTTTCTTCGACAACCGACTGAACTCGGTAAACACTAACTTTTCTTCGACAACCGACTGAACTCGGTAAATGCTGAATTTCCTTTGGTAACCGAGTGAACTCGGTAGACACTGATTTTCTTTGATAACTGAGTGGACTCGGTAAGTACTAATCTTCCTGTCTGGCAGACCAACTGAGCTCAGTAGTAACTGATTGCTGCGGACTATGACATTGTGTGACATCAAAGACAATACATAATTTGAGTAGCAATTTCCTTCAGACAATTGTTTCCAACAATCTCCCTCTTTGGCATTGATGGCAACACAATATGTCATAGCATAAGAAATTTGAAAGAGTTAGCTCGGTTCAGATTCAAATCTCCCTCTATCAGCAAACTTCCTGTATCCTAAAAATTCTTCCTTCTGACTATTGAAAATTTCTTGAAGTAATAGCAAAGACATAGCAAACACTCCCTCTTTAACAACACATGCCAAAGACAATTCACATAATACCGGTGAAAATTAATGTACCTCAAGTACTGATTCATATGCAATGATTCCTTGAATATGTTGCATCAACTGGTTGATTTTAAATCATGTTCTGGTTGATGCATCACTAAAACTGTATTTAGTGAGCCTCGGATAGGGGAATGACCCCTAACTTACCTCTTAGATACACAAATGTATCCTTAGGTAATGGTTTGGTAAAAATGTCTACAATCTATTCTTTTGTATGAATATATTCTAATCTAATTTCCTTGTCCTGCACCAATTCTCTGAAAAAGTGATATTTAATAGCAATGTGCTTGGTTTTGGAATGCATCACTGGATTCTTAGAAATGTTTATTGCACTAGTATTGTCACAAAATATAACAACTGGTTCTTTGATTTCAACCTTCATACCTTCTAATAGCTGTTTAAACCAAACAATATTTGAACAGTTTACTGCAGCAGCAACATATTCTGCTTCAACTATGGATTGAGATGTGCAATTCTACTTTTTACTAGTCCAGGATACCAGTCTTTTTCCAAGAAAAAATGCTCCACCACTTGTTCTTTTTCTGTCATCAATGTTTCCTGCCCAATCAGCATCAATAAACACTTTTAAGTCTAGATTGCCTCCAAATTTATACCACAAACCATATTCTTCAGTTCCTCTTAAGTATCTTAAGATTCTTTTGATTGCCATCATGTGATTTTCCTTAGGTTTTGCTAAGAATCTAGCTACTATACCGACTACTAAGGCAATATCAGGTCTTGTATGTACTACATACTGCAATTTTCCAATCATAGATCGGTATAGGGTCTGATCAACTTCTTTTGAATCATAATTTTTGGTAAGTTTCAGTCCAGTACACATGGGTGTACCAACTGGTTTTGAATCTTCCATACCAAACTTCTTAAGTATTTCCTTAATGTATTTAGATTGAGTAATGTATATACCATTCTTGCTTTGCTGCATTTGAAGACCAACAAAGAATTTTATTAAACCAAACATAGACATTTCAAATTCTTTGTTCATTTGCTCTGAAAATTCTTTGCACTGATCCTCATTCCCTGTAAATATAGTATCATCCACAAATATTTCTGCCAATACAATTTTGTCATCCGGTCCTTCTTTAATATACAGATTGCTGTTATCATTAGCTCTTTTGAAATTAATCTGAATCAAATAGTTATGGAGTCTTTCATACCATGCTCTAGGAGCTTGTTTCAAACCATACAATGCTTTGTGTAACCTGCAGACCATGTCCCTTTTATCTGGATCAACAAAACCTTCAGGTTGTTCAATGTAGACTTCTTCATCAAGAATTCCATTGAGAAATGTAGATTTTATATCCATTTGATATACCTTAAATCCTTTGTGTGCTGCATAAGCAAGTAGAGTTCTTACACCTTCTAATCTTGCAACAGGAGCGAAAGTTTCTCCATAATCTATACCTTCTTCTTGAGAATAACCTTTACATACCAGTCTAGCTTTGTTTCTAGATACTTGACCATCTTCATTTAGCTTATTCCTGAATACCCATTTTGTTCCAATTACATTCTTATCTTTAGGTCTAGGTACAAGAGTCCAAGTTTTGTTCTTTTGTATTTGTTCTAATTCTTCATTCATTGCTTCAATCCAACTTTCATTTTCCAATGCATCTTTGATATTTCTAGGTTCAAAATTAGTAAGCAGACATGTACCTTTTAGCTTGCTTCTTGTCATAGTACCATCTGATTTGTTTCCAATGATTTGATCTGGTGTATGATGTCTTCTGACATATTTGGCTAGTATAGGTTCCTTGCCTTTTGAATGATTCATGCTGTTGTCTTCTAGGATCTCTTCTTCAGGTTGCTCGGGCTTGGTAGATATTTGCTTGGTAACTTCAGGCTGAGACTCAGTCTGAATTTCTTCCTGTGACTCGGTTTGTGACTCGGTAGATATAGTTTCCTTATTGATAGTTGTGTCTGCCAATGTTTCAGGTTCAATGTAAATGAATCTTCTGTAGTTCTCAGGTTCCCTTTTGCTTTCTTCCTCAGTATTTTCTGCAAACTCATCAAATTTTACATGTATAGTTTCTATGACTTTGTGAGTAGATAAGTTCAAACATTTGTATGCCTTGCTTTTGCTAGAATATCCTAGGAATATTCCTTCATCACTTTTCACATCAAATTTATTTCTTCTGGATTCTTTTAAGATATAAAACTTGCTACCAAATATTTTCATGTAACTTACATTGGGTTTATAGCCATACCATAATTCATAAGGAGTTTTGAATGTGTCTTTCTTCAATTGTACTCGGTTCAAGGTATGAACTGCAGTGCTGATAGCTTCCTTCAATACTTTATAGCAATGTTCTTTTCTATCATTAGAGTCCTTGCACAATCCATAATAGATCTGTTTCTTCTTTCTTCTATTCCATTCTGCTCAGGAGTTCTAGGAGCTGATACCTGTCTTTTGATTCCTCTTTCAATGCAGAAGTTGTTAAAATCATGGGAGATGAATTCACCACCTCTGTCTGATCTTAAGCATTTCAATCTTTTCCATGTTTCCTTTTCCACTCTTGCTAAGTACCATTTGAACTTTTCAAATGCTTCTGATTTTTCTCTTAAATACATAACAGTCATCATTCTAGAATAATCATCAACGAAAAGAATAAAGAATTTATCTCCAGTATAGCTTTGTACTCCAATAGGTCCACATAAATCAGTATGCACAATTTCCAAAATTTCTTTAGACTGATAGTTCTTACTCTTGAAACTAGTTTTACTCATTTTGCCAATCTGACAATTCTTACATAGACCAGTATCAGGTTTCTTCAAAGTAGGAATGCCTCTAACCTTCTTGAATTTTCTTATTTTTATCATGTTATCAAAATTCACATGACATAACCTTTTGTGCCATAGCCAACTTTCTTCTATTTGAGCAATAAAGCATGAATATTCATTGAGATCAAGATAAAATAAGTTACCTTTTGTTTGTTTGCCTGATCCAATGAGTTTTCCTTTTCCATCCAGCAGTCTTGCTTGACCATTCATGAATTCAACCTTGAAACCAGTGTTGATTAGTTGTGCTACAGTTAGAAGATTATGTTTTAGTCCTTCAACCCAATAAGCATTATCACATATGAGTTCTTTGGTTAATGAGATTCTTCCTTTTCCTTTTATACAACAAGGTTCATTGTTTCCAAATCTTACATTACCACTATCACAGTCTTCTAGATATTCAAATTTTGTCTTGTCACCAGTCATGTGGTGTGAACATCCGCTATCTATTATCCATATATCATCTTTGCTTATATGAGAAATAAGTGCCATCTTATCTTCATCATCATCAGATTCATCTTTTATAGCAATAAAAACAATTTCTTCTTCACTATCATCATAATCTTTAGCCATAAAACATGTTTTCTTACCTTTATCCTTGTATGATTTGAAATTCTTTTTGCCATAGTACTTGTGACTTCTCTTCTCTTCCTTGACTTGCTTGTTTGGGCACCTAGCTGCAATATGTCCAATTTCTTCACATGAAAAATAGATTAAAGGAGTTTTACCTTTATACTTACCTTTCCCTCTAGAGTACTTCTTTGCAAGTAATGCTTCTACAATTTCAAGATCACTATCAGAACTTTCTTCTGATACTTCTTCACTTTCTGACTGAACTTCTTTAATTTTCTTGTTCTTCTTTAGTGAAACCTTGGCCTCAAATGCTGATTCAATATTTTTGGAACTAGGAACATAGTTGTCATAGTTGTCTAATTCAAAGGCTGTCAATCTTCCAACTAAAGCATCCAAAGTTATATTGTGGTTTGTTTCGCATCTTCTTTCTTGAATAGCTGATACTCTTATTGCATAGATAGGGAGTAATGTTCTGAGTACCTTACTTATAACAGTTTCATCTAAGATTGTTCCTCCAGAAGCTCTAATTGCACTTACACTTGCTTTGATTCTTTCAACATATTTTGCAATGTTTTCATCTTTCTTCATATTCATCTTGTCAAATTGTCCTCTTAGGCTTTCTGCTTTGGCTCTTTTCACATTTGCATCACCACCATATATTTTCTTCAGTGCCATCCACATTTCATATGCAGTAGTGCAGTCTTTAATATCATCAAATTCTTCATAGCTGAGAGCAGATGCAATGTCTATCATCATGGTGTTGTGAGTCTTTTTATCTGCAATGTCTTCAATAGTTAATGCGCCATTAGGAATTGTGTATTCTTCATCAATGTATTTGCATCCTGAATCACCAATGGAAGCCAGATGAAGTCGCATGAGACCTTGCCATGCTGAAAAGTTATCTCTGTTGAGCTTTGGAATTTCCCTCTTGTAAGACATCCTGATCTTTAGCTTAGGTCTTTGAAACCCTTCCTGCAAGCACCAAAAGCTCTGATACCAATTTATGGAATATAGATGAAGTGACTAAGAGGGGGGGGTGAATCAGTCAACCATATAATACTTCACAATTAATTCTTTCTAGATCCCTTAGGATATCTTAACAATGTTATCTGTTTTAGCACTTGATAAATAGATTGCAATAACTTTGAAGATGTAGAAAGTATTAGCAAAATTATCTTTAGATATTCATCAGCACATGTATATGATTGAGAAAGCAATTAAGAACACAAGAGACACAAGATTTAACATGGAAACCCAATATGGGAAAAACCACCAATGTATCTAGATACTGATTTTCACTTTTCTGAAGTGATGCCCGATTAGAAGCCAACCCGGTAAAAGGTTACAAAACACACTGTTAGGTGTGACCTTGTTAGAGGATTTAAAACACCCTGCTAGGAGTGGCCTGGTAAGAGGTCTTGAAAACAATTCAATGAAATTGTCACCTTGTTAGAGGATTTACAATATGGTTGTTAAACCAACTCGGTTAAGAGATTTAGAATTCACTGTTACAATGATAAGAAGGTAACAATGAAAAATGACCTGTATAATAATGTAACTGTCTTGCTGATTACAGATCTCTATTCTGCATAAGTCTGATCCTTTCTGATCGAATAAATCTCTACTGCACCTCAAGGATATCTGAACATCCTTCACAAATTCGCACACACCTTTCCTGTCTTTCTTCTGTAAATCTTCTGCTATATTTTCTTGTTTACTTTTCACATTTGACCTTTTATTTATATGATTTCAAATTTGTCAAATCGACATTATTTAGTATTACAGTCGGCTGAATTAAGCAAACTCTATTTGCAAAAATCCTTCAAGGGCTGACAGTGCTCGGTGACCATAACTTTCTATAATCTTTCGGAGACCGAGGGAACTCGGTAAACACCGACAATCCTTTACCTTCGATAATCGACTGAACTCGGTAAACACTAACTTTTCTTCGATGACTGACTGAACTAGGTAAACGCTAACTTTTCTTCGACAACCGACTAAACTCGGTAAACACTAACTTTTCTTCGACAACCGACTGAACTCGGTAAATGCTAAATTTCCTTTGGTAACCGAGTGAACTCGGTAGACACTAATTTTCTTTGATAACCGAGTGGACTCGGTAAGTACTAATCTTCCTGTCTGGCAGACCGACTGAGCTCGGTAGTAACTGATTGCTGCGGACTATGACATTGTGTGACATCAAAGACAATACATAATTTGAGTAGAAATTTCCTTTAGACAATTGTTTCCAACATAGGTATGCATGATACATCATGTTATTATGGGTATAGTTTGGTTTTATCCTTCACAAGTCTTTTTAATTTTTTTCATTTGATATAATTGTGTATCCTTGTTATACTCTAGGTATTTGCATCTTCTATGTCCTTGGTAGTAATAAAGAAGTAATATCTTATCGTGCATTTGTTGGATAAGCTATTGGACACTTACTATACATACAAGGTAATTAAGTTGTTAATAACTTAATGTGTGTATATATATATATATATATATATATATATATATATATATATATATATATATATATATATATATGTATATACATGTATGTATATGTATATATGTATATATATATATATATATATATATATATGTGT
Source organism: Chamaecyparis obtusa (assembly GCA_027943335.1). NCBI lineage: Eukaryota > Viridiplantae > Streptophyta > Pinopsida > Cupressales > Cupressaceae > Chamaecyparis > Chamaecyparis obtusa. The sequence continues at coordinate 280,758 of BSBK01005471.1, forward strand.
GTATATATATATATACACATACACATATATATATATATATACATATATACATATACATACATGTATATATATATATATATATATATATATATATATATATATATATATATATATATGTATGTATGTATGTATATACATGTATACATGTATATATATATATATATATATATATATGTATATACATGTATATATGTATATATATATATATATGTATACATATATATATATATATGTGTAGACACCGAAAAATCCTTCAGAAAATAAATTTTTTTTGTTTTCTGAAAATCTTTGATGACATCATCATTTATTAATTAATTATTTATTTAATTAATTAATTTATTTTTATGGCATTAAATCCCTCTCTCTTAATTAAAAATCTTTAATTAAGGAATCTATCCTAAAAATGTCATTTGGACATTATCCCTAATTTATTAATTATTTAATTAATAAATTGACCAAAAAACCTCAAAAATAAATTAATTTATTTTTAATTTATTTTTTTATCCCAAACTTGGCCAATTTCCTCTAGACCACTAACCTCTTCCAAAATCTTCTAATCCCTTCTTAATTTTGATTAAAAGGCTAATCCCATCTTTTCTAACCCTAATCCCAAGGTTAAATATTTAATTAAGGTTAAATATTTAATTTTCATATTTATTGAAAGTATTTTAATAAATATTCCTAAAACTTAAGCTTTTGGAATGAATAACTTTTATTCCATGAAACTAAGGAGAAATCTAGACTCTTCTAGAATCTTCTCAAATCCACCCTCTTCACCCATCCTAATCCTTTTCTTTGTCCTAATCTAATCCTAATCCTACCCTTAAACCTTTGTGCAATCCTAACCAAGCTTAAAGACTTTCCTAAACCAAGCCAAAGTCTTTCCTTCCAAATATCTCAACCACAAAACATTTATTGCTTCCCCAAAGTCTTCAAAGCCTCTTAAAGCCCATTCATTGCTCTTACAAGCATTTATTTGGAGAGTTATGAGCTTGGAGCCCCCTTTGTTGACTCCTTTTTGCCCTTCCCTTCATCCACTCACCTTGTGACATGTGTCACCTCCTGATTGGCTGAGAACTAGCACAATCCATGTGCTTCCCTTTGAGTGAATCTTGGCCTCTCTTAAGGATTTCAATCCTGGCCATTCATTCCTCCTACCCCAAGCCTTAGAAATCCTATAAATACACTCACTTCCTAAGGCAAATCATCTTTCAACTTTCAAACTCAATAGCAAAGTTATAATGCCATTTTCATTCTAGCATAAGCATAAGCTCATCTTTTTTAGATCATTTTCAAGCTTAAATAACATCTAAATTAGCTTAAATGGATTAACATAGATTCATTTCTTGTTTTAATCTTAGTTCTTTCATTTAGCTTTGCATATTTGTGTGTTCTTGAGGCCTTTGAGGCAAAATAGGTTCCTCATACCTATTTTGTGTCATTTTGGGTCTTCTTGATCCTCAAATCATCCATCTTGCATGCTCCAAGTGCTTGAGTTTGCACACCCACATCCCTCTATATCTAAGCATATCAAACGGTGCATGGGCGCATCCGTTTTAAGCTTAAACTGAGGTGGCTTTGATTTTAGTTTGTTTACCTTTGAATTTGATTTGATAATATGCTATGACATTTGTTTGTTTTTGGCCTTCAAAACAGGTTTAGGTGCACTCACAAATCCTAGTCTACATTCTGGCACGCTCGGTGGGACACAAACCACAATCATTTTGATGAAATTATGCTTTATATGCTTGTTTTTTGCAGGAAATAAAGAAATGTCGCCTTCATGAAAAGAAATGACGCCTACAGCAATTAAATGTCGCCTTCAAGAAAAGAAATGTCGCCTTCAACAAAAGAAATGTCGCCTACAAACAATTCAGTCACGCCTTCATGAAAAGAAATCACGCCTTTGAGGAAAGAAATGACGCCTGTGAACTCTGTTTTCACGCCTGCATAACTGAGAATTTCCTGTTGTCGGCAATTTCTGTTCCGTCTTAGAATTCTTTTTCTGTCGCCTGTAACAAAAGAAATCACGCCTGTAACAAAAGAAATCACGCCTCTGGCTTATTTATCTGTCGCCTTTTGAGGTACAGAATGTCACTTGTAGGAATTAAATGTCGCCTCTGCACTTTCCAGCGTCGCCTATAAGCTGGACAGTGTCGCTTTCTATTTTTTGCTTGGAACTGGTTTTTTCTTTTCTTTTACAGCAAAGGTCAAAACAAAATCTTGAATGACATTAAGGAAATGAACTTAGGTCCTAAGTGTCATTGTCAATTTGAAAATCAAACCAAATCTTGAATGCACTAAAGGAACAAACAACTCTATTCCCTCATCTGTTTCAGATTCCAAAGCAAGCAAAATCAATCTTGAGTGATCTAAGGGACAAAACAAAGCTTTTTCAAAGTTCTTAAGACAACTCGCTAATCAAATCTTGAATGCACAAAAGGAAAGAACTTGCAAACGTTCAATTCATTTACATTTTGAGGAAAGGAACAAATCAAAATCTAAACACGTGTGTCTTCATTTTTCAAAGTTCAAACAAACTTAATCAAATTTGGGAAAATGAACAAAATCTGCTTGATGTGCATGTAGGAGTTTTTCAATTCTTGCATAATCCTTATTAGAGTAAGCAACGTGGAACATTTGAACTTGGACAAGTTCACTTGTTCTACTTTTAGCGAGGCCTGTCCAAGGAGAAGCGCTTCCTCCTCGGAGAATGACCTCAAACCGGTATCCCCCCCGGCCGGTATACAAATAAGTGAATACCAAAAGAATCACTTACATCTCCTAATCGCCGGGCATTCGTGCCAAACACGTGACTGGGGATGGTAAACATTCCTCTCCCCCAGCATAATTGGCAAGGCTCTTAAGTGAGTCACGGATGATCAGCATAACCGGGTATGGAGACACCACGGAACAAATAGCAACCTGATAAACTAGAAGCTACCCTATCTACATCTGAAAGTATCAAAATCCTTGTGCAAGGACCGATTCCAAGGGGTTTACCGGGTCGCCTCAAGATTACTCACCATTTGTATTCCCTTCTGGGGGATACCAAGCTGTGGGCAAGCGATTTTGATACTCACCTTCCTTAGGTAGATCTGTTTGAAGTGCTTGACAGTCAAAGACTCCGTGAAAACACTTGTTGAAACATACACTTTCAAAGCTTTGTCAGAGTCAGTTGCCTTTGTTTGTATCTCGCAGGGTTGCTTTGTCCCTTGCGGAGATTGCTTTGACTTTAAACCTTTGCCATTGGAAACCTTTGCCTCAAAATCAGAAGCCTCTTTTCCAAGTGATGCCCAGCAAGAACAAACATCCTAAAGCAAAGTTGCCCAAATCCCAAGCCTATCAAGAGCAAAAACTTATCAAGAAGAACACCAAGAGCTATCAAGCCATTATCCAAGCAAACCAAGTAGAAGAGAAGTCCCAAACCAAACTTGAGAACATTGCCCATAACACCCGCATCAAACAGTTCGCCTTCCGTTTTCGAGTTAACCATCACTTTGTCAACCTTGAGCCAGAAGATTAGCCAAATCCTTGTTCATGTCTTATTCCATCTTCAGATCTTGAAACCTTGTCTCAAACAGCCTTGCATCTTAGTTTCATCCTAGTTTCATCCTTTGCATCAGCATCAAAACCTTAGTTGCATTTCAAAAACATCATAAAATTGCATATGCATTCATCTTCCTACCAGCATTCTAGAATCAATCCTTGTCATTTGCATAGAGCATTGTCCCTTCAACCTTTGATACCTTTTCCACCAGCATCCCCCCATCAGCTTTCCATATCTTTTCGGCAGATCCATCATCCTTTGTTCCAAATCCAGAGATCCACCAACACTTAGTGTTCTACCTTTTTGAGTTGTTCCTATCCCATATCCAAGATCAGAGACCATCATCTTCTTTTTTGGCACAACGTGTTGTCATAAAGAAATCAAACCTTGTCCTTGCATAGCCATCATCTCGAGCAAGAGATTGGAGTGTATTGATAAGAAACTTGTTGACCGAAGATCATCAGTCTATCTTAGGTTGACCCCATCATATCTCTGATCCTCCATTTGGGAAAAATAGCAGCTCATTTGTTGACCACTCAGTAATCTTTCACCAGCTTTCCACCAGCAACCTATCTTTCCTTCACCATCTTGATCCATATCAGTTTCATCTAGCTTCCATCATCGCCATCTTGATCCATCTTTGCATTTGCATCTTAGAAGTCATCACCTTTAGAAGTTCATCAACTTTGCATCCATCAACATCTTTTAGCCAAATATCTTGCATCCATTTAGCACTTGCATCTCCATGCCTGTTGAGACCAGATCTCGGAAAAGAAGAAGCATGAATCCTTATCCACCAACAACCTCATCCGATCCCAACCTTTTCACCAACGTCATGATGACCTACAATCCCCAGATCCAAGCCAGTAACCCATGTGAAGATCCAAACATCCCTTCATCCCCGTTGGCAATCCAAGCATTCGCAAATCCTCCAGATAGCCCACCAGCGACCAATGCCCTTATACCGCAACATCAACAGAGCACGTTTGTTCACTACCTGCCAGAAAGTACCTCCATCCCACCATCTCTCTATCCACGCATCCCCATCAAAACTATCCAAGTTCCAGCACAAGCGTATTCTCCGTTCCCCGATCCTATCATGCAAACACCCCAGGAGCTTTCCACCATTCTCCTTTTCTTGCAAGGAAGCCTCGCCAGTCCCACAACACAAGCTGCAGTGCCATCCGCTCCATCTCATACCCCTTTTGCTTCATCATCTGCTATGGCTGCCCAAGCCCAAATCCAACACTTAACCCAAAGTCAGCTTCCACCTCTCACACAAGCTTTTACACCAAAAGCTTTACCACCATCCGCAAGTCAAGCAACATCTTTCACCATCAAAGGAGCACGGCCACCCTTCACCCCCCAAGCACCTATACCTTCTTCTTTGGGGTTAGCGCAATCGCTCCCCATTCCAACCTCATCTTTCTCTTGGGTGTTTCCTTCATTTTCCTCTTCACAAGCACCCACTCAACCACAACCTCAACAAGCTCCTTTATATCAACCATCATTCATGTCCCAAGCTCCTGTTGCTCCTACCATTCCATCATCCACTGCAGTGCACCCTAACACAAGCTCTCAATGGGGCCTTATGCAAGAAGAAATGAAGGCATGGGGGATCCCATCTCAATCCCCTACATCTATGGTTGCAAGTCAACAAACTGCCTTCGCCCAAGCAGCACAGCAGCAACTACCCCAAACACCGCCAGCTTCAAGCTATTCATCCCAAATCCCAAATACCTTCCAGCAAGTTCCACCACCTCAACAGCCAACTTTCCCCAGCTATCTTACCCCATCACCCTTTGCTTCTAGCTTTCCCACATCTGTTCCACCTTTAAGTAACACAGGCATGCACCCAGCTTATATCGGTCAAACCCAAAGCCAACCTCAGCAACTACCACCATCATACCCACAAGCAGTATCATTCCAACAGCCTCCCCCACAGCAACCACATGTCCCCTTTCAGCAAACAACCATCATTCCTCAACAACAGCAAGTCCCTTGCTATCAGCCTCAGCAACAAATCCCTATCATCCCCCAGCAACAACACGTTCCCACCTATCAGTTACAACAACAAGTTCCAAATGACCAATATCAGCAAGCAGTCCCACAACAACCGCCAGTTCAACAACAGCAAGTAGCCCAACAACATCAAGCGGTCCCATATCAATATCCCCCTATGCCACACCAGCAATATCCCCAACAACCATTGCCCCAAAATCAGTTCCAACTTATGTATCCACAGCAAGCACCATATCCAGTTCCACAACTTCCATCACAAGCAGAAGTTCTAGTTCCCTCGCCACTCAATGCTGAGTGGGAAGCAATGAAAAATGCTTTAAAGGAGCTCCAAAGTGGAACAGAGAATAAAACATACAAGTTCGAAGAGGTGTGCTCATATCCCTTCGATCGATCCATAGCAACTATCCCTTTCCCCAAGCATTTTGAAATGCCCAAGTTCGACAAGTATCGGGGGAAAGGAGATCCAGTAAATCATATCAAAGAGTTTTACATGGCGTGCCAAGAAGTGGCTTACAGTGATAATTATCTCCTGCGCCTATTTCCCAAAAGCTTGGGAGGAACTGCTGTTGAGTGGTTTTATAAAATACCACATGGGACAATAAACACCTTTGCTGAACTCTCTGAGAAGTTCATCACACACTATGCCCATAATGTGGAGAATGAGTTGTCTTTGCTAGACCTATGCAACTCAAAGCAGAAAGACGGAGAAAGCCTTGCAGAATACTTGCAAAGATGGCAAAATCTTACAACCAGGTTATCATATCAGCCGCCAGAGAAGCATCTAACAAAGATCTTCATTGATAACCTGCATCCAAAGCTATCTCATCACATGCGAATGAACTGTCTCCAGACGTACCAAGATATCAAGAGCAAGGGCATAGGCATCGAGAAAGCTCTCCTAGACGAAGGCACTATTCGTCATTTCAAGGATGATTCCAAGAACAAACCCAACAATGATAAATCCCGTTACTGGAATCGTAACAAGAATGTTGTTACAGATGGAGCCACTGACACTAAGAATGTACAATTCGTGGTGGCTAGTCCTACACCAGCTCAAACATACCAACCGCCACAAGCGCCCATCTATCAGCAACCACCAGCTCCCGCATATCAAGCACCTATTTATCAGCAGCCTCCTCAAGCTCATCAACCACCTGTGCAACAGTATCAGCATCAATACCAACAGCAACAGCCAGCACGTCAAGGCAATCCTGTTAACACAGTTAACGTTGCCCCAAGGCAGAACAAGCCCAACAATCAGAACAATCCAAAAATGACTTTCACACCTTTGGGTGAGCCTCTAGATCAGATCTTTTATCGGCTAGCCAAAGCAAATATGATCACATATCCGCCCATTCCACAGAAGGATGACAACGCACCAAAGTCTGATTGGTATAAAGAACATGAATACTGTGATTATCATCGTGTGAAGGGGCACACAACATTGAAGTGCATGCGGCTTAAGCACTACATCCAGGATCTCATTGATCGCAAGGAAATCCAGGTCGATGCACCAACTCAAGCCTCACCCAACGCCGGTTTGCAAATATATCAAAATGTGTTCCCTCAACACGATACCGGGAAGAATCAAGCCAATGCCAATCAGCCCCAAAATCATGGCAAAGGCAAGCAAGAAGATCACACAGCGGCCTACATCAACTATGACAAGTATGTCGGGTGCATAACTCAAATTGAGCCCATCCAAGATGAGCCCACCATCAATACCATCCACGTCAGAGGGCCGGATCGACAATGTGCTGCAACTACCCGCAGTGGTAGGATAACTGTTGCCGGTGCTCCTCCGAGGTCAGCTGCTCCTCCAAGGCCAACATCTACTGCATCCGCAGCACAGTCTAACACCAAGCCAGCATCAAATGCACGCGCAACACAGCATAATGCACCAAGAGCACAATACAATATCATAGAGCATCTTGGGAACATGCCAGCCCAAATATCTATCTTGGATTTGCTCCGCACATCACCCATCCATCAGGAGATCCTGGACAAAGCTCTAAAAGAAGGTCATGTCCCCACGGACATTAACACAACTCAGTTTGAAACTCTTGTGGGACACCTATCAGCAGCATGTGCCTTGTCCTTCAAAGAATCTGACATACCAGATGTCGCTCCTGACCATACTCTCCCTCTCCGCATTGCTGTCATGGTCAGAGATTTCGCCATCAAACGAGTTCTAGTGGATAATGGCTCAGCCCTCAACTTGTGCACATTAAAATTCATCAAGAAGATCGGGTTCACGGAGGCTGACATACAACATGAGCAAATCACTATCAAAGCATATGATAACTTGGAGCGTACCTCTGAAGGTACTATGACTTTGCCTATCCAGCTAGGCCCAGCAACGCAAGATACTCTCTGCCACGTTGTTGATCTTGACCTACCATTCAATATCCTCCTCGGTCGTCCATGGATCCATTCCATTAAGGCCGTACCATCTACTTACCATCAGTGCATCAAGTTTCCACATCAAGGCACTGAGGTTACCATCCACGCTGACCCTAACCCCTTCGCATACTGCCTTGCGATGGAAGCATCTTTCCCTCATTCTACTCATTGTCCTGGAACCGATATTGGTACTTCTATTGCTAGCTCATCCCGATCCCATCGCGATCCAGAGACCATCCTCTCTTCCACCTTATCATCCATCAAGATCAACAACCAGGGTTGTGGCGAATACAGCCTCAGTGATGCATTTGCTGTAGGAGCTCTTCCACGTGATCCACATACTCAAGGGCGCCCAAGTTGTCAAAACAAGCCTGTTGAAGAACATTATAAGCTCAAGCAAATCGGAAACATGACTTTTGATTCTCATGGTACCATCAACAGCAAAGAAATGGATCCAAATATTAACAAATGGTTATACAAAGATCCCCCATCACGTGACACACAACTTCTTGAGTACTTCAAAGAGAAATATCCAATCCCCTACAAGAATGTCACAGAACACTATAATTATCAAGGTGGTGGTCTAGGACCACAAGAGGATGGAAATTTGTTTCCTATCATACCATCCCAAAATCCAGAACAGCAAGGACTTGGCTTTAATACCTCTCGCCTGCTTGAACAAGAGCCCAAAACCATAACTGCAGACACTAACATGACCAACGTGAACTTTTCAAATAGCCAGGATGACCTTGTGGAAATCGAAGACATCCCCGAAGAGAAAGACATCCGATCCTACGACGATATCTTTGCCGATGACACCCTCCTGGGGACTTCTGTCCTCCAACAACTATCCATCAACCTCATAGATCTTCCCCTCACAAACCCCGACCTCATAGATTGGGACCAACCAAGCATCGCACACATCGACGAGTTCCAAAGCGCACAAGCACTCCTAGAATTCATGGGGGCATCAGGTCCAGCAAGCTATCAGGATCCAACATCAACCTCTGTCTATCAGCTTCACCCAGAAGGATATTTTGGGGAAGAGGCAAGCTTTAGTCGCAAAAATGAAATAGCAAGAGAACATCATGAGTCTTTATGTGAAAACCCCCTTGGGGCACATTCTGATTCCAAAATAGTAAAAATAAAGGGCGTATCTTCTAGTGAAAACCTGGCAATTCAGGCGCTAGAAGATGAAGCCTTGCCTCTTCCCCCTATCCATGATTATAGACCAGAGCAGTCGCCGATCATCATAGAGGAGACCAAGCCAATCAACTTGGGAACAGAAGAATGTCCAAAGATCACCTATATTGCAGTCAACCTAACAGAAGGAGAAGAAATCGCTCTTAGTGCCTTGCTCAAGGAATCAGTTATCAACTTTGCATGGTCATACGCCCACATGCCTGGGCTTGATCCTAATCTTGTCGTTCATCATCTAGCAGTGGATCCTAATATCAAGCCAGTGAAGCAAAAGCTAAGGAAAATGCATCCAAAGGTAGCATTGCTCGTTAAAGCAGAGCTTGAGAAGCTCCTCCAAGCTAAGATCATCAGAGCAATAGATTATTCAGAGTGGATCTCTAACATGGTGCCCGTCACAAAGCCTTCTGGCGACATCAGAATATGCACAGATTTCAGGGACTTAAACAAGGCATGTCCTAAAGATGACTTCCCATTGCCAAACATAGACATGCTTGTAGACCTCACAGCGGGTCATGAAATGCTATCACTCATGGATGGCTTTTCAGGCTACAATCAGATTCATATAGCAGAAGCAGATCAACATAAAACAGCATTCACAACCCCATGGGGTACCTTTTGCTACAACATGATGCCATTTGGGCTAAAGAATGCAGGAGCAACATATCAGCGAGCAATGACAGCGATCTTCCATGACATGATCCACAAGATCCTTGAAGACTATGTGGATGATATCCTTGCAAAATCCAAAACAAGGGATGAACACCTCAACATCCTAGAACGTGTGTTTGATCGTCTGAATCATTATGGCTTAAAGCTTAATCCTAAGAAATGTGTCTTTGGTGTTACATCTGGCAAGCTTCTAGGCTTCATCGTCTCTAGACGAGGCATAGAGATCGATCCTAAAAAGGTAAAAGCAATAACGGAGATGCCTCCACCAAGAAATCTCAAACAACTCAGAAGCCTACAGGGCAAGCTTCAATCAGTACGGCGGTTCATCTCGCAGCTAGCGGATAAGTGTCAACCATTCTCACATCTCTTATGCAAAGACACCAACTTCAAGTGGGATCCCATATGTCAAAGAAGCTTTGATAAGCTCAAGGAGTATCTAGCTAACGCTCCAATCCTAGTACCACCAGTTCCAGGATGCCCACTCATCCTTTACATCTCAACAACAACTACAGCACTAGGGGCACTCCTAGCACAGCATGATGATGAAAATAGAGAACGAGCTATCTACTACATTAGTCGCACTCTTGTGGGCTATGAGCTTAACTATTCACCCATGGAGAAAGCATGCCTAGCAGTGGTCTTTTCCACTCAAAAACTTAGACATTACATGCTTAGCCACACAATCAAGCTCATATCAAAGGTGGACCCTCTTAAGTATCTGTTATCAAGGACAACCCTTACAGGCCGTATGGCAAAATGGGTCATGTTACTCAGTGAATTTGACATTCAGTATGTAGATCGCAAAGCAATCAAAGGGCAAGTCATTGCCGATCAACTAGCAGAAGCACCACTGGTGGATGCCTATCCACTAATCATGGAATTCCCCGATGAACATTTATGCATGATTGAAGAGCAGCCCATGTGGAAACTATACTTTGATGGTTCCAACACATCCCATAGCTCTGGGGCAGGAATCCTATTCGTCACACCTCAAGGTGACTATATTCCAAAATCATTCAAGTTGGGATTCCCCTGTACCAACAAAATTGCAGAATATGAGGCACTCATCTTAGGCCTCAAAACAGCTATCCAATGGAACATCACAGAATTACAAGTATTTTGAGATTCACAGCTGATTATCAAGCAAGTCCTTGATGAGTATCAGACAAAGGATGACAAATTGCTACCCTACAAGCAACTGGTGGATAAACTGAAAGAGCATTTCCTACATCTACAATTCAATCAGATCCCAAGGCTTCAGAACAAAGCAGCAGATGCAATGGCAACCATCGGATCCTTATTGGAAATCCCACGTGACGCATCACAGTATGAATTTCTAGTCGAGCAGCTACATTCACCAGCTTATGAGAACGCCGATGCAAACATGGTGTGTGTCTTGGTTGGTCCTCAATCCCCATGGTACCACGAAATCCATGCATATCTAAAAAATGGTATCATATCTCCCCATCTCACCAATAACCAACGCCAAAACCTTATTCGCAGAGCTTCCCGCTACACTCTTGTAGCCAACACCCTATATCGTCGCGGGTATCATAATGTCCTATCTAGATGTTTAGACTCAAACGAGGCCGTCCTGGCCTTACAAGAAGTTCACGCTGGAATTTGCGGTGCCCACACGAGTGGCATGGTTCTAGCAAAGCAGCTGCTTAGAGTTGGATATTATTGGCCAACAATGGAACATGATGCATGTGAATTTGTCAAGAAATGTCTCCCATGTCAACAGCATGCCAATTTGATACATGCACCAGCACAGGATCTACAGCCTATTGCACCACCATGGCCTTTTTCATGTTGGGGCCTCGACCTCGTTGGCTTGATCACCCCCCTCTCTTCGGATGGACACAAGTATATCATAACAGCCACAGAGTACTTTACCAAATGGGTTGAAGTGATTCCGCTCACCCTAACCACTGGCATCCAAATATCCAAGTTCATCCTTTACCATATCATTTGCCGCTTCGGCATACCATCTACCATTTTCACAGACCATGGCACACCTTTTGAAAACCAGCATGTGGATGATCTATGTACCAGACTCCACATCCATCACCGTTTCTCCACTCCATATTTCCCTCAAGGAAATGGCCAAGCTGAGGCAACTAACAAAACTATCTTGAAAATCCTCAAGAAGGTTGTCAATGATTCTGGTCGTGACTGGCACCTCCAAATCAATCCTACCCTTTGGGCCTACCGCACTTCTTATCGCACTCCCACAGGCACCACCCCATACTCTCTTGTATATGGTGCTGAAGCCGTTCTACCGATCGAGGTTGAGCTCCCATCCTTGCGCGTCTCCATGAAAAACTATACAACTGATGAAGACTATCGTGTGGCCCGGCTCACACAGCTAGATCTGCTAGATGAAAAGAGACAGCAAGCCTATGATCACCTAGTTGCATACCAGAATCGACTCAAAAGGAGTTATAACAAAAAGGTCCATCCTAGACAATTCCAGGTCGGTGACATGGTCCTTAAAGAAAATCAAACGGTCCTAGCAAATAGAGAAAAGAAAGGCAAGTTTGAGCCTACTTGGTTGGGCCCCTATGTTGTCACCGCATCCTTCGGCTCGGGAGCCTATCAGCTATCAACACCAGAAGGCGAGCCCTTGAATGATCCTATCAACATCATCCATCTAAAGAGGTTCTATGCCTGAACCTGATCCTGCATATATCAGAAAATCCAAAAACATTCAAAAAAGCAAAAAAGCAAAAAAAAAAAAGAGTAAAAAAAGAAAAGAGAAAGAGAAAATAATCGTCCAACGGTGAAAACTTGGCAATTCTAGCGCCTTGGACAAGTATGTTGGTGAAAACCTGGCAAACAGGCGCCAACATAGTAAACTGAGCTATTTATCTATTCAGTTGTCCTTTCAGCTACCGTCCTCATCCTCCATTCCATAACAGATCTCCCAGCAGTTCCATCTCCCCTATCTTCCACGCATTCAGCTTCCATCTTCCTCCAACCCATCTGCAATCCATATCCTATTCCAAAGCTTTGTACCATATCTTGTACCATATCCTTATCCCTTGCCTGTACAGCGCGTTCCTCCTTGTATTTATCCTTCTTGTCTCCGTCCTAGTGAGAGTCCCGCTGAGTGTGATCTTCCTATCCCCAATCCTGAGCTTCTGTACATATCCCTTGTGCATATCGTTCCTCCTTGTTGTACATAGCCTTTGTCCGTCCTGCAGCAGCATATGATCAAATATCTTGTCCCATCCCCAGCCTCAGAAAACTTTTAGTCCCACTCAGGCCTTGTGCTTCAGCAACATCAATTGACGACTTATCCTTGCTCATCCTGATTATTCCTTGAACTTCAGCTTTTGCCAGCGAACAACTACACTTATTCTCTCACCAACCAACGGGTCCTTGAGGATATATCGTTCCTCCTGTCCGACCTAATCTTCCATCCTGGTCCTTGAGGATATATCGTTCCTCCTATCCGACCAATCTTCCCACCATCAATCAAACCTAATCTCTCTCCTTGGCAAAGGATGTCTTTTTGGAGTTATCATTTTGATCTTGGATTTTTGTCCTTGGGTTTTGTTAATCTTTTTGGCTTCTCATTATCCCACCAGGGTCACCACGATTCATTATATCACGGTGTGCTGCGTGTGCGGATAATCTGGGGCAAGGTCTTTTGATCTTTCGCTTCTGCCTGTGAGTCAGTTGTGTGTTTGTGGTTCCTTCAGCATCGGTTCCACCATGTCGCCTCTGCGCTTCATGTGTAATGTTGGGGCAACCCTGTGTGTTTGTTTAGCGTCAGTCCTCGTCAGTCCTATGCAACACTGGTGACAAGGCCTCGTGATCTCAGTATCCTTGGCAGGTCTCTAGCATTGCTATATTAAATCTAGGTTGTGCACTCTCGTTTGCACTTGGAGCTATCTGGTCCCTTGCATTTATCATATAGATTAATCTTGCATCTTTGCATACGGCTGCATCTTGCATCTTGCATTTCCATCTCATCTTGCATGTCATCCATATTTGTTCTTAGAAGTGAGGTTATTTATCTCCCCTTTCTTCCTAGACCCTTCCTTCCTCATCCCGCAGGGCACACTCTGTCCCAGGGCGTAATCCCTCTTTCTCCTTGTCCCACTGGGTGCATCTTCCATGATTTTGTCCCACCGGGGCATGTTCCTCTTTCTTCTAGTCCACCCGGGGTCGTACCCCTCTTCTTCTGATTCTAGCCTTGGCATCTTGTTTTCTTGTCTTTGACGCCATGCCACTTGCGGCATTGCATCAAAGAGGGGCAAAATGTAGACACCGAAAAATCCTTCAGAAAATAAATTCTTTTTGTTTTCTGAAAATCCTTGATGACATCATCATTTATTAATTAATTATTTATTTAATTAATTAATTTATTTTTATGGCATTAAATCCCTCTCTCTTAATTAAAAATCTTTAATTAAGGAATCTAGCCTAAAAATGTCATTTGGACATTATCCCTAATTTATTAATTATTTAATTAATAAATTGACCAAAAAACCTCAAAATAAATTAATTTATTTTTAATTTATTTTTTTATCCCAAACTTGGCCAATTTCCTCTAGACCACTAACCTCTTCCAAAATCTTCTAATCCCTTCTTAATTTCGATTAAAAGGCTAATCCCCATCTTTTCTAACCCTAATCCCAAGGTTAAATATTTAATTAAGGTTAAATATTTAATTTTCATATTTATTGAAAGTATTTTAATAAATATTCCTAAAACTTAAGCTTTTGGAATGAATAACTTTTATTCCATGAAACTAAGGAGAAATCTAGACTCTTCTAGAATCTTCTCAAATCCACCCTCTTCACCCATCCTAATCCTTTTCTTTGTCCTAATCTAATCCTAATCCTACCCTTAAACCTTTGTGCAATCCTAACCAAGCTTAAAGACTTTCCTAAACCAAGGCAAAGTCTTTCCTTCCAAATATCTCAACCACAAAGCATTTATTGCTTCCCCAAAGTCTTCAAAGCCTC